>CM074723.1:475252044-475727044 GCA_037306005.1 Rhinophrynus dorsalis | reverse complement strand
GAAATTGGCCTGGCATTACTAATAATGACTGTCTATAACAGTGTTAAATCAGTCTGAACCTAGGAGTAAATAACGCAGCGGCCTTTTGCTGTAATTAGTTTTGTTAAGGTATGTCCAATATTTTCATTTTATATCCGTGCACTAAAAAAAATGTTGAATTACCATAAAAATGAAATTACAGAAATAAGCTGTGTAATAAACCAGCTAATTAATAACATCTAGACTCATTACTGTCGAGATTTAGCCAAAACAAATATTAGCGGGGTCTTGATTCCCACAGTTCCCATGTCCCAGAACGTCTCAGCTGAAATACATCAAAATTGTTACATAGAAAATGCATTTAGTGAGGATAATGTACTAGGGGAAGGTGGATACATTTTGGGTAAAATCATCTGCACCAAGAGGGCAAAAAATATTCTCCTTGATTTAAAGGGGAACTACCACCCCGCAATAAGTTTACATGAATGCAGTCTTTATCTGGCGACCAGCTGCTTAGTAGCGCTAGTCGCCAGAAATATTACCTGGTTTCAAAGATATTCCAGTTTTTCGGAGGCTCACAGTAGCAGGAAGCACAGACTGACTGGACGGACGGACGGCTCCAAAAGGGACTGACAGCGCAGGCGCACGGACGTCACTGTGATGAGATGTCCGTGCTTCCTGCTCCTGTGAGCCTCGGAAAAACGGCAAAATCTTTGGAACCAGGTAATATTTCTGGCGACTAGCGCTACTAAGCAGCTAGTCGCCATATGAAGACTGCATTCATGTAAACTTATTGCGGGGTGGTAGTTCCCCTTTAAATGGGTCATTTAACTCATTGAATCATAGAGAGAAGTCTCCACATATTGCTCCGCATTCAATCGGTTAACGCACACACAAAGGGTTAAAACACCCTTTGAAATCAGTGTTAATTTAGGGAATTTTGTTTGTCTCCTATGATGCAGTTGATTGCTCCAGAAAGGATTGAGTTGTCTAAAAGGGTTAGTAATGTCCCATTACAGGTTCATGTTATTTTGTAGATATTAAAAAAATTAATTATCAGGAGCAAGTCCCGTCTTTAAAACATGTATATTTTTAGAGATATAACGTTTTAAAGTTACCCCCTCCCTCCCCTTTCACTGATGTCAGCTGTAAAGCTGACAGAAGAAGATCCTGGTCCTGGGACCAGCCGGCGGCTCTTTAGCACAGCCGAAATAAAGCAATCCATAAAGAAATACTTCTTTGGAACGGTCTACAAAGTGTGCTTGCAAACCAGGCACACTTTGTAGACCGTTCCAATGAAGTATTTATTTTTAGATAGCTCTATTTCGGCTCTGCTGAAGAGCTGCCGTTGAATTGCCAACATGAAACATGACAAGGGCGACAGGAAAAGTCTACTGTAGGAACGAAAGAGGGGAGTGAGTTAAACTTTACATCCAGTAGAAGCAGAGGAGCAAGCTTGACAGTGATGCCCCATCGCCGTGATTGAAGGGACTGTGACGTGGCACTCAAAGGGTTAATGGACAGAATGGCATGAACCCATACACCATCCATTAACCCTTTGAATGCCTCATCACAGCCCCTGCAATCACAGCGATGGGTCTTCAGCTCCCCCCATCCGTTCTTACAGTAGACTTTTTCTCTGCTTTCTTTATTATACATGTCGCCCTTGTCACGTGGGTGAGTTACTTATGTCGCCATTTTCAACCCGGCAACATAAGAGATGTGTCCCTGGGTTGGTCGCCAAATCGAGGGCAGCATTTTGATAGTGAACCATTTGGAGGAGTTTGCTTCTCTTTTAAAAATATTAAATGCTTTTTCTATGCAACAAGGTTTATTCTTAGATAAGGAGGATTATTTACTTAAAGGGTTAGTAATGTCCCAGTATAAATTCATGTTATTCTGTAAATATTAAAAAAATAAATTTTCTGGAGCAAGTCCCATCTCTAATACATTTATATTTTTAAAGATATAACGTTTTAAAGTTCCCCCTCCCTCCCCTTTCACTGATGTCAGCTGTAAAGCTAACAGAAGGAGATTCATGTCGGGGGATCCAACGGCACCTCTTCAGCAGAGCCAAAATAAAGCTATCTAAAAAGGAATACTTCATTGGAATGGTCTACAAAGTGTGCCTGGTTTACAAGCACACTTTGTAGACCGTTCCAGTGAAGTATTTCTTTATGGATTGCTTTATTTCGGCTCTGCTGAAGAGCCGCTGGCTGGTCCCAGGACCAGTATCTTCTTCTGTCAGCTTTACAGCTGACATCAGTGAAAGGGGCGGGAGAGGGAACTTTAAAATGTTATATCTCTAAAAATATAAATGTATTAGAGACGGGACTTGCTCTAGAAAATTAATTTTTTTAATATTTACAGAATAACATGAATTTATACTGGGACATTACTAACCCTTTAAGTAAATAATCCTCCTTATCTAAGAATAAACCTTGTTGCATAGAAAAAGCATTTAATATTTTTAAAAGAGAAGCAAACGCCTCCAAATGGTTCACTATCAAAATGCTGCCCTCGATTTGGCGACCAACCCAGGGGCACATCTCTTATGTTGCCGTGTTGAAAATGGCGGTATAAGAAACTCGCCCATGTGACAAGGGCGACATGTATAATAAAGAAAGCAGAGAAAAAGTCTACCGTAAGAACGGATGGGGGGAGCTGAAGACCCATCGCTGTGATTGCAGGGGCTGTGATGAGGCATTCAAAGGGTTAATGGATGGTGTATGAGTTCATGCCATTCTGTTCATTAACCCTTTGAGTGCCACGTCACAGTCCCTTCAATCACGGCGATGGGGCATCACTGTCAAGCTTGCTCCTCTGCTTCTGCTGCACGTAAAGGTCAATTCTCTCCCATCTTTCTTTCTTACAGTAGACTTTTCCTGCCGCCCTTGTCATGTGGGCAAGATTCTTACGTCGCCACTTTCAACCCGGAGACATATGAATAGGGGATTCCTGGTCTGGGGGGCAGGGGGGCAATGGCCCCCTGGGCCGGCCATATGTCTGGGCCAGTGGGTCACTTCCTCACTTAATATCCATCTTGTTGCTATAAGTGGAGCTATACTAGTGATGCCATAGAGCTTACAATTGAAATGGAGCTACACAAATGATATCACAAAGCTACAATCCAAATGAAACTCATTTACATTGTAAGCTGTATAGTATCAGCCCATTTCAACTGTGAGCTACGTGGTATCGCCATGTTTCATGATATTAATGCCACTTTTAAAATTAACAAAAGGAGTTGGGCTGGGACAGTGGCTTGAAACAATAGTAGAACTGAGCCACTTGATCATTGCCTCCCGGGCCACAAGTTGCCAGCCCTCCCTTGCATATGAAATGTGAGCCACTGGGTTGGTCCCCAAATTGAGGGCAACATTTTGATAGGATACCCACCAAATAATATCCCCCACTCAACTTACTATAGCCAGAAAATCCTAATGATCCCTATGATTTTGTCCTTTGGCTTTTTGTTATAGAGGTAACATGTTCAAACAATCCAGTTATCAGGAGACGCAGAGGGTGCAATTGTACAAGGAGATCCAATATCCAATAGGCTCTGCCTCTGAAACAATGTTTGCATTAGGGGAAGGAAAAAATATTTGCCCGTGGGACCACCAATGACTAGTTAGTCACAGCCTGTGTGTCATATCCATGGACAGTGGTCTAACTAGTTCTTGCAGGGACTTTCAAATATGTGTAAGCCCCTAACAAACATATGTTTCCAGTGTCAAAACTAGAAACTATTGTAGCATGAGGCAGATGGGGCCACTTAAATTCTGGGCCCAGGCACAACTACACCCTCTACAACACCCTTACTTATTCCCCTATCTGTGGAGCTGGACATGGCAAGGCCTCAAACTCTGCCTACTGAGCATTCTATTAACAATGCACTCTTCCTGCTTTCATTTGAAAGAAAAGACGATGGAATATCAAGTGGGTGGATTTACTTCCAATAGATCCAATATCAAATGTCATGTCTACTGCCATGAAATAGATAACAAGGGTGGATTCAAATTGTTATGTCTTGAACTAAGGTGCAAGTACAGATTTGCTAGATTTGCCATTAAGATTTTCTGTCCAATGTAACGTTTGCCCTGAGGAAGGTCCTTCTGGGACCGTAAACATTTGGCATAGATGCAATAAAGTGATTTATCTTTTTTTTATTTTGTTGCAAGGAGTTTCTCCCAGGCTGAGTATATCTTTATATCCGTATATATATATCTATCTATATCTATCTATATCTATCTATATCTATATATATATATATGCACCAAATGAATGATTATCGCAGTATGTAATAATACCTTTTTTTATTGCACTAACATTCATTTATAGGGATAAGCTTTCTAGAGCAACACTCCCTTTATCAATGGATCAGTCTATTCCAAAGTTCTCATCTGTGGATTTGCAGAGATTTTCTACATATTGTGAGTTATACGTTGTTGCAAGTGGGTTCTTAATCCTGAGTCTTTAAGGAATAAAATGTATTTTCTTATAGAGTGTCAGAAAATAGATGTCAATGTTAATCTGTGTTTCCTTAGTGGTCATTTTGATGATTTCTTTCTTTAGACGGCTATATTCAGTATCATCCCTAGGTATTCAGTTAAGGATAGCTGTGTTAGTCCAGAGATGTAGATGTCAAATGAATAAGTATTGCAGAATGTAATACTATCTTTATTATTGGACTAACATTCAATTTTAGGGACAAACTTTTGAGATATGGATAGATAGATAGATAGATAGATATTGATAAATATGAAATGATACAGATAGATAGATAGATAGATAGATAGATAGATAGATAGATAGATATGAGATAGAACATAGTTAGATAGTTAGATAGATAGATAGATAGATAGATAGATAGATAGATAGATAGATAGATAGATAGATAGGAGGACAGAGAGATAGATATGAGGATGGATAGACAGATAGATAGATAGATAGATAGATAGATAGATAGATAGATAGATAGATAGATATGAGATAGAGAGATAATATTTTTATTTATATACCACCAATAGGTGTACTTAATACTTTACAATATACTTTAAAATATACAGTATCACCAGATTCGTCATCTCGTACCCCCTTGTGACGTTGTAATAGAATTAATATATAGATATCTATACCCATAAAGTGTTAAAACGTTGCACTCCTAAAACACGTATTACCAGAATAATTCCACTATTTGCTGTGCATACACTGAAGAAGGTCTTTGAACAGACTGAAAATGTTTGGCAAATAAACTTGAGCTTAGTTTAACTTTTCTTGAGAGTGCTGCTGACCCTTATATGAAGATGATATTCAGAATTTAGCTTTTTATTTAAAAAGTGTTCCGTATTCCAAATTTTATTCATATGGATCTCCCCATCATGGGGCATGAGCAAATATCCTTGTTTTATCTCCCAAATAGTTTCAAGGAATATAGAGAAAACTAAAAATCCATCTGAATCGATCTGAAATAGATCACGGAAAGACAGAGGGAAAGGTGGGAAGGGTGAGGGAGGGACTGAGGAAAGTGGAAAATGGAATGAAGGAGCATGAGTCAGTGAGAGAGAGAGGAGGATAGAGGGTGAAAACTAACGGAAATAAAGGGAAGCAAGAAAAGACTAAGAAGGAATACGGTTGGGTGTGGGAGTGAGAGTGGGGTTTGAAAGAAGAGTGGGCTTGGAAGGAAACCAGGCCAGGAAGTAGGAGAGTGAGAGGTCTGGACTGTGAGAGAAGAGGGAGTAATTTAAACTGGTACCAGGATTGTGGCAGATAGAAAGAGAGAGAGTGAGAGACAGAGAGAGGAGGAATGAAAAGGAAGCGAAGAAAGTGGAGAGAAAGTATGGGAGAGATGGAGGTAGAATTTTCTGGTAAGAAGGAATATAGCCCTCTTTCTGGATGTTAACTGGACCTCCTGTACATTCCCATATTGCACTGCACTCTTTTACTCTTTGCTACATAAGGTTCACAGGCACAAAAAAAGTTTTAATTACATTTCCCCTTTATTATAATTGCTTGTAAGCTAAGACGGAATGGAATTTCAGGGATTCAGAGGTAGGAGGAAAGGAGAGAAAAAAATAAATACATTGGCACTGTTCCCAGAATGCTGTGCTTTGCAATATTTGATTTTGAATAATATTAATGAGATATGGATGTCATAAAAAATTGGATTAGGTCTAAAATGATGCTAAAACAATTTATGGCAGAGGGAAGGAAAAAAGGGAAATGTTGTTGAAAGAAAAGAAAAAAATGTCCAGACGTTCAGATGTATTAAGTTTTCCTGAAAGTAACACTTAATTCAGAAAGATATTATCTGAACTGGAAAAAGAAGATAGTAATATAAAGTTCAATGCTGAGAGATAGCTGATAAAATAGGTTGTGTAATTTTAACCCTTTGAGTGCCAGAGGGGTATGCAATGCATTGCATACACCTCTGGCATTCAAAGAGTTAAGCTGCAAGGGTATCCTTTGGAAATATCGCCCTTGCGAGCATAAAAATGGCAAGATCAGAATGTTGGCTGCACCATGTGGGCGACATCGGTATGTCGCCTGCATGAAAAGGGCGATATTCTGACGTGGCCATTTTTTTTTTTTTTAAGTTTTATTGAAATAAGTTGCGTTACAATACACAATAGTCAGATACAGGAGCAGTACTGTACAAAGCAGAACATATCACAAGGAAGGTCACTCAATGTACAGAGCACATCCACAAGAGAGATAAGAAATAAAAACATACACAAGTCTTGTGATGCTCCATCTGTGGGTACAAGGTGCTGAATGGGCACCGTAATATAAACGAGTGAACATGGACGCTGCCTGTAGTATACCTTTAATTATTTGATTATGTGAACCTATTGTAGGGAGCATTAGCGACAACGTCAAAACATGTAACAACGGCAAACGACCAACAGTCATGACTGTTATGAACTGAATAAAAGTGTGATTTGGAGAAGGCGCATGAGGATACAAAAGATAGATAGGATTCAGTGTAGCAAAAGACTCACAAGAGTGGTATAAAGGTGAAAGATGAGTAACAGGGAGGCTAGTTAGTAGGATATTGCAATAGTCTAAGCGGGACAGAATGAGGGCATGTATAAGAGTTTTAGTAGTTTGTTGGTAGGATTCAGTGTAGCAAAAAACTCACAGCAGTGGTATAAAGGTGATACCTTTTAATGGCTGAGGACATAACAAGTGCAAGCTTTCAGTACACTAAGGTCCCTTCTTCAGGCAATGGGTTAACAAACAAAGCTAGAATAACACTGCATTTATATTTACAGAGTATGACATACACATGAACCAAAATAAATGAGTACACAGTGGGGTCAATTAACTTAGTAAACATCCAGTCTGCATAGATATGAATTAATATGCACAGGGTTAGAGCAAAGTTCTGGGATCAAGGAAATGTTCATTAACACAGAGGTGTGAAGAGCCTGTTGGTCTGTGACTTGAACAGATCTGTCTCTATACAATCAAATACCAAAATGTTCTATCTATTATAATGAGGCATGAAGCCCATCCCAAGGTTTAGTCCTGTTTTTAATGTGTCAAATAGATCCATTAATTAAAATTCCCAGATTTTTCTTTCCCTTTGTGTCCTAAAGTTTCCTTTGAGTAAGGTGACTTTCATATTTTGTAGACTATGATTTGGACCACGAAAATGCTGACTAACTGGTGTGTCAACCTTTTTTCTGTTTATTGTGTGGTGATGACGGTTCATTCTTTTCCTCAGTGTCTGTCCTGTTTCCCCAATGTAGTAACCTCCTGTGGGGCACTGTGTACAAGTTATGAGATATAGTACATCTGAAGAGGAGTAAGTGAATCAACCTTTCATTTCATAGTGTTGCTGTGTATTTGGTATTTTTATCTTTGTTGTGCATTGAATGTGTGGATCACATATTTCTACTCCACAACATAATGTTCCATTCTTTGTGATTTGTGGCAAATGGCTCATAAGAGATGGAGAAAGAGGAGAAACAAAAAACATTAAAAAAAAAAAAAAGTCTTATAGGTCTGAGAGATATTTACAAGCAAAGTTTCCCCTCCCGCCCCTTTTACCTAGTGTAAGTCATCTCTTCTCATATGTGGAATCCAGTCCATAGACCAGACAGATAACAGCAAGGGACAATCTTCTTCCTATGAGAACAATGAAAGACCAGCCCCCCTTGACAAGTTTTTCAGGTTTTTCCCTTATCTTAATTGAAGATTGTCCCTCTCTACAGTCTACCTGGGCACCGCCCTTCTGATCTGGCTGAGCAGTGTTACATCAGTAAAAGGGGCGGGAGTGGGATACTTTGTCATTGAATTACTCCTGAACTACAACTCTGACAGAATTGAAATAACACTCTCCAAAGTCCTAATACTATGATGATTAATTACAGCTGCTTTTATTATGAAACATTACTATCCCTTTAAAACGTGTCAGTTGTATACTTCTGTCCTCAAGCTCTACCATATTAATTCTTGAACTTAGGACAAGGAGGTTTCCAGCATCTCGGGCACAATGTTATGAACTTTTATTGTTGTGGTCTTTCTTAGAGGGAAATGTTGAGTATGTGGCCTGCAACTATTTTTGAGTTTGCCTGCTCTGGGGCATACCCCAAAGTCCAACAGAGGCCAATGTCATAGCACAGAAAATGAGCTTTGCTGGCGGATTTGTGCATTCCCCTTTAGGTATTTGAATACAGCCCAAACTGTGTAAATGCATCTTAAAATCTGAAATTCAATTCTAAAGCTAAATATGTTAATGTGTAATATTACCTTGTAATGTTTGCTTAAATTTTACCATGCTTAATTATTTGTAAACCCAACTACACCCACGTTTGAAAACTAAAACGGTTTTGCGCTGCTCCTGTGAGCATTTGTATTTAATTTATAATGTATTTAATTTAGAACTTGGCGGATATTTGCATAGCACAGATAAGAACTAGAAAATAGGCTTAGAAATACTAACTTCTTGTAAAATGACTTATGTTTGTGTTTTTTCTGCCAATACAATTTCAAAGCAGTAGCCTTTAACCCTTTAGATGCTGGGGGAGGTCCCTAAAGATTTACGGTGCAATGCGCTGGGGACGTCTGTAGCATTCAAGTGGTTAAATCAATTGTAAGTCACAGAATTTTCATTGCTACCTTTTGGTGCAGTTGGATTTCTCCAGAATTCCCCCTTTAGTTTGATGAATAAGGCCAAATCTTTGCACAGTGTGTTTGTTAACCCTTTGAGTGCCAGAGGGGTACACAAGGCATTGCTTTGCAATGCGTTGTGTACCCCTCCTGCACTCAAAGGTTTAAAGTGGGATTGTCACCATAATATAATTTTTGATTTGTTTCACTTAATTATTAGTATCTGCCTATATATATATATATATATATATATATATATATATATATATACGTATATATACTAGCCATTTTTGCAGTAAACAAATCGTTTTTGAGAAATGTATTTTTGAATTTTGTTGCCACATTGTTGCAATTTATGATCATTCCTTGCAATGCATGTTAACCTTTTGAATGCCACCCCTCTGTCACTCAAAGTGTTAATGAGTTCTCTTCTAGGTCATATTTAACACTTGCTGTGCTATTAGAAATATCTCCAGTGGGTGGATTCACTTAACACATTGCATGGTAGTGTTGGTCCAGTACAGAGGAAGATTAGCATAAAATGCCAGACTGAGCCACCAACAAATAAATGATGATGTCTGCTTTAAGCTTGTAAATAATACTTATAACCAGGAGCCCTTGGTGTAGAGTTCAACGTGTATGAGAATAACCGACCAGTTTCATTACCTACACTATGAATGGGTTCATTCTTCCAATTTAATATATGTATAGGTAGTTTTAGGGTCTTATTTGCGATAGGTTTGCCCATATGGAAATTTTCTGTCACTACTTACGATTGGTCTATTTGAATTAATTGGTACATTGTTGCAATTGGCAGGTTTGAATCTGATACATTGATACTTTCCATACATATTCAATGGTGGTGTCTAGTTTAGGCTATGAGCAAGCACAGTAATGCGTGAAACGCGTAAGATGATAGCGCTCGGTGTGTCTCTGTAGCTCTCTACTCAATAAAGAAGTGATTTTACTCATCATTCATTCTGAAATTTAAGTGTGCAATTCGTCATTTCTTTAATAACATATAGGCAGCTTTTAATGCTTCTTAAAGGGATAGTAATACCTGGATTTAAAGGGATAGTAATACTTCGTTTTAACTTTATTTTATTTTGTAGGCATTAAAAAAACATGAAGAATGATATAAGTCTTATCTCTCAAACCTTTATGGTTTATGAGATATTCACAAGCAAAGTTCCCCTCCCCGCCCCTTTTACCTAGTGTAAGCCATCTCTTCTCAGATGTCAGTCTGGTTGTATGACAGTACAGATAACAGAAGGGGACAATTTTCTTTGTATGAAAACAATGAAAGCCCTTCCCCCCTTGACAAGTTTTTCAGCTTTTTCCATTATCTTAATTGAAGATTGTCCCTCTCTGCAGTCTACCTGGGCACCTCCCTTCTGATCTGGTTGAACAGGGGGGGGATACTTTGTTTGTGAATATCTCTTAAACCATAAAGGTTTCAGAGAGAAGACTTATATCATTCTTCATGTTTTTTTAATGCCTACAAAATAAAATAAAGTTAAAATGAAGTATTACTATCCCTTTAAGAAGGTTTAATATTGTTCAGATTAAAAAAATTAAAGAAATTAAGTAAATCCTGTTGCTTAAAGATGTATATCTTTCACAGATGTCAGTGCTCTAGCTGACAGATCGAGATCCTGGTAATTTGACTGGAAGGCTCTTCAGCAAAGCCGAAATAGCGCTACCTACAAAGACATTCTTCATTAGAACGGTCTACAAAGTGCGCTAGGAGGCAGGCACACTTTGTAGACTGTTCTAATGAAGGTGCTATTCTTTTGCTCCATGTTTTATTAATGATTATGCCTCTGGGCATTTGGATATTTTCTGGGGGTGCTTCCATCAATATGGCCTCATTGAGACAGTTGCCTTCTTCCCTCCATATCCCAAAATTCCAGGTTGAGAGGAGTTTTGTAGATTTCGTAATCTCAGATGTCAGTGGTGATGTGGCCAGCTTCCCTGCACCCACTCTTCAAACCCAGAAAATTTGTGTTGTGAGAATCACAGGAATGCTTTTTCTGCTATTGCTTGTCTAATGGCTGGGCAATCAATAGCAGAGCTGCTTCCCAATAAGATTTGATCCATGATCAGGGACTGTGGATTCCAGTGGTGATCACACACTAGAGAAACGGCGTCTTAGAGGGTATATGATAACATTATATAAATATGTTCAAGGCCCATACAAAGGGCTCTCCAAAGACCTGTTCATTAACAGAACAGTACACAGGACAAGGGGCCACCCGCTTAGACTTGAGGAAAGGAGATTTAGTCTACAACAGCGGAAGGGTTTCTTTACAGTAAGGACAATAAAGGTATGGAATGCACTTCCGGAGGAGGTGGTGCTATCAAATACATTAGATGCCTTTAAAAGGGGCCTGGATACTTATTTAAAAGAGCATAATATAGAGGGCTATGCACGTTAGTATTGGGATTAATATTTAGTTAGTGCTTGTTGATCCAGGGAGAAGTCTGATTGCCATTTGGAGTCAGATGCCTTCTTTTGGGTCAGCGATGGTAAACAGGAATAGGAAAAGGGTTGAACTGGATGGACGCAAGTCTTTTTTCAACCTAAATTACTATGTAACTATGTAACTATGTAACTATATATATCTTTCTCTATCTATCTATCTATCTATCTATCTATCTATCTATCTATCTATCTATCTATCTTTGTAAGAGAGTACCCAATGCTTTGCCCTGATCATTGTTCACCATGAATGGAGAAAATACAATAAAAAATACAAAAATAAAAGCAATAATAAAAATACAAAAAATTCCCACTTACACATGTGGCTGTGTACAACAAAGCCATTACCATGCAAAGTCATCAAAAATAGGGTGCACTGTACCAGATGAAGCAGTTAAAAAGGAGGACTGTGATGGCCACCAAGTGGGGTAGCATGATGCAACTTTCCAGTGATTTGCAATAGTTCATCAGTGAGTTGCATAGTGAAGGTATGCACAGCTGCCTATGTGCCCACATAAAAACCCCAGTCACACGTGAATGAATGGTTGTGATGCTCATCACAATTATCTATTCACTGACTTGAAAATGGACATCCACTAATTCTCTGTGGCCGACATCCAAGTAAACGACCCTCTCACAGTGCAGTCCTTGCCCTTAGATTATATCACAGGTGATAAGCAGGACTCTGGTAGGTAGGACTTCTAAACCATATTAAGTACCTTTTGGTTAACTCCATGAAAAAGTTCATTTTAAATTATGCAACGTATGGTTACTATCTATACAAATTGGCTATCGGCACATTCAGAGGACATGTAACATTCATATTTCATACTTGTGTTTGTTTGGGAATTATATGATGTGAACATAGAATATGCATTTCTAGGTCATAAGAGGAGACCTTGTCACATTCTACAAGTATATGAGAGGTCAATACAAGGATCTCTGCGGTGAGCTATTTATTCTAAGGCCTGATCAGGTGACCAGGGGACAGCCCTTGAGATTAGAGGAAAGGAGGTTTAAACTTCAGCAGAGGAAGGGGTTTTTTACACTGAGATCTGTTACATCCTGGAATTCCTTGTCCAAGGAGGTGGGTATGGCAAATACATTGGATACATTCAAGAGAAGATTAGATACATTTCTTTCCAAAGGGGACATACAGAGTTATACTGTTTATCAGTAGGCAGATCAGGAAGGTCTGATAAAGACTAACTTAATTGGTAGAAGGAAAGCTATAAAATTCTCAGTTACTGGGGTATGAGGAGAAGGTTGAACTTGATGGACTTGTGTCTTTATTCAACCTAATTTACTATGTTACTATATAAGTTTGAAAATACCCTTTGGTGCACCTTTTAAGTTTGGGTCTTTGCTGGTTCTGCATATAGATGAAATTATACATATTTGGTATCTGTGTATTTGGAGATGCAGAGCTTTTCAAAATAATTTAAACTTTCACAACAAACAAATATTTTTGATATAGAATGTATGATGTAATTGTAAGGCGATGGGATTTTTTCGTATTTATTAAATTACATCATGTAACAAAATGCAAAATTTACTTCAAGTGAAGCATCATGAAAAAGCTGATTCTTTTCAGAATAAAAAAACACAATATGTAGTTTTCCAGATGTAACTAAAATGCTACTTAAGGAATTCATCATAAACAGATGGATATTAAAATGCTGAAAATGTATCTGGCCTTCAGGTTACAAAAATACCCCAAGCCACTGGTATTGAAAAGGTTAAAGGGATAGTAATACTTCGTTTTAACTTTATTTTATTTTGTATGCATTAAAAAATATGAAGAATGATATAAGTCTTCTCTCTCAAACCTTTATGGTTTAAGAGATATTCACAACCAAAGTTTCCTCTCCCGCCCCTTTTTCCTAGTGTAAACCATCTCTTCTCAGATGGGGAATCTGGTTGTAAGACCAGACAGATAACAGAAGGGGACAGTCTTCTTACAATGAAAACAATGAAATCCCTGACCCCCTTGACAAGCTTTTCAGGTTTTTCCCTTATCTTAATTGAAGATTGTCCCTCTCTGCAGTCTACCTGGGTACCTCCCTTCTGCTCTGGCTGAAAAGTGTTACATCAGTAAAAGGGGCGGGAGGGGGATACTTTGTCATTGAATTACTCTTGAACTACAACTCTGACAGAATTGAAATAACACTCTCCAAAGTCCAAATACTATGATGATTAATTAGAGCTGCTTTTATTATGAAATATTACTATCCCTTTAAAGATGAACTGTCCACATTTCAGCATCCATCCTGATAGATTCGGCATGACTTTCAATTTGTCAATTTATGTATGTATATCTTTATTTATATGGCACCACACGGTGTACACAGCGCCTTACAATAGAAGTATGTTAATAATAAAAATGTGATCGTACTGGTCTGTACGAAGTAACAGGTGAAAGGGAGAACAGTGTTGAATGTTAGTACCTGGGTGTCATGGAGAGCCAATGGGATGGAGATCAGAGGTAAATGTACTATCTGTCAGGCAGGGACAGGCAAGAGGGAGGTTGAACAGTGTGAAATGTTCCTATCTGGCTACAAGAAAGGCAAGTGGCCTCAAAAGTGAAACAGGAGAAAAATAGCACTACCCACTGAGCTGGACATTTTTCACAAAAAGTGCAGATTTTCAATTTCTTCATGCCTTCTTTTTGTATAGACATCAATGGGAAGTCTGATTTACCCCTACCACCTGTCAGGTTTCCCTTCTTTTAGTATAAAAGGGTGTCAGTTTGCCTCAGTATGCCATTCTGCGTTTGTGAGTGGAAGAGAAGACAGTACAGATTTGAGCTAGAGAAGGCAAGCTAATAAAAGGGAGTTGAAGTTTAGTTTAGGAAGTCTTGTATGCAGAAAATCTGTTATCTGTATTAGGGGAGTTTGGGGAGTTTGGGGGACAAGAAGGGAGAAAGTAGGTTTACCCCAAATACTCCAGATGATAACATGGCAGAAAGATAGATGAAAGACAAAGGTTCAATCTTCCACCAAAGAAAAGGAACAATGTGCCTGTCTACAAACTGTCTGAGAAAGCAATTTGAACTTCTGACTCTGGCCAAGTAAACATTCCTGAAAATTCACAGTCATCCTGTCAGTTATCATCAGCACCATCACCACTTCCAAGTCCAACCCCCAACCAGCCAAACACGCAAAGTAATCAGTAATAAAGGTCATCAACATCCGCAGACCTAAATATGATGAGTGCTTCTGCTGCTGTTGGAAATGCAACACATTTGATACCAAATAGTACAATTGCAAAATCTTGCCCCAGTATTAGTAGTAGTCCCTCAGGAACCTCTCAGTCTATGAAGTCTACAGTATGGAGATACTTTACTCCTGATCCAAAAGCTAAATATATTTCTATAATTTGTCTGTGTAAGAAGTATGCAAGAAGGGGAAAAGCAGGATGCTCATTGAGATACGGTCTGAAGTACAGCCGTAGGTCTGATTGGGAGACAGGGCCGGACTGGGAATAAAAACCAGCCCTGGAAAAAATTGCTGACCAGCCCCATAGCATTGCGTCATTATACCAGTCCCATAGCATAATGGCATATTTTTTCTTTTTTATAAAAGGGGAAAACATGCATTTTAAAAGACATCTGAATGCCACCAGAACAATAGAGAATTATTTATATATATATATATATATATATATATATATATATATATATATATACACACACACCACCTCTTGACTCTCGATTCCCCTCTTTTGCCTCTTTCTCCCACTCTTCATTCCCACCTTTTGCTTCGTTATCCCCCTCTTGACTCTTGAGCCCCCTCCTTTTGCCTTTTTCTCTCTCTTTTGATCCCCCTTTCACCCCTTCCTTGACTCTTGATCCCACCTTTTGCCTCGCTCCCCTTCTTGCCTCTTTCTTCCCCTCCTGACCCCCCCCTTCTTTTGCCTCTTGGTCCCTCCCTCCTTTTGACTCTTGATTGCTCCTCCTTTCGCCTCATGACCCCCCCTCCATTTGCCTCTTTTTTCCCCACTCTTGACCCCCCTCTGCCTCTTTCACCTGGTCTTGATTCCCCCTCTTGTCAAGTTGCCTCTCTTTACCCCTCTTGATTTTTCTTTCACCATTCTCCTCCTCTTGATCCCCCTTTTTGCCTTAATCCAGCCTTGACTCTTGTCTTCATCCCCCTTTTGCCTTTTTCTCTCCCCCTTTCCTGATCCCCCCCTTTTCTGAACCCCCCTTTTGCCTCTCACCCCCTTTCCTGATCCCCCCCTTTTGCCTCTCTCCCCCCCTTTCCTGATCCCCCCCTTTTGCCTCTCTCCCCCTTTCCTGATCCCCCCCTTTTGCCTTTTTCTCCCCTCCCCCCACTTTCCTCTCTTTTGATCTCCCCTTTGCCTCTTTCTCCCCCTCATTAACTCTTGATCCCCCTTTTGCATCTCTCTCTCCCCTTCTTGATTCCAACCTTTTGCCGCTTTCTCCCCCTTCTGATCCCCCCTCCTTTTGCCTTTTTTTCTCCCTTTTGACCCCCCTCTGCCTCTTTTACCCGCTATTGATCCCTCTTTTGCCTTTCTCCCCCTCTTACCTCTGTCTCCACAAACCACTGTTTAAGGTAGAAGCTGCCAGTCTACCCGGTGTGCAGACGCAGTGCTTTCCGCTCTGCGTCTGACGTCACTGGGTCTAGGCCCGGCCAGCCTCCACTCAGTAGACTGGCCGGCGGTTGCTCACATCTCACGATCTTTCCAATCATCCGCGGCCGCAAGGTAACAGGCGGCCGCGGATGATTGGAAAGATCGTTCAAACTTTTACTGAAGAAGCCCCGGCCGGCCCCTGGGAAGCCCAGTGCTGGCGGCCTACCGGGAATTTTCCCGGTATCCCGGTAGGCCAGTCCGGCCCTGTTGGGAGACACACCATGAACATGTCAGAGGAGCAACAATTAGCAACAGCAGAAGTTCTCCTAAAAGTTACCAGACCTCTGTGGTAGGTAATAGAAGTGCTTTTGATGTATCAGAGTGTGCCAAGATTTTCTACTCCTGTTGCAAAAAAACATCACTGTTCGTTTGCTTATGGAGATGACAAGAGTCATAGACTGCTAATACATACCGCCACCACCCCCACCACTTCCACAAGTCATATTGCTAAAGCAATAAAGTTACATATGTCTTCTACCTATGCACTGCCATCTCACTCTTACTACATTCTTAGAAAGAAGTCAAAACCGGCCCACAAATAATGCAAAAGTACCCCTGTGGAATAGTAAACCTGCCAAAATGTTGGCACGAGGTGAGTATCCGGAGCTAAGCGTGGATCAGAACTCCGGTATCCTCTCACCTAACCTCGTTCTGGATCACACTTTGTGGGTAGGACGTTCTCCTTTATTGCAAGGTATGTGGATACTTGATACAATGTATGTATACATGTCTAAATAGGAGTCACAATGAAAACTTGTTTCTATCCCCTGATGAAGTGAGTTTATAACTTATAAAACGCTTTGGGAATTAATAAAGTGTTTACACTTTTAGGAATACTCATTCTTCTTGGCTAATCATTGCACTCCAAGCCGGGTCAGGCTCAACCTTGCATCTGATGAGTTTGCTCAACAAAGGGGGAGACCATTTGGGGACACAGTAGTTTTACAGATATACTCTTAGATAGTATATTTATATGTGTTTGTATTAAGGACCCCCAGGAACATATTTTGGGCTCACTAGTGTCTGGATATAGCCTCTGGATATTTACATCATCCTAACTGTTGGTCACTTCTCTCAAACTCTGACATCCAGTGATCTCTAAATGATCTCTATGTGCTTCACTTACAAGAATGTATCTTGTAAGTAGATTAATTATTTATTCTTTATCACTTTAGTCAAAAAGATTGCTCTCAGATGGTTTGCGCTCGTTTTCTTCTGTTTCTTAAAATATTGGCGGTTGACATGCTGCCCTTTTCTTTTGTTGAAAACAAAGGCTTTATAAAAACTGATGTCTGGTGTTGCAACCTGCTGAAACATCCCAAGCTGCAGATGTTTCTCAAGGATGTCTGTGCCAGTGTTACTCAAGCAGGAAGTTAATGTTGTAGGCAAAGGACAAAGGGACTCAGACTGCTAACATTTTTTTAAGGTATATGTTGCTGCAGGACTCACAACTTTTACTTTCAACTGTTTATTTCTCCACTTCAGCCTTCAGAAGAAGTAATATTGCTGAGGGGAATCTTGCTGTTGTAGAAAAGTAGGCAAAAAAAATCAAAATTCTCACAGGAAATGTATTTGCAGTGACAAAAAAGTAGAAATTGTATGTATTTTGTGTGGTATTGTGTGGTTTTCTGCATAAATTGAAGCGGGGAATTTTTCTGACTTTTCACCCATACCTAATAGAAAGACAGGTGGGGTGGAGAGCAATGTGTAATTTTACTTGGCCAGCAGGGAGTGTCAGGTGGGAGGAAGGGAAGTGTGAAATGTTAGTATCTGTCCAACAAAGAGTGGCAGGTAGAAAGAAAAACAGTGTACAAGGTTAGTACCAGCCTGACAAGCAGTGGCAGGTGGGTGAGAGAGTAGTGTGGACTATTAGTATTTGAGCAGCAGCTAGAAAAATGAGAGTAGCATTTTATAGGAAAGCCCAGTGTGGAATGTTAGTATCTGGCTGGCAGATACTGGCTGGCTGGTAGGAAGCTTAGTGTGGAATGTTAGGCACTGGCTAACTGAGAGAGGCAGGAGGGAGGGAGGGCAGTGCAGAATGTTAGTATCTGGCTGACATGGAGATGCAGCTGAGTGAGGGAGCACTGTGTAATGTTGTAATGTTAGTGTCAGGCTGGCAGGGAGTGTCAGATAGGAGGGAGATCAGTGTGGAATGTTAGTATCAGGAACAGTATGGAATGTTAGTATCAGGCTGGCAGGGAGTGTCAGATAGGAGGGAGATCAGTGTGGAATGTTAGCATCTGGCTGGCAGGGAGAGGCAAGTGGGAGGCAGAGCAAGGCAAAATGTTAGTATCTGGATGGAAGGGAGTAGCAGGTGGGAGGAAGTGCATTGAGTAATATTAGTATCATGTCGGCAGGGAGTGACAGGTGGGAAGGAAAGGTTAGTATCTAGAGGTAAGAGATGTAGTATGGAGGAGAGCAGTATGGAATGTTAGTATCAGACTTACATGTCAGACGGTGCTGTCTAATTTGTGTAAATTGATATATAAATAATACTAATTAACTTAAACCGTTGTCTAAAATCATGAGAAAATGGCTGACATAAATATGTGATTTTGAAATTGCTTTTAAAATCATCTTTTTTTTTTGTTAATTAAGATTTCTGCTTTAAGTTTGCCTATATATTTAGCCAAAAGAGAAACAAATACATAGTTTAGAAAATATTGATACTTATTTGGGGAAAATTGGAATCCCTTACAGTGTCAGAGGGGCACGCAATGCATTGCAGGGCAATGGCACTGAAAGGGTTAAAGGTTGTACTGCACTAAGAACTTAGGTGCTACACTCGGGGAGTGCACTCCCTATATTGGTCCCTCCCCACGCCCCCTGTGAGATTCCATCCCCCTTCTCAGTGCCTGTCGGGTTCTCCACTCAGAGAGGCATTGACCTATAGCTACAAGGCGCAATGGATAGACTCCGGTGCCCCGTTTATGCATTAAGAACTCACTGCTCACAGTCTGGGCATTTGGGTTCTATTGCAGCATCCCTTAAAGGGATAGTAATGTTTAAAAATAAAAGCAGCTCCGATTAATCTTCATAGTATTTGGCCATGGAGAGTGTTATATCAATACTGTCAGAGTTGTAGTACAAGAGTAATTGAATGATAAAGTATCCCCCTCCCTCCCCCTTTACTGATGTAACACTGCTCACCTCAGAGCAGCAAGACTGTGCGGATGGATTGCAGAGAGGGACAATCTTCAGCATAAGGAAAAACCTGTCAAGGGGGCAGGGTTTTCCTTATACTAACAGTATGAAGATTGTCCCTTGCTGTGACCTGTCTGGTCCCAGGACCAGATTCCACATCTGAGGGGAGGTGGCTTACACTAGGTAAAAGGGGCGGGAGGGGGATATTTTATCATTCAATTACTCTTGTACTACAACTCTGACAATATCGAAATAATACTCTCCACAGCCCAAATACTATGGAGATTAATTGGAGCTGCTTTTATTGTGAACCATTACTATCCCTTTAACATCTACATCTCCAAAGGAATTTGTGTATAGCAATTAATATTTCCATCAGCAGCCAGAGTGAGAACTTGTACAAAACATCAGCATACAGCATTGGAAGGCTGAGAGGGACACAGCTCGTTGGCTAAAGGAGGGAGGGACCTCTAGCGTGCATTAAGCCCAAGCTACACTCGAGTAGAACACAGATCAGAATTAACCTTGTGAGTGCCAGAGAGCATTTGATAACTCTATGGCACTTAAGTGGTTAAAGGGATAGTAATACTTAAAATGTAAAAAAAAAATATGTTGTAGAGTTTATCACCCTGAGTAAAACAAGAGTACTCCCACTGCTGAAAGGTGTTTCATTCAAAAGTTATTAATTTTCAAAGTTGAATTTTTTAGGTGCAATATCACAGTGGCCTGAAATTGTACAGTGGCGCTGTTGCTACACGATCCTATGGAGATTTATGGTCTCGGGACCAGAGCTGTCCATAGGATCGTGTAGCAACAGCACCACTGTACAATTTCAGGCCACTGTGATATTGCACCTAAAAAATTCAACTTTGAAAATTAATAACTTTTGAATGAAACACCTTTCAGCAGTGGGAGTACTCTTGTTTTACTCAGGGTGATAAACTCTACAACATATTTCTTTTTACATTTTAAGTATTACTATCCCTTTAAGTATCAACAGCTCCTAAACTTTGTATCTGTTGATACATGATGTGTAGGAGGATTTGAATTAATTTAAAGCCACAGCTGCACTTTATAAAAATATAGGGAACTGGGACGATCAGATAAGCCAGGATGTCAGATTCTATAATATTGTCTACATAGAGATATATTTTTATAGTAATCCTACCACTGGCAATGTAGGTATAATAACATCCATTATCTAATTTGTCATGTAGCTAGGATATAGAGAAAGCCTTCGAAAGCACATATATCAGGCCCAGAGTGGCAGTGCCAGGTATTTTGCCCAAAGCGTGATTTGTACAAATTTAGTCTTAAGCATTGTAAGCAGCTTGCAGGTACTTAGACTCCTGTGCTATGAACACTTAATACTAAACCTCTTTTAATTTGCACCGTGCAACTCGGCGAGATCATATCATTCGTTTGGATGATTTTAATTCCCCATCCTGGAACGGTTTCCCCAGTGGAATTTTTTAATATTTAATAAGGATTTAGATTGCTGTATCGAGCCCATACTGTAATTGAATCAGGCTGCTAAGATGGTACGGGTAGGATCTGTTTATATATACTGTCTAAACAAAACATTTATCCTTTTTATGAAAATTCATTGTAGGGGAATCACTAATCCAGGATAATGCCTTCCTAACAATGGACAGAGAAAACACACACCAAATATTAAGATTTTCCAATCTAGCTACTGAAATAATAGCTATTTCAGTGTTAATCCTGGCCTGTTGTACGAAAGCCGGATTGTTTGCTCTATGCGTTATCAGACATCTGAATCAAAGGGTTAATTTCACTGCTCAGATCTGGTCTTCCACTGTGTGGTGCAATTCCAATGCGGCCTGAATTCAGGTTTTAATGTGTTAGAAGAAAACATGGCAAGTATCCTTTTTTAAAGGAAAATATGTTTAACCCCTTAACGACCGGCGGTCCTGGGACGTTTCCGTCCCATATGGACCGCATAGGACCACTTGGACGCACCGGTACACGTGACCTGTCGCGTGTATCGGCGCGTCACTATGGGGCCTGATAGAGATTGCTCCGATCTTGGAGCTGTCAATTTCAGGCCCTATTTTTACTTACAGCGCTCCCGGTAGAGCGCTGTAAGTAAAAAGTACGTGACGTACTATGACCGTCATCGGTCCTTGAGTATTTCAAGGACCGTGACGGTCATAGTATATCACATGTCGTTAAGGGGTTAATGGCTTTTCATGTTGTATAAAATCAGGGTACTCCCATTGAACTGTGCCAACTAGTGGGCAAAACTGTTTTTTTTCTTTTTTAATGCACTCTTTGGGATAAATGGAATAATTGCCTATGGCTCTCCCTGGTAAAGAATAGGAATAGCACCACCTAGTGTCCAGGATAAAAAAATGGACTTTTATTAAAAAAAAAAAAGCAGGTCTAATTTGAATGACGCACCTTTCACATGATAAAATTATCATCTTCAGCCATTGTTAATCCACTGAAAGATGAAGGCCTTCTCAGCAAGCCTCCAACAACTTGTGTCCTGTGCCTTTTGTTGCCGCTGTGTATCAACAAATTTCATCTATCCATCTTACCTTTGGTCTTCTTCTTGGGTGTTTATTATTGAGTGGAATCAATTCCAAAATTTGTTTGCTCCATCTACTACCGGTCTTCTTGCTATTTGGCCTGCCCATTTCCATTTCAGGTGCTTTACTCTTTCAGTGATGTCATAGACCTTTGTTAGCTGACAAATCCATGCAGGCATTTTCTGGTCTCTTTTGTTATGATTAGAATTTGTCGTTCCATACTTCTCTGTGTAACCTTAAGTTTTTGTATGGCTTGGCATTCAGTGTCCATGTTTCATAGCCATACGTAAGGTCTGAGAGGACACACTGGTCGAAAACCTTTCGCCTGAGGCACAGTGGTAAATTTGTCTTAAAGGAATAGTACTACTTCGTTTTAACTGTATTTTATTTTGTAGGCATTAAAAAAACATGAAGAACGATGTAAGTCTTATCTCTCAAACCTTTATGGTTTGAGAGATATTCACAAGCAAAGTTTCCCCTCCCGCCCCTTTTTCCTAGTGTAAGCCATCTCTTCTCAGATGTGGAATGCAGTCCATAGACCAGAGAGATAACAGCAGGGGACAATCTTCTTCCTATGAGAACAATGAAAGCCCTGCCCCCTTGACAAGTTTTTCAGGTTTTTCCCTTATCTTAATTGAAGATTGTCCCTCTCTGCAGTCTACCTGGGCATCTCCCTTCTGCTCTGGCTGAGCAGTGTTACATCAGTAAAGGGGGTGGGAGGGGGATACTTTGTCATTGAATTACTCTTGAACTACAACTCTGACAGAATTGAAATAACACTCTCCAAAGTCCAAATACTATGATGATTAATTACAGCTGCTTTTATTATGAAACATTACTATCACTTTAAAGACAATACTACATAGTTTTCCAAATGTTGGCCATTCCAGTTTTATTCAACGCTCAGTTTCCATCATGGTGTTTTTAGCTCTTGACATTTCTGGTCCAAGGTTAACATACTTGTCTACTTCTTATAGTTCTTGCTCATCTACTGTGATATTCCTTGCTATGGTAAATTTGCTAAACTTGTGTTTTGTTTATATTTGTCTTCATACCAGAATATTTGCTTTCCTGTTCTATGTGTGTGTGAGTATATATATAATTTGGGGCTCCCTGTTGTATTTATTGAGATTATATATATATATATATATATATATATATATATATATATATATATATATACACACACACACCCAGGGGAGGCAGAAAGGAGGAGTTACTGCTCCCATTGGGTGATTCAATGGGGCGCGATTTTCACACCAGTTGCAGTGGTCGAAGGCCACTGCTATTGGTGTGAAAATCATGCAGGGAGTTGGCCCGCCCCCACTATGCAGCCCGCCCACCACTATCAAAGTCAGAAAAATAAAATGGATGCCACTTGCTCCTACACCACAGACAAACACACATGCCCCACTCACACAGCACCAAACACACACACACATGCCCCACTCACACAGCACCAAACACACACACATGCCCCCCTCACACAAAGCCAGAAAGAAATATGGCTGACACACAAACACAGTCACTCACCCTGACTCCCAGTGGCCTCAGGAGGACCTGTAGTACAGCCACTGAAGGGAAGCTGCAGCACCAGGGGAACAAAATGGTACTCAAAGGGTTAAGGTAGGTCCTCATTGCTCAATTATTTATTCACTGTCATCATTTGCCATACAACACAGGGGACAGGAAGCCATCAGGTACACACTTAACCAACTGACTGCCACAGTGTTGTGTATCACGTTTTACCCCTCAGGGAGTGTGTTGAAACCCCTCACACTGTAAACTTGCATTTCCCTCCCACTTCTCCTCCTTCCCCAGTCTATTACTAACACTTTTCCACATTTCACTTAAGCCACGCCCCTACTTGTGATTAAGCCCCACCCACTTTTAACCCAAATTGCCCCATTGCTCTCTCCAGATCAGCACCACAGAAGTCCCCTCCAGGGACTCCACAAGTAAAAGTTCTCAGGTATTACACACACACATGCCCCACACACACAAAGTCAGAAAGAAATATGGCTGACACACACAGAGTCACTTACCCTGACTCCCAGTGACCTCAGCAGGACCTGTAGTAAAGCCACAGAAGGGTGATGTAACACCAGGAGAACAACATGGCACTCAAAGGGTTAAGGTAGGCCCTCATTGCTCAGTTACTTCTTCACTGTCATCATTTGCCATGCAAGACACAGGACAGACAGCCATCAGGTACACATTTAACCCACTGACTGCCACAGGGTTGTGTATCAAGTTTTACCTCTCAGGAAGTGTGTTCAAACCCCTCACACTGTACTTGCATTTCTCTCCCACTTCTCCTCCTTCCCCAGCCTATTACTAACACTTTTTCACATTTATGTTAAGCCCCACCCATTTTTAACCCAGATTGTCCAGTTTGCCTCTCCACATCAGCACCACAGAAGTGCCCTCCAGGGACTCCACAAGTAAAAGTTCCCAGGTATGAATACACTTCCCACTGCTATTTAACTCTGACATGCCTCTCTATACCTTAACCCTTTGAGTGCCAGAGGGGTGCACAACTCATGCACGCATCGGTTTCTGCACATATATGTTGCGTGTGTATGTGTACATCTCTGTTACATATGTGTGTGTCCATGTGCGCATCTCCGGTGTGTGTGTGTGTGCATGTCTTTTGCATGTTTCTGCTGCCCACTGTGTGTATGTGTCTGCCTGTGTGTTGCATATGTCTGTGTTCATCAGTGTGTCTTCATTTCACACACGTGCGCCCAATGGTCATAACATGAGGGGCAATGCCGTCCCACATCAGTCTTAACCCTCTGAGTGCCAGAGGGGTACATATACATTGCAAAGCAATGCGTTGCGTACCTCTCTGGCACTCAAAGGGTTAACCCTCTCCTCCACATCTCACCTACTGCTACATCACTTCTCTCGACTTGCAACTCCTATAGCAAACAACTCATGGCACAATAATACAACGCACCAACTAGCAGCTCCCATTTTGCTGGGGAGCCATACATTGATCACTTCTTTCAAAGAGCATAAAAACTTCTCTTTCCACCCCCTGTCCCATAATGCACTGGGACATTCAGAGGCAGATTGGAATCAGGTGAGTGGAGTCAGCTGGGGAATAGGTTAGAACACAGATCTTCAGTTTCCATGGTAGGAACTGGGGCTGATGGACTCACTTTGTTTCAATTTCACCCTTTGAGTGCTGTTGCAATGCCTTGGATACCTCTCTGGCACTCAGAGGGTTAAGCCCATTAACCCTTGGAGTACCAGAGATGATATGCAGCACATTGCTCTGCATACCTCTGTCACTCAAAGGGTTAATATCTGTTTGGAAAGCTTCCACATTTGGGTATTGTGCAGCCCACTCCTTCCTCACAGGCTGCCCATAGGGTTACTCTGATATCTTTGAAAATGTCCATTGATTTCACTGAGGCTATTAATTCCATGAAGGCTATAGACAATGCAAACACATTGCCAAAGCAACGCATTGGGCACCATTGTAGCTGATGTACTAACACAAAGAGGAACAATTCATCTGTACCATACAGAACAAATAAAATGCTTTACTGGCCTCTCTAGCGTTGAAGACGTTAAAACGCCCATTTAAATAAATGGGCATTGTTCCCTGTGCTGCTGTTACTTTTCCACAAAATTCTACCACTTTACTTAGTATATGAGCCTTCCTGTTTTGAAGCCTATTAGCTGTTAGAGGTCCCTGTATTGATCCCTTGCCTATGGCCCATGGACATATAATCCGGTTCTGTCCCAGCCGACCACAATGGCCCACTAATGCAAGGAGCGCCCAACATGTGTCACTTTACCCTTTCACTGCCAGAGGACTATACAACTCATTACACAGCAATGTGTTGCGTACCTCTCTCACACTCAGAGTTAAAGTGCTTCACTCCAACCAACTGCTACACTAGGTCTGTATAATGCAGTAACCCTACAGCCCTGTATTTCATGTCTACTTCACTGTCTATGTATAGTCATTTCTCCCCCTCACCCATTACTTTACTGTAACACTTCACTGTCCCTCTTCTCCTCAATCTCTCATCTCCTCCTCCCTTGTCACCCTCACTCACCTATCCCCTTGCCATTCATCCATAGTCCCAATCTCGCCATTTTACTCCCACATCACTATTACATTATCTATCACTGCATCTGTCACTTAACCCTCTGTCTGCCAACCTATTTCTTCAAATGTACTGCAGTATCCACTGCTGTAAACTAAATTATTCCTTTACTCACAAACATCTTCTCACTGTGACCTTCAACAAGTAACACAGCACACTGACTTCAACTGTAAGGATACAGGGCCTTATTCATCAAGTAACACAGCACACTGACTTCAACTGTAAGGATACAGGGCCTTATTCACCATGTAACACAGCAACTGTAAGGATACAGGGTCTTATTCACCAAGTAACACAGCTCACTCAGTTCAACTGTAAGGATACAGGGTCTTATTCATCAAGTAACACAGCACACTCACTTCAACAGTAAGGATGCAGGGCCTTATTCATAGTTACATAGTTACATAGTAATTTAGGTTGAAAAAAGACTTGCGTCCATCCAGTTCAACCCTTTTCCTATTCCTGTTTACCATCGCTGACCCAAAAGAAGGCATCCGACTCCAAATGGCAATCAGATTTCTCCCTGGATCAACAAGCCCTAACTAAATATTAATCCCAATACTAACGTGCATAGCCCTCTATATTATGCTCTTTTAAATAAGTATCCAGGCCCCTTTTAAAAGCATCTAATGTATTTGATAGCACCACCTCCTCCGGAAGTGCATTCCATACCTTTATTGTCCTTACTGTAAAGAAACCCTTCCGCTGTTGTAGACTAAATCTCCTTTCCTCAAGTCTAAGCGGGTGGCCCCTTGTCCTGTGTACTGTTCTGTTAATGAACAGGTCTTTTGAAAGCCCTTTATATGGGCCTTGAACATATTTATATAGTGTTATCATATCCCCTCTAAGACGCCGTTTCTCTAGTGTGTACAAGTTTAACTTTTCTAGCCTTTCTTCATAACTAAAACATTCCATTCCCCTTACTAGTTTTGTAGCCCTCCTCTGCACTCTCTCTAGTTCCATAATGTCCTTCTTCAGAAAGGGCGCCCAGAATTGAACAGCATATTCTAGGTGGGGTCTTACCATGGACCTGTAAAGAGGCATAATTATATCTTCCTCCCTTGAGTCAATACCCCTTTTAATACATGTCAATATCTTATTGGCCTTTGCAGCTGCCAGCTGGCACTGCATGCTACTGCAAAGTCTATTGTCTACCATTACTCCTAAATCCTTTTCATTAGTAGATTTCCCCAGAGAAACACCATTTAAACTATATGTTGCATTTTTATTATTATACCCAAAATGCATAACTTTACACTTGTCTATATTGAATCTCATTTGCCATTTGCCTGCCCAGTTACTCAATTTGTCCAAGTCCTCTTGTAATGAAGACACATCCAGTTCAGACTTTATTGCCTTACTTAATTTTGTGTCATCGGCAAACACTGATACATGGCTTCCTATGCCCTCTGGGAGGTCATTAATAAACAAATTAAAAAGAAGAGGACCCAGGACAGATCCCTGAGGCACTCCACTTATCACGTTTATCCAACTGGAGAACTTGCCATTTACTACCACTCTTTGCATTCTATCTTTCAGCCAATTTCCAATCCACTCACAAACATTTTGCCCTAGTCCTATTTCATTCAATTTGTACAGTAACCTCTTGTGTGGAACCGTATCAAATGCCTTGGCAAAGTCTAAATAGATCACGTCAACCGCCTCTCCCTCATCTATATTATTACTTACTTTTTCATAAAATGCGATCAAGTTCGTTTGACAAGACCTATCTTTCACAAAGCCATGTTGGCTATTGCTAATGATATTCCTGTTCCAGCAGAATTCTTGAATATATTCCCTTAGCAACCTTTCAAACAGCTTCCCTACCACAGATGTCAAGCTTACGGGTCTGTAGTTTCCTGGCTGGGACTTTGATCCCTTTTTAAATATGGGCACCACATCTGCTTTACGCCAATCCATGGGCACCATACCAGAAATAAAAGAATCCCTGAAAATCAGATATATCGGTCTGGCCAGGGTCTGGCCTAGCTCCCTAAGTACCCGTGGGTGTATACCATCTGGCCCCGGAGCCTTGTCTACCTTGACACCATTCAATTGTTTTAACACTTTTTCTTGTGTTAGCCAGTCCCATGCTTGCTGTGCCTGTTCTGTAAAAGTAGTTTGCAGATTCTTGTCCAATGGGTCTTCCTTGGTAAAAACAGAAGAAAAGAAATTATTTAAAATATCTGCCTTCTCTCTGTCACCTTTGACCATCTCACCCGTTTCAGCTAACAAGGACCCAACATTATCAGACTTTAATTTTTTGCCATTAATGTATTTAAAGAATTTTTTTGGGTTGCTTTTGCTCTCCTTAGCAATATTTTTTTCATTCTCCAGTCTAGCTAATTTAATAGCCTTTTTACAGGTTTTGTTGACATTTTTGTATTCTGCAAATGCCTCTGCTGATCCCTCAGCTTTGTAATGTTTAAATGCCGCTTTCTTGTTATTTATTTCATGAATTACTTTACTGGTTAGCCACATTGGTTTCAATTTGCTTCTTTTGTATTTGTTTCCAACAGGGATAAATTTATATGTGTATTTTTGCAATATTATTTTGAAGGCATTCCACTTACCTTCTGTGTTTTTTCCTGAAAATATTTTATCCCAGTCAACGAGACCAAGGGATGAATTAAACCTGCTAAAGTTGGCCTTTTTAAAATTCAGTGTTTTGGTGGAACTCGTATCAACTTGTTTTTTTGAATTAATCTCAAACGATACCATGTTATGGTCACTATTCCCCAAGTGCTCCCTTACTTGGATGTTAGAGATAAGTTCTTCATGGTCAGTTATTACCAAATCCAGACATGCATTCCCTCTGGTTGAGGTCTGCACTAGTTGTGACAAAAAATTGTCATTCAACAAGTTCAGAAACTTGCTGCTTTTAGCAGAGTTAGCTATTCCATTTTTCCAGTCTATTTCTGGATAATTAAAATCCCCCATAATTATAGTTCTCCCTATTTGGGAAGCCTTTTCTATTTGCATTAATAGCTGTGTTTCTTCAAGGTCACCAATGTTTGGTGGTTTATAACAAATACCCACTAATATTTTCTGGGCAGTTTTATCCCCAGTGACTATTTCAACCCACAGGGATTCCACATGTTCACTACTGTCCTCACATATATCTTCCCGCAATTGAGGCAATAATGCTGGTTTGACATACAGACAGACCCCACCACCTCTTTTGCTTGACCTATCTTTTCTAAATAACATGTAGCCCTCTAAATTGATTGCCCAATCATGTGTGTCATCCCACATTCATCAAGTAACACAGCACACTCACTTCAACTGTAAGGAAGTGATGCCCAATCATGTGTGTCATCCCACATTCATCAAGTAACACAGCACACTCACTTCAACTGTAAGGATACAGGGTCTTATTCATCAAGCTGAAGAGCTGCAATTAAAACCTTTTTTACAACTCTTATCAGCATATCTACATCACCACTGTGTCTGTCACACACTGTCTACATATGTGACATACGTCCATGTATGTGTGTGTCTCTCTCTGTATGTATGCGTTTCACAGTGTGTGACACATTCTGTCTCTTTAAGTGCGTGTCTGTAACACTGCATATTTCTGTTTCACACAATGTCTGTGTAAATAATATGAAGGGCAACGCCGTCCCACATTGCTAGTATATATATATATATATATATATAATATATATATATACACAATGGGCTCCAATCAATAGACATGAATGGCTCATAAAGGACATTGGTCTCTATCAGATTGTAAACTGAAACATCTGTCAGTAAACAATAAATTACATCAAATGCAAATAGAAAAGTATAAATATGTAACTGACTGTCGTAAGTAGATCATCTGTTAAGCACATTAAAATTCACTTATTCCTAAGGAAAAGTTCCCTTTTATTACTGTTTTTTTTAATAAGATCACGTGATTATAGTTGTAAAGCAGTTACTGATCACAGATGATTAACTTCTTAAGAACTAGCCACTTACTACAAGCTACACAAGCAAACATAAGAAAACAGAGGTTTATAGCAGAGAAGCCCAGCTTTGTACCACATCTAAAAAGCAAGATAAGTATCAGGTATTAGGAGGAATCCTACATCAAAGAAATACTTTTTACAGATGTTGTCTGAGCTTTCTGTACAAATGTTTCAACATTAAGTGGCCTATTTCTTTTAAAGGAGAATTAACCCCTCTTTACTATGGACAGAAAATCATTATGGCCTGTTTGAATTTCGTTCTTTCCCCTTGTTTCAAGAGATAACATCTTCAGACAGATGTTGTGCCTTTATTCAATAGTTAAAGGGATAGTACAAGGTTGCAGGTTCAAATCCCAGTAGGGTCATCTCAGCCCTCCATCCTTCTGAGGTCAGTAAATGAGTACCATTGATTGTGTAACAATAACATCTATTATTTCAGCTGCTGACTTGGTTAATTCTGAAAGCGCTTTGATTCCCACTGGGAGAAAGTCACTATATAAATGCTAGTTATTATTATTAAATATCCCTTACCATGCCAATCCATGTACAGATTCATGGATGTTATGGGAGTGTTGTTGCTTGATCCAGGTCCTTGTCCGCTTTCTATAATGTCAATGCGTACATGTGACTTAAAGGGATAGTAATTATTTATTTGATTTTGTAGGCATTAACAAAACACGAAGAACGATATAAGTCTTATCTCTCAAACCTTTATGGTTTGAGAGATATTCACAAGCAAAGTTTCCCCTTTTACCTAGTGTAAGCCATCTCTTCTCAGATGTGAATCTGGTTGTAAGACCAGACAGATAACAGAAGGGGACAATCTTCTTACGGAGAAAACAATGAAAGCCCTGCCCCCCTTGACAAGTTTTTCAGGTTTTTCCCTTATCTTAATTGAAGATTGTCCCTCTCTGCAATCTACCTGGGCACCTCCCTTCTTTTCTGGCTGAGCAGTGTTACATGAGTAAAAGAAGCGGGAGGGGTATAATTTGTCATTGAATTCTCTTGAACTACAACTCTGACAGAATTGAAATAACACTCTCCAAAGTCCAAATACTATGATGATTAATTAGAGCTGCTTTTATTATGAAACATTACTATCCCTTTAATGATATAGAGTCTGAGTGCCTGCTATTTTATATATATATATATATATATATATATATATGAATCTTTATAGAGGTCAACTTAGAACTGCAGAAATATAGAGACATTATGTATCAATTAGGATTAAAACATAACATGTACATCAAATATATCAAGGTCATCATCACGGCATACAGAACAATTCATAAATCTACATGAAGAAACTAGTTCATCATGAAGTTCTCAGCAATGACCGATTTTCTGATAGGAAAGAAGAGAGGAGAAAGTAGATGGAGAGGAAGAGAGGAAGAACAAAGGAGTGAGGAGGATGAAGTAGATGGGAGAAGAAGGATTAGGAATGGAAGGGGGGCAGGGGTCCTCAATCATAAAGGTCCAAAAGTATCATGTAAAATCACCAGTAGTCGATGGTCACAATTGGGGTGTACAAATCTCATACCACCTATGATGTAGTAGGGACAAAGATACAGGAACTCTCCCTCTATGTATCCTGAGAAGTAGGATTTGTTCCTCCACTTTCACTACCCAGTCTCTGAGGGAAGGAGGAGTAGAAGATTTCCAGTTCAATGGGATTAGGGCCTTGGCTGCATTTAACATAGTATATAAAAACAATGTTTTAACACCTCTCTGAGAGACTTGTCCTTACTTCTTCTGTCGTCCCTTTATGACCCGCCGTCACAACCTTGCCTATTGTATGTTGTATGGTCTTTTCTATGTTTGGTGGTTTTCACCCTGACATTGAGTATTAGACTTTAGTACTAAGTGTTTCTCTCCTTGTATTGCAACTTGTCATTTCCTTTTGTGTGCATGTTGGGCTCTACCTGTCTGGAGCCCACCCGGACCTGACTGCTGATTGTCGTCTACCTTACTTTTCCCCCTTCTTTCTTCTTTTCTTCTTCTTATCCTACCTAAACTGTTTATAGCTCTCCACTTCTTTCAATCGCTATATATTGAAATTCTGACTTGACATGTAAGACTTTACCCCTTTCTAAGACTTACTTGAGATATTGCTCTGGGTCACAATAATGTGTGTTATATTGCCATGTTACGTTTGCTTTCTAACCTACCTCTACTTTGGTCCTCTGTCCATTGGGTCGTGGTCCAGTTTCCTTGTCCGACACAGGGGGGGGGGGGGGTTCAGATATACCTGATTTTCTCATGATACTTGCTAAAGTTGTGTTCTCTATTGTCTTTCTTATTGATCTTGTAAAATTTATTGTATTTGTTTACTGTCTATTATTGTAAACTTTGCTTTTCCCAATAAAGGTTTTACAAATTAAAAACAAACAAACAAAAAAAACAATGTTTTAGCTAGAGGGATGGGGGTAGGAGTTTGTAAAAAATCATTTTAAGGCATCCCGAGATAAGGAGATTGCTAGTAGTTTTTCGATGATATTCAAGCATGTAGACCAAAAAGGAGTTATTTGGGGGCATGACCACCAGATGTGAGAGAGGGTCCCAGTGTGGTTATTACATAGCCAACAAAGTGTGCTGAGTGGGAGTGATCGCATGAACACTTGTGGGGTGTAGCACCAATCCAGTCAACAGCTTGTAATTAGTCTCAATAATTTGTGTGGATATAGATGAAGTGAAAGTAGATTTCCAAATTTGAGACAGCTCATTTTAAAGACTTTTGTACCAATGGCTATGTAAGTGGGAGTGAGGTGACTTTTTTAATCCACCACTTGTGCCGTTTTGACGCGAGCCAAATTTTTAAGGTGTCCTTTTGACACAGATAAGATGCTGATGTTGGCCTTTTGATGTAGGCGACATTTTGATGTCACCCTTTTGACTGCCGCCATGTATCTGAAAACCTTTCAATAGGATACCCTCTTGGATAACATGTTCATAAAGGCTGACAGGGTAGTAGTTGATGACAGTTTGTTAAACTGAAGCAAGAAGAGTACATGTGATTACTTAACCCTTTAAAGACCAGAACTGATTGAAGATGGTGTCTGTTTAGGAAAACAATTATGCCACAAGGGATTCCGTAATATTCCCCAGATTCCAATTAATTTAAATGGGACATTTAATGCCAGTGGGATAATAGATCAGTTTAAATAAATGTGAATCTTCATTTGCCCCTAGGGTGCATCTGTGTTTAACTCAGAATTGTTCTTTTTAATACATCAGCGTCAGTGGCTATTAATCAGAACCCTTTGGGTGCCAGAGAGGTATCCAACACATTACATAAAATGTGTTGGGTACCTCTTTGGCACTCAAAGAGTTAAATTTTCTTCATAGGTAAGTGTGGGTTTAATATTAGAAGGAGTTAATGCTCATTCCTTTTAGGACCTGAGGGGTTAAGGATGCATAGCAAACCAATATGTTGTGTATTTCCCTAGTCCGTAAGTTTATAAATACACATGTCAATAGCACTGGCAGCCACAGTGAAGCCATATTGTTCAAGAGAACACGTTTGGACTATAACAAACCAGTTCAAAGCACTCCAAAGTACGTCTGGTGTTAAGTGAGAGAGCAGAAGTTTGGGACCTGTTAAAGGGTTATTGAATTATTCATGTTCAAAAGCTTTATTGGATTCGAAGATACTATGTACGTATGTTTCAGCTTTTTACTTTTGTTAGCCATTAAATGGTCGATTTAACATGCAGAATTCCAAAGCAAAAATAGAAGCTGTGATACAATCTGGTTAGACATGAAGGGAATTCCTCTGAAGCAATAATGCAAACCTCATTTCACTCCAGAACATTAAGCATAGTTCATAATTAATATACTTGACATTTAGCAACAGTGAGCAGACTTGGATAAAACAAACAAGTTTCCCTTATAAAATAAGACACAATGATCATATGTACAAAGAGGAGTGGAAAAAAGCAACAGCACCACTGAGGAGAAATAAAAATGTTCTTTCCTTTAAAGTGGCAGACAACCTCCGTTGTGACTTGACACATTCTAGACGCGTGTAATGTATCAAGTCAGATCACCAATACTTTTTTGTAATTTTTATTTTTATTTTTGGTTTGTCTTCACAAATTCTTTTTATGCTTTTTATGTCCCTGATGGGAACATCACTGAATTTTTATATTTTCAGGGAGTTTTCTATCAGGGACTGTGAATGCAGGTATTGTTTTCCTGCTTGCTAAAAAAATCAGTAACTGACTGCTTGCTTTTATACCCTACCCATACATCAAAGACTGCTAATGGTGTGTGAGCAGTAACAATGTGTCAGGGTGACATTCTGATCTCACCATTCTGATGGTCGCCAAATAGAAGGCAACATTTTAATAGGATAATGTCAGATCTTATTCCAAATAATACTCCCTGCTTAAGAGTTCTATTATTGGGATTAAAGGGATAGTAATGTTTCATAATAAAAGCAGCTCTAATTAATCTTCATAGTATTTGGGCCTTGGAGAGTGTTATATCAATATTGTCAGAGTTGTAGTTCAAGAGTAATTGAATGATAAAATATCCCCCTCCCACCCCTTCTATTGATGTAACACTGCTCACCTCAGAGCAGCAAGACTGTCCGGATGGATCACAGAGGGACAATCTTCATTTAAGATAAGGGAAAAAGCTGAAAAACCTGTCAAGGGGGCAGGGTTTTCATTGTTCTCACAGTAAGAATTTTGACCCTTGATGTGAGCTGTTTGGTCTATGGACAGGATTCCACATCTGAGGAGTCGGGGTATACACTAGGTAAAAGGGGCGGGAGGGGGAAAATTTATCATTCAATTACTCTTGAACTACAACACTCACAGTAATGAAAAAACACTCTCTATGCCTCAAATACTATGAAGATTAATTGGGGCTGCTGTTTTTTGAAACATTACTATCACTTTAAGATCTGTCCTACTGAACACATTGTTACTGTACATGTGTAACCCATCTTTGATGTATAGGTAAGGTATAAAAGCAAGCAATAGTTGATTTTATTAGATACTAGCAACATGGGACAGCGTTGCCCGTCATGTTATGACCATTGGGCGCACGTGTGTGAAATGCAGACACACTGATAAACACAGACATATGCAACACACAGGCAGACACATACCATACATCCCAAGTGTCCCTCTTTAGGAGGGACAGTCCCTCTTTGAGGGCCAAATCCCTCTGTCCCTCTTTCCCACCCTGTTGTCCCTCTTTTTAGGAGGTCAGACTGTGTGCAGGGCCGGCTCCACCTATAGGCGAGGTAGGCGCCGGCCTAGGGCGCACACGTACTGGGGGCGGGGGCATGCAGCGGAGAAGAGCTGCGCCCACACACACCACGCCGGGAACCACAACACAGTCAGGTCTATGTTGCTACAGCGCTCCCTCATCTGGTCGGATCTTTAGTAATGCAGAGCGTGCTGGGAGTCATGATCTCCTGCCTCGCTCTGCATTACTGAAGAGAAGACTGCGCGGGAGATACAGGTATGTGATGGGGGGCAAGTTGGAGCTGAGGGGGCATAGTGGAGCTGAGGGGGCAAGTTGGAGCAGATGTGGGGCAAAGTGGAGACGATGGGGGCAAGTTGGAGCTGTTAGGGGAAAGCTGGAGCTGAGGGGGCATAGAGGAGCTGGTGGGGGCAAGTTGGAGCTGATGAGGGTCAAAGTGGAGCTGATGAGGGTCAAAGTGGAGCTGAGGGGGGGCAAGTTGGAGCTGAGGGGGGGCAAGTGGAGCTGAGGGGGGCAAAGTGGAGCTGGTGGGGCAAGTTGGAGCGGATGGGGCAAGTTGGAGCTGCTGGGGGCATAGTGGAGCTGATAGTGGAAAGTTGGAGCTGAGAGGGCATAGTGGAGCTGGTGGGGGCAAGTTGGAGCGGATGGGGGGCAAAGTGGAGCTGATGGGGGTAAGTTGGAGAGGATGGGGGGCAAAGTGGAGCTGATGGGGGTAAGTTGGAGCTGAGGGGGCAAAGTGGAGCTGAGGGGGCAAAATGGAGCTGGTGGGGGCACGTTGGAGCTGATGGGGGCAAGTTGGAGTTGATAGGGGCAAAGTGGAACTGGTAGGCCAAAGTGAAGCTGATAAGGGGCAAGTTGGAGCTGGTGGGGGGCATCTCTTACAGGCATCTCCAGAACAGGGGCAGAGTGGCTCAGGGGGCAGAGAGAGGACAATCATGAAAAGAGGTTGGGTATAAGTAGGCAGGGTATAAAGGGGTGGGACACAAGGGGCGGAGCGAAATGGGCGGCAAAATTAGGTTTTGCCTAGGGTGGCAAAAATCCTTGCACCAGCCCTGACTGTGTGGTGTGTATTACTTTGCTCTACAGCAATAAAGCAATAAACTTCAGTATATGTGTTTATACATTAGTCTGTGCAAATTAAATACTTTGGTCTTGAACTAAATCATTTATTCAGTTACATAAATAGCCAGTAATAGGTCATGAAATAACCTAAAAATTCTTACTAATGCCCCGCCCACCAGCCACACCCCCAATAATATCACCTAAAACTAACGTGTCCCTCTTTGGCCCTGTGAAATGTTGGGAGGTATGCACATACACACAGTGAGCGGCAGAGACATGCAAAACACATGTACACACAGACACACTGGAGATGCACACATGGACACACATATGTAACAGAGATGTACACACACAGACACGCAACATATATGAGCAGAAACACATGTGCTCATGAGTTGTGCACCCCTCTGGCACTCAAAGGGTTAAGGTATAGAGAGGCATGTCAGAGTTAAATAGCAGTGGGAAGTGTGTTCATACCTGGGAACACTGACTTGTGAAGTCCCTAGAGGGGACTGATGTGGTGCTGATGTGGAGAGACAAATGGGGCAATCTGGGTTAAAAGTGGGTGGGGCTTAATCGCGAGTAGGGGGCGGGGCTTAACATAAATGTGAAAAAGTGTTAGTAATAGGCTGGGGAAGGAGGAGAAGTGGGAGGGAAATGCAAGTTTACAGTGTGAGGGGTTTTAACACACTCCATGAGGGGTAAAACTTGATACAGAACCCTGTGGCAGTCAGTGGGTTAAGTGTGAATCTGATGGCTGTCTGTCCTGTGTCTTGCATGGCAAATGGTGACAGTGAAGAAGTAATTCAGCAATGAGGGCCTACCTTAACCCTTTGAGTGCCATTTTGTTCCCCTGGTGATGCAGCACCATTCAGTGGCTTTACTACAGGTCCTGCTGAGGCCACTGGGAGTCAAGGTGAGTGACTGTGTGTCAGCCATCTTTCTTTCTGGCTTTGTGTGTGTGTATGGGTGTTTGGTGCTGTGTGAGTGGGGCATGAGTGTGTAATACCTGTGAACTTTTACTTGTGGAGTCCCTCATGTGGTGCTGATGTGGAGAGAGCAATGGGCAATCTGGGTTAAAAGGGGGCGGGGCTTAATCGTGAGTAGGGGGCGGGGCTTAACATAAATGTGGAAAAGTGTTAGTAATAGGCTGGGGAAGGAGGAGAAGTGGGAGAGAAATGCAAGTTTACAGTGTGAGGGGTTTGAACACACTCCCTGAGGGGTAAAACTTGATACACAACCCTGTGGCAGTCAGTGGGTTAAGTGTGAATCTGATGGCTGTCTGTCCTGTGTCTTGCATGGCAAATGATGACAGTGAAGAAATAATTGAGCAATGAGGACCTACCTTAACCCTTTGAGTGCAATTTTGTTCCTCTGGTGCTGCAGTACAGGTCCTGCTGAGGCCTCTGGGAGTCAGGGTGAGTGACTGTGTGTGTGTGTCAGCCATATGTATTTCTGGCTTTGTGTGTGTATGTGGTGCTGTGTGTGTGAGTGGGGGCATGTCTGTTTGGTGCTGTGTAAGTGGGGCATGTTTGTGTGGTGCTGTGTGAGTGGGGCATGTGTGTGTGTGGTCTGTGTGTGTGAGTGGGGCATGTGTGTTTGTCTGTGGTGTAGGAGCAAGTGGCGGCCATATTGTTTTTTTCTGACTTTGATAGTGGTGGGCGGGCTGCATAGTGGGGGCGGGCCAACTCCCTGCATGACTGAATCACCCAATAGGAGTAGTAACTCCTGCTTTATGCCTCCCCTGGGTGTGTTTTGGCAGGCACAAAGTCTTCTTTTATATATATAGATTGTTTTGTTTTTGATTTGTATTCTCCTGATGAAATAACCTGTAGGTTCAGAAATGTGCAGAACCCATAAGTTTTATTCTTTATCACTATTCTCCTGCGTCCTATAGTCTATCCTCCAAGAACTGATTAACCAATAACCTTGATTGATCCATGCCAGCGAGACTAGCTATCCATCGAGAATGCTGATTTAGGAATGTTTGAATACTATCCAAAATACAGCGTGTGGGTTTTTTAATGATTACGGTACTGTGCGCCCTTATATGTTTTTCTCTGTATACCATGACATGTTTTTCACAATGCTATGTGGACCACATTCAGAGCTGTAGTTAATTCCTGATTTTCATGCATGCATAAAGAATTTGCTGGGTAATATTTTACTTGCTGTTATATCCACAACAGTAAATCACGCAGTAATGTCTTGTCTTATCAGTCTTTCTCAACACCAGTCTACTTCACTTACTCCTTCACCTTAACCTCCTCACTGCTTCAGAGATTTGAAATTCATTGCTAAGCAATGTGCAGGATTCTGATAGAACTGAGAGGAGAATATATAAACTTAAAGTTAAAGGGATAGTAATGTTTCACAATAAAAACAGCTCCAATTAATCTTCATAGTATTTGGGCCATGGAGAGTATTATTTCACTACGGTCAGAGTTGTAGTTCAAGAGTAACTGAATGATAAAGTATCCCCTTCCCGCCCCTTTTACTGATGTAACACTACTCACCTCAGATGTGGAATCTGGTCACTTGACTGAACAGTTCACAGCAAGGGACAATCTTCTTACTGTGATCATAAGGTAAACCCCATCCCCTTTGACAGTTTTTTTTCCCTTATGATCACTGAAGATTGTCCCTCTCTGCGATCCATCCGGACAGTCTTGCTGCTCTGAGGTGAGCAGTGTTACATCAGTAAAAGGGGCGGGAGGGGGATACTTTATCATTCAATGACTGTTGTACTACAACTCTGATAGTAATGAAATAACACTCTCCATGGCCCAAAACTATGAATATTAATTGGAGCTGATTTTATTGTGAAACATTACTATCCCTTTAATCTTCTGCTAAGCTGACCCTTCTTAGAAAACCTTCAGTAGGAGGAGTTTGGAGTCTAAGGACAGCATTAGGGATGGGAGAAAAACAAAATCTGCTAAAAATGGCACTTCCTGCTTGGAGAATAATTTCCCGAGAAAAGTGCAGTTTTTCTGCTTTTTTCACCTAGCTCATTGCATTGAAATCAATGGGAAGAAAATGTTTCCCCACCACATGAAAGTTTTCTGTACTTTTCTACAGCCATATAAAAGTCTGTCAGGCTCTCACAGCAGCCATTTTGTGTTTGTGAGAGGAGAGAGCAGCATGTTTTTGAGCTACATAAGATAGGCAAATAGGCAAATAAAAGTGTTCCTCAGACTTCCCCAGCACAGAGACAATAAAAACAAAATCAGCAAGCAAATTGGACCCCAGCTGCCTGTGTCTTGCCTGTTAGTCACACCAAATTTTGGGGAATTTGGGGTCAACCTCTTTCCTCCCTTCTTCTCCCCAAGAGTGCCCTCAGACTTCCCTAATACAGAGAATAAATGACCTACCTAAAAGATTCCCTAAACTAAGTATCTGCACTCTCCTCTGCTTGCTTACTGAAAGATCCCTGAGTAGTCTATTGGGTTTAGCTCATTTGAGCTCCTGTATGAATGGGGATTCAAGGGTTTCCTCATGAATGATCAGTGATGGCTGGGAGGGAACAGAGAGAGAATCAGGGCAGGCCATTGTGCCTTGTGTGTTGACTATATGAGCACACTAAAAGAGTTTATGTCACTGGGCACAGAGAAACTAAAAGCTGCTCAATGGAAACAGAAGAGGTGGTAAGACTTGAATGACCACATCCACTAATGTGGTAAAGCGGGAAACCTTATTACTGGGCCCATGAAGGCAAACTCTGTGGACTGGACCCCCAAAAGACTGTCAGGGTGTTAGTGATACTAACTATGTAGTAGACAGACAAGAGAAGCCAGGAGCACACTGCACTTATGATGTAAATATAATAAAATCTTACCACCAGTGTAGGAGGTGGTTATGGTTATGTTTGTCTGTGAGCCTGAAAATTTAATGGATTATGAAAATAAAGTCATTGATCTTCTACAGAGCTACAAAGGGGTTTTACCAAAAACAGACAGCCATGCAAAAGACTGAGGTTTTTCCCCCCTTCAAGAAAATGTTCTCAAGTCTACCTAGAATAATTAAGGGGGTCAAACATGATGTTAACACTGAGGAGACTCTGCCCATATGTTATTTTCCCAACAGGGTCAGTCTCACTGTCCAAGTGATCTACAGAGGGAAGTGCAGGGAATGCTGGAATTGGATATCATCACTAAACCCAGTAGTGATTAGTAAAAAAGGCTATACTACTGGCTATAGGTGGCTAAACCAAGTTACAAAGGTTGATGCTTGTCCAGTGCCCATGGTGGATGAACTCCTGGACAAAGTAGGTCCTGCTCAGTTTATCTTCATAGCAAACCTGACTAAGGGTTACTGGACGTAGTGCTGATTGAGATAACCTACTTGGGAAACATTATGAGAAAAGGAGCACTTGAAGGTGGATGCAACTGAGGCATGGCCTTTGGCCCAGACCCAGAGACAAGAGAGAGCTTTTTTCTGAGCATTACCAGGTACTATGGCTCCCCTCATCTGCTAGCTCTTCTTATAGTCTTGCTAAAAAAGAAGAAAATACACAGGAAGATAGAATGGTGTTTGGCCTACCAGAAGAGTTTTGTTCTCTAAAGAACACCCTGGGCCAGAGGCCTGTACTGAAAATCCCTGGTTCAGGAAACCCCTCTATGTATAGACGTATCTAAGATGAGAATGAGTCATTTAAAACCAAAGGGATGTACATGGCCAAGGTACTGTAGACCTATTGTGTACAGTGACTAAAAGGGAGTGCTAGGCAGTTGTATGGGGTTTGAAGAAGTTGCCACCATAATAGTAAGGGATGTCCTTCAAAGTACATGCTAACCACAATCCCCTGACCTTCTTGCACCCATTGGAGATTGTCAGATTGTCTACTGTTCTGCGAGAGTACCAGTTTTCTGTTGAACAGAAAGTTGCCTATAAAAAAGTCTATGTGGAAGGCCTCTCTAGGATTTCAATAGAAGAGAATGATTAGGGCTCAGGCCTGCGTAGATCAGCCCCTTCTCAACCTCTTCCATCTATTGGAGTTGTGATGATAGGCCAGTTAGAAATGGAAAAGGGGGGATCCCCGAACCAGGTACAGGTCTGATGGTCAGATAATTTGATGATAACAGCTAAGTTTTGGAAAAAAATAATTACACAGGATGTGAATGGTTGATGTCATATCAGGTGAGGCTTCAGCTGACAATTATCAGGTTGCCTCCTGGAATTCCACAGGATGAGATCATGATGACTTTAATTCAAACTGCTGTGATACCAGTTCTCTTCTCAGGGGAGTGGGGGGTTAGGGATGTGTTTGTTACAGTCAGGGTAGAACTTTGAGAGAGCATTTCATATGGATTGTGATAGGAAAGGGAAGTGTGGCCTAAAGAAAGAAATTGACAACCCTGTAGGAGGCTCTCATAGGTGTTGCTAAATGTACCTCCTCATTATAACATTTTTGTAACATTTTTATTATTCATCGTATAAAAAGATCTGAAATAATTTTTTAAAACAACAAATGTAGATAATTTAAATACTTTATAATAGTCTTAACAGGTGAGAGTTGGCTTTACAGTGTCTGGTCCAAGCTTTTAAATCTGCTTAGTTAGCCAATAAAAGGTATCAAAAACTATATTTGCCTCTTATAATAGTCTTGAAATGGGCCTGCCACACTGTTTACTTTTTTTTTAAGATAATTAAAATCTGTCTTTATCATAGCAATTTTATTTAAAGTGGACATTTCACCTACCTTAAACCCTCTCCTAAGAATTGTAAAATATGTGGTTGAGTCCAAACTGGCCCATTTTATGTAAAAAAAATTAAAAAAAAGGTTTCTTATATTACAAAATTACTTATTTTATGAAGCTCATTGTTGATGGTGAGTGAAGCCATTTTTACAAAGTGGAACATGAGTGGCACCGCCTCCATCATCATGAGACCTGTCAATCACATTGTAAGTACCTACCCCTTCTTTCATAAGCCTGGGAGTGCATGGATAAATGGGAAGGTTTTGGGCAGGAATCCCGCTGTACAGGGGACGGTACACATTGAAATTAGATGCCTGTGGCACAGCTTGCACTGCAGAATACCTCCAATCTAATGTAACACAGCACCCTTTATATGTGCAATAGCTACATATACATAATTGCAGAGATTTGGAAGAAAATAACACAACATATAGTCTGTTTAGGTTTATTAATCATAAGGAGGCATTATGGTTAGAGATGAAAGTTCTACCTTAAAATAAATTGTTTTTGAGAAATGATCCTTTGTGTTTTGGGGTCACTTTGTGGCACTATAAGCTAATTCCATACACAGTAGGTTAATTAATTATGTTCAAACGTACCACTTGCTGTGCCCCTAACATGTGGTCTGTCCCTAAATTAATTCATATTACAGTGTGCTGTAATGTTGACCCAGCATAAATTACTTGCCATACCATAAAATAAAGGCTCACTTCTCAAAACTATTTCTATTATAAACCAGGGACTACTACAACATATAAGCAGTTTTTAATTCTCTTTTAAATACTTTCATTAAAAAACAAAAGAAAAAAATGACCCTAAATTTATCATAGGGTGACAGACCCAATGTAATATATGCATGGAAAGAAGAGATTTATTGACTTCTGCAGTGAGAGGTCTCTTCCCAAGAGTAGAGACCACATACAGGAGGTACCGATAACCTTGCCAGATGTTCATTCACTATTCCAGTGAAATACATGGGTGGTATCTCTGGATCACATCTTCCCTACTCTCTGCAATTACTGGAAGTAATCCCTCAGTTTAAATCCCTAGAGTTCATCCGAGAAGTTAAGATGATCACCAGTACGAGCCAATGATTTACAGAGATCCCTCAGAATGTAAAAGGATCAATCTGCATGACATGCAGAATCCTCAATTGTCCTTCCTATCTGTGAACATTCCACCCAGCAAAGTTCCCCTCTTGTTCAATTTATACATAAACACAAAGACACAGATATGGGTAAAATGGTCACAGCCTTTTATTTCCAATGAATAAATAAATAAAGAGGACCTTGCCAGTACTACATATACTGAAGAATAAATTCCATAAACAGCATTCAATGAGAGTACCCTACTATGCCATGCCGTCCTCCTTTGAATATTTTGACTGCTGCTGCCACCAGGTGAGGGCAGCACCGATAAGAGTGGATCAAAACATGCAGTAATCTAGCACGGGCAGTAGCAGCGTCTCTCCTAATCATTCCATCTTTTATAAGCGGGGGATACCCTCCTTACTCACTCCGTCAAACTGATCTTACATGCATTTCTCTGGCAAGGTCCTCCCGCGACTGTGACAATAAACAGCATTCCATTAAGTTAAGAGACAAATTAAGCCATTGGACACACCAAGATCCATCCTTCAGCACTCAGGAGAGGAAAAACCCCCTGTGGAGGAAACCTCTGGGGAACCATGGCTGAGAGGACTGCCCATTCCCCTAGGCATTAAGATGTGAATGCAGATAATAAAACAGACTATGCATTGTCCTTTATACACACAATTTAGTAGAATAAATCATATATGCACAGACATATATATAAATATGCATACACACAAACATATATACGTACACAGACATTGTTAAACACACATGTGCAGGTTACACATAATGATGACACCTGGACAAATAAATTATAACATTTCAAGCAAACATTCAAAAGTAAGGCTATACAAATTACAGGAAACAAGAGAAAGGGAAGATGCAGACACATCCCAACTGTGGTAGTGAAAGAGGAGAAGAATGCATAAAACGGGTTAGGAAGGATTTGAGAGTGGTTAAACCAACCTGCCCCACAATCAAAACCTACGCCCCCCATCCACACCTATCCCCCATAACAGCAACTCCCAACCTACACCTCTTCATATTATCCCAGGATGAAATGAAAAATTGCATAAGGGCCCCGCAAGCCAGGAACAAGGCTCCCATCGCCTATCCATAAGTGGCTACATAACAGTGAGAATGACATTCTATAAAGGAAGTAACATGGAAATCAGTTAGCAAGTTACATATCAAAGATTGCTTTTTGCCCCTTCTACCTATCCTGTATAAGAAAATTAGAAACAGGGCGGGAGGGTGGGTGTTACCACTTGCTCAGGCCCAGGAAGACTGAAGTATCTTCACTTCTTCTAAGCCATTTCCTGCCATAGCTCCACCCCACACAGCCAGCAGGCTTCTTACTTAACCCTTTGCTTCCCAAATCCATGTGTAGTTACTTTTTCAGTTATAGCCCACTAATCTTAATCTATAAGACCTGGTTACAGGACATTTGATCTGCTGTCATGTGCCCTTACGCTTATGGCTCTTGGGCTTACTTTCTGAGAAACATTGATATGTATCTACAATATTCCTTTGATCAAACATCTGATGTTATGTATTCTGAAATAAATCCCATGCATATAATACCCAAAACAGGGCATATTTTTCTTATGGTGATAAAGGGTTAGAACTTAAAAGGTTAAAAGAGCAGTAAACGTTTTTTATGAAAACCTATATATTATAGAGCTGTTCCTGTTGCTTAAAACATGGGCACACCCACTGCTATCTTCTTGTTTTAGTCAAATGTTATAACAGTTCAAATAATCAGGAAGTGAATTTATTGTGTTTACTTCCTGATAGTTCTAACTGACAGGAAGTGAATTTACTGTGCTTACTTCCTGATAGTTCTGACAGGAAGTGACAGGCAGTTTCTATCACATTCTATGGAGAACTGAATGTCACTGACTTTCCTCTCCATTGGAATGTAACAGAATAATTAATTGGAATTTGAGCACTAGAGTTCACTGCTATTGTAAAAAAAATATATATATATATTTTAAATGGCAATAATTCTGGAAATATGCATCTCTCATCAGCAGCAGTACCCTTATTTTACTCAACAGGAAACGCCCTACAATATATATTTTTTTTTCATAAAAAAAGTGTACTGCTTCTTTAAGTTTGATGGACATTGGTCTTTTTTCAACCTCAGAAACTATGTAACAAAGAACCTGATGTACTAAGAAGGAGCTGCAATTTTGGTGCAAAGCAATCGCACCACAAGGATCAAATAACACTTCCAGAATGTAACCATTGATTTAACTGGATGTTTTAACTGCTGGAATGTTAGAGAGGTCTTCAACGCATCGCAAAGCAATGAGATGGAGACCTCTCTAGTATTCGAGGGGTTAAGTCACCTATTTATATCAGTGTGAAATTTTATTTGACCCTTATGGAGCAGATGGTTTGCACCGCTTTTTTTCTCTGCAATGCATTGTTCACCCACATCAGTCCATAAAGGGTTAATGTAATTGGGCCTTATTATTAACCCTTTGTGTGCCAGAGGGGGTATGCAAAGCGTTGCAAAGCAATGCGTTGTGTATCCCTCTGCCACTCAAAGGGTTAAAAGTTGTTACTGTTCATTTAACACTTTGAGTGACAGCAGGGTATCCAATGTGTTGTGAAGCAATGTGTTGGTTGCTTTCTGACACTCGAAGGGTTAAGAAAAGCTTATTTTTTTTTAAATTAAAAAGTGGCAGTGTTTCTTTAAGAATGCACACTTTAATATAGTATAAAAATATTGCACATTTACATTTTCACTGGATTTGGATCCTGTCTCCTCATCCAGTTTTTTTTTCCATTCAAATGAAATTTAATATATGTTCCTCGTTAACCCTTCGAGCATCAGAGGGGTTTGCAAAGCATCGCTATATCATGTATTACACGGCCCTCTGCCACTGAAAAGGTTAATGGCCCAAGAGAGCAGATCTGTCAATTACTAATACACATTTTGAATGTAAAGCTCATAGAGGAATTCACACTTCCATTGGCAATAACTAGCATATTTTCACCACTGAGCAAACGTTCTATCTTCCTCCATTAATTCCTATAAAACAATGCTTGGGTTGGTGCTATAATTTGGTTATTTTAGTAACAGATGATAAAAGTATGGAAATCATTGACTTCATCACATTATCTGAAGAGAGTCTTATTTGCACTGGAAATTTCTCTAGCAACAAAGGGGTTAAAGCTTCTTATTTGTGACAGGAAACAGTGGATGGAACAAAGAATACAACGTTGTGTACACTAAGAAACATACGTTTTCATACCTCCCAACATTTCAGATGGCAAAAGAGGGACACTTGTTTTAGGGGCTGTTTCTAGGGGAGTGGCTGGTGGCGGGCATTACCGAGAATTTTTAGTTTTTTTTCTTGACCTATTGGCACCTCTATGTGTAACTGATAAGTGATTTAGAGCAAGACTAAAGTATTTTACTTATGCATATCCTATACAATAAAATGCTAGGGTGTTTGTCAGAAGCAGTCATGTGCAGTAGAGACTGCCCAAACATGCTGCAGCTGATACGGAGAGCAATGCTCTCTGCGCACCTTCCTGGGACCGTTTGGTGAGCATAGAGGCTTGGGCACCATCTGAGGCTTCTGGGTGGCACTGTGGCCCGTGTACACTGCTGTTAAACTACTTGTTCATTTATAAACACATATACTGAAAGTGGAACTACCACCCCTGAATAAATCTGGCCCAAATAAATACCCAACTGGCGACTAGATGCCCAATAGCGCCAGAAATATTACCTGGTGATTGAGAAATGTACACAGTTCCCGGACTAACAGGCAGTAAACAGCGCAGACATCTTCCTATAGTGACGTCTGCACGCCTGCGCTGTCAGCCCCAGTCTGCTCTAGGAGGCATTGCTAGGAGCCGTTCAGCTCCAAAAGGGACTGACAGCGCAGGCGTGCAGACGTCACTATGGAAAGATGTCTGCACTGTTTCCCGCCTGTCAGTCCGGGAACAGTGTACATTTCTCAAATGCCAGGTAATATTTCTGGCGACTAGCGATATTGAGCAGCTAGCCGCCAGGTGGGTATTTACTTGGGCCAAATTTATACAGCTTTAAGATTAACAACACATTTATGTGAGTTTTATTGCCGTGGAGCAATGTAATATACACTACTCATTCTGATCTTCTAAAAAGAGGGACAAAAGGGTAGGAAAGAGGGACAGAGGGATTTAGGTCTCAAAGAGGGACTTTCCCTCCTAAAGAGGGATACTTGGAAGGTATGTGTTTTATTAAAAAAAAGTCTACTGAATAATTCATGATAACATAAAGGGATAGTAATGCTTGCTCTTAACAATGTTTAATATTGTAGATATTAAAAAAATAAATTAATTGATGTAAGTCCGGTCTCTCAAACATATAAGGTTTGAGAGATATTCGTTTCTAAAGTTCCCTCCTCCCGCCCCTTTCACAAACGTCAGCGCTCTAGCTGACCGCATGAGATCCCGGTCCGGCCAACTACGAAAAGCAAGGAATTCCTCTCTGAACAAGAGAAGCAGCCAACTACAGGCATATGTTTCGGCCTTTTGGGCCTCATCAGTGAGGTGCAGCTGATATCTCTAAACACTGTGAACAAGGGATCCAATGCTGGTTTCCCCTATTACCCTTGGGGTGACTAATTTGCATACGTAGATTGGGATTCAGAGATGCTCAACTAGGAGCAAAGGGTTCTGAGGGTTTCTGGAGCGGGCTTGCACCATTTTATGGCTCTGGCTGCGAAGGAGAGGTGCCTTGCTGTGTGGTACAGTCTGAATATTGGCGTGTGCACGCTACATGGCTGTGGAGATGTTGTGGTAGAAGGGAATTCTGGAGAAAATAGGAGTGGGACCACCACAGTCTGGAATCTGAGTGAGGTATGGAACACAATTGCGTTTCATTACGTCAAAATGTGAAGGAGACAAGTGGGAGAGAGTGGTGACTGGACTGTTTGGTGGGATGTCCAAACAAATGGAGAGCGTGTATATAAAAAGAAAGTATGTTGTGGGCCAGAATTAATTTAAATATTAGGAGTCCCTGAGGAAGCAATGTAAGCTGGGAAACGCGTTGGGCATTCCAATATTTAGGTCCTACTTTCTTAATACTTGTATTGTTATAACATTTTATTATTTTGTTTTATATCTGTACAGATAATATATTTTTGGTTTTAATAAATGAATATTTTGGCATTAATCTTCGGTTCACCATATCCAGCTCATTGACCTATTAGGGATTACCCCTGCTTGTTCCAGAGGGCCCTAGATAGAGGGTTCCTCTGTCAGAGCACTGGGAAGTATCCTGATTCCTGGATATAACAAGGGGGGAGATTTACTAAGTGGTGATAAACAGAGATAACTTTTCCAGTTTATCACTTCTCCAATTCCTATGTTACTCTATAGATCCTATGCACTAAGATTTCTTCAACTTTGGAGATCTTAGTGAATAGTCTCTATAGAATACAATAGAAACTGGAGTAGAGACAACACTGGAGAAGTCATGTTCACTCTATCACCTCTTATATCACCACTTAGTGAATCCCCCAAGGACTGAAAGACTGACAAAGAGGGAACCCAGAACAAATTATTGATACATGCACTAGGGGTTGTGCAGTGAAAGTCATAACACCTAGATGCTGGTTTTGCCTCATACAAAGGTGAGTTTAAAGGGATACTAATGTTTTACAATAAAAGCAGCTCCAATTAATCTTCATAGTATTTGGTCCATGGAGAGTGTTATTTCAGTACTGTCAGAGTTGTAGTACAAGAGTGATTGAATGATATATTATCATCCTCCCGCCCCTTTTACTGATGTAACACTGCTCACCTCAGAGCAGCAAGACAACACAATCTTCAGTGATCATAAGGAAAAACCTGAAAAACCTATCAAGGGGGGGCAGGGTTTTCCTTATGATCACAGTAAGAAGATTGTCCCTTGCTGTGATCTGTCTGGTCCCAGGACCAGATTCCACATCTGAGGTGAGCAGTGTTACACTAGGTAAAAGGGGCGGGAGAGGGATACTTTATCATTCAATTACTCTTGAACTACAACTCTGACAGTATTGAAATAACACTCTCCATGGACCAAATACTATGAAGATTAATTGGAGCTGCTGTTTTTGTGAAACATTATTATCCCTCTAATAACCACCCATTTCATGGAGGTGTAACCTCACGGCAAAGGAGGAACACTTTCTGCGCATTGAAGGTGTATAACTTCTACATCGAAACAGTCTACACTCAGATCCTGTGCGCTCTCTCTTTCATGTCTTTTTGTTTGTTAAAGGGTTAAAGTTGCTGTTGGAAAAAGGAAAACAGTCACATTATACACAGCTCCAATTAATAGATATTTTTGGAGGTTGAAGATAAGTAGTTTAAACATTTCTGCACAGTCATCCTTTTAAATCGTTCGTGGGAAAGCGGCAGGAGAGCGATGGCCTGCTGGGCACAGAACCTTGTTTAGGGTTACAGCAGCATTAACCCCTTGGATGCTGGAGAGATTTACAATGTATTGTGAAGGTATGAGTCTACTGCTAAAGGAAAAGTAGCTCTTGTCATGCATAACAAGGGTACTCCAATAGATCAAACTTATATGCTTTATTTTTTTAAACCCCTTGAATGCCAGAGGGGTACGCAACGCATTGCGCAGCAATGCGTTGCGTACCCCTCTGTCACTCAAAGGGTCAAATCCAGCTGTTAGCAAATTTGCAATAATTGCTAACCGGAGCCCAAAACCCTGACCAGACATGATTGTTACTAATAAAACCACAAGACACAAGGTAATCCCATATACCATCATGCACTATGTCTGCTTCAGTCTGAGAAATCTGCCTGTCATGTCCGCCTCCACAGACATGACATCCATCATTATCTCTTGAAACAAGATGCAAGAAAAAAAATACATAAAGTCCATTAGGATTTTATGGCCATGATAAAGTATGTGGGGAATTATTATTAGGAGGCGTTCAGTTAAAAAAAAAAAAAAAACTTTGGGCGTTAGAGGGGTACACAACATATTGCTTTGCAATGCTTTGCATTCCCCTCTGGCACTCAGAGGGTTTAAAGGGACAGTAACGTCCCATAAAAACTTTTGATAGTTTTATAGAGCCATAGAAAATAAGCAGAATGGTGCAAATCCTATCTCTCAAACCGCTATGGTTTGAGAGATATAAGGATTCAAAGATCTCCCTCCGTCCCCTTCTCCTGATGTCAGCTGTAAAGCTGACAGCAGGAGAATCAAGTCGTATGACTCAAGGAGGCTCTGCAGCAGAGCCGAGATCGCGTTGTCTATAAAGAATTCATTCATTGGAAAGATCTACAAAGTGGGCCTGGTTTGCAAGCACACTTTGTAGACATTTCCAATGAATGAATTCTTTATAGATAACGAGATCTCGGCCCTGCTGTAGCGCCGCCTGCTGGTCCCCGGACCGGAATCTCCTGCTGTCAGCTGGATACTGACGTCAGGAGAAGGAGAGAGAGGGGGTCGAACTTTCAATGCCTATATCTCTCAAACCATAGCGGTTTGAGAGATAGGGTTTGCACCATCCTGCTTATTTTCTCAGGCTCTATAAAACTATAAAAAGTTTTTATGGGACATTACAGTCCTTTTAAGGTAAGAAATGGATTATCAGAAGAAATTGATTATGTTCCTTTATGTATTAGTACTTAAGATATATGCAATAAGCTTATTCATTGGCTAGTAAGTTAGCTCAGTGGTAAATGCTCTAATTGCATGTCCTTCTTAAATCACAAGGTTGCAGATTCGATTCCCAGCAGGGTCAGCTCAGCCTTTCATCCGTCTGAGGTTGATAAATGGGTACCACTGATTGGGTAATAGTAACATCTATTATTCAGCTGCTGATTTGGTTAATGCACAGAGCGTGCACTGGCAGAGCTTTTAGTCCCACTGGGAGAAAGGTGCTATATAAAAACTAATTATTATAAGCTTAATGGTCAGTTTCCTAGGTAGATAAATGAATTTATAGCAATACAAGCGTGAGCACTTTGATATATAGTGATACGTTGTTTATTTTGACTAACAGGTTACATTTTAACATTTCAGAGATCAACTCCCTTCCTCGGGTCAAGAGCCTCATGGAGTAATTGTGCAGGGGGGACATCTAAAAGGGGAGGTTGAATGACGAGGTATTTGGGGGCAGTGTATATAGGGGACAGGAACAGGAAGTGGGCAGGTCAGAAGATCAGAAGATGGGAGAAGCAGAGGAGTGACATTCCTGTTCTCCCTTCCCATGATTTTAGGTTGTCCTAAGGAGCTGTTTGGGGCAATGTTATAGAATTGTTTGGGGGTATTTAATGATGAGGTCACTAAATGGTTCTTAGGGAGTAACCTTAAAGGGATAGTAATACTTCGTTTTATCTTTATTTTATTTTGTAGGCATTAAAAAAACATGAAGAACGATGTAAGTCTTATCTCTCAAACCTTTATGGTTTGAGAGATATTCACAAGCAAAGTTTCCCCTCCCGCCCCTTTTACCTAGTGTAAGCCATCTCTTCTCAGATGTGGAATCCAGTCCATACACCAGACAGATAACAGAAGGGGACAATCTTCTTCCTATGAGAACAATGAAAGCCCTGCCCCCCTTGACAAGCTTTTCAGGTTTTTCCCTTATCTTAATTGAAGAATGTCCCTCTCCGCAATCTACCTGGGCACCTCCCTTCTGCTCTGGCTGAACAGTGTTACATCAGTAAAAGGGGTGGGAAGGGGGATACTTTGTCATTGAATTACTCCTGAACTACAACTCTGACAGAATTGAAATAACACTCTCCAAAGTCCAAATACTATGATGATTAATTAGAGCTGCTTTTATTATGAAACATTACTATCTCTTTAAGGCAGTTAGCCCCGGACAGATGTTGCAGGTGGTTACATGAACCGCTGGAGCTGGCTTAGTCCTGCATAAGGCAGGGTAATTGGTTACCTCTGTTTGGGAGGTTGTTGGTAATTGGTGGTGAATTTAAAACATGAGCCTGTCAGTTTGGCCATACTAAGGGTGTTGGGATTGGGATAAGTTATGTTATCCATTGACTATGTTTAAACTAATTGGTATATTTGGTGACTGGTTTACAGGAAAATAAATATCAGAATAGACTACAGGATCTGAACATGTATAGCTTGGAGGAGAGAAGAGAGAGAGGGGATATGACAGACACATTCAAATACACAAAGGGATTCAACAAAGTACAGGATGGAAGTATATTTCAAAAGAGTAGAAAAGTTAGGACAAGACAAGAGGCTATATTCTAAAACTAGAGGGACACAGGTTTAGATGTAATGTAGGAAAGTTTTACTTCACTTAGAGGGTAGTAAATACATGGGGTAGCCTACCAGCAGAAGTGGTAGAGGTTATTACAGTGAAGGAATGTAAGCATGCATGGGATAGGCATAAGGCTGTCCTGAACATAAGACAAGACCAAGGAACAAATAAGGTTTGAGGTTCTCACAGTAGGAAAAATGGGCAGACTAGATGGGCTGAATTGTTCTTATCTGCCATCAAATTCTATGTTTCTATATTTCTAGGAGGCAAATATAGTTTTTGATACCTTTATTGGCTAACTAAGCAGATTTAGAATGCAAGCTTTCAAGACATCTTAGGTCTCTTCCTCAGGCATGTTATACAGATAAATATGAAAACGCCTTTTGAATAGCAATCAGATAAGAAAGCTCAGTCCAGACCCAGGTTCTGAGTCTGGACTGAGTTTTCTTATCTGATTTTCATTTTAAACAATGCAGTGTGTACTTGTATCTAAGAGAGATGTTTTCATATTTATCTGTATAACATGCCTGAGGAAGAGACCTGAGAGGTCTTGAATGCTTGCATCCTAAATCTGCTTAGTTAGCCAATAAAGGTATCAATTTGACTATATTTGCCTCCTGTATTTCTACAGCTAACACGGTACCAACTCTCATCTGTCATCTAGATTTCTAGTAATACATTTTGGCCTGTTCAATCCATATTTGGTGTGGCGTCCCTCATTAACCCCTTAACGACCCTTGACGGTCATAGTACGTCATGGGTCGATCTGATTGAACGACCCATGATGTACTATGACCGTCATGGAATTTCGGGTTCTCCCCGCAGCTGCACGCCGTTTGGGGAGTCTGGAACCGTAAGAACCAAAAAAAAAATTCTCCGTGGTCCTTAACTGACCGCGCCGTGCTGATCGGCCGGTCGTTAAGGGGTTAATATCCTATGTTTTTTACAAGCACTACTATGTAGATAAGACACCAGACTCAAATAGTGCACAGTGATCGATCCACAGTGGGTAGGAGCTAAAATAAAACTCTCTGCGATTGAAATAAATTGAAGAATAAGTAACAAAGTGTGTGGTCTGCTAGCTTAAAATATGGCTGACAAGGTTCCTTACATTGCTAATATTTCAAGGCCGCTTTGTGTGGGCGTTTCCAGGCTTAATTTACCACATTTATTATTATGTAAACTTCGGCTATATCATATACGTTTCTCTCTTCCCTTTCAGATATTTTCTTTCAGATCAAGTTCCACAAACCAGCTTCCAGATTGCAGTAGTGGTTGCATGCATGTATTCTGAGAACCATTTTGAGAAAATGTGTTACTAGCATGCGAGGGATCTACTGAAAACCAAACGTGTTTTTCCTCCTCCCTTCACGGTATACAGTCAGTGTATATTTTTCCTTCCGCTCTATTACATCTCGGTTTACATTCTTTAGGTGTATGTGGTCCATTTTATGACCATCAATCTGCTGGTCTGAGTTCCCATTTCTGGAACGTATGAAAGGGAAGCGAGTGTTTTCCTAGTTCAGTGGCGCTCAACCTGCATGTTGTGGCAATTTGTTGTGTCTTGGGTGCAACTTTTTTCCCATGAAGAAAGGATTTGTAACCCTTTGGGTGCCAGAGGGGTACACAATGCATTGCTTTGCAAGATGCTCTCTATTATTGTTCTGCTTGATCTAGAATATCTACATCATCATTTAGAGGGGAACTATCACCCCAAATAAAGTGTACCCCTAACAATTAACCATCTAGTCATAAGCTTAAAGGGATAGTAATGTTTCATAATAAAAGCAGCTCTAATTAATCATCATAGTATTTGGACTTTGGAGAGTGTAATTTCAATTCTGTCAGAGTTGTAGTTCAAGAGTAATTCAATAATAAAGTATCCCCCTCCCGCCCCTTTTACTGATGTAACACTGCTCAGCCAGATCAGAAGGGAGGTGCCCAGGTAGACTGCAGAGAGGGACAATCTTCAATTAAGATAAGGGAAAAACCTGAAGAACTTGTCAAGGGGGGAAGGGCTTTCATTGTTCTCATAGGAAGAAGATTGTCCCCTGCTGTTATCTGTCTGGTCTATGGACTGCATTCCACATCTGAGAAGAGATGGCTTACACTAGGTAAAAGGGGCGGGAGGGGAAACTTTGCTTGTGAACATCTCTCAAACCATAAAGGTTTGAGAGATAAGACATATTGTTCTTCATGTTTTTTTAATGCCTACAAAATAAAATAAAGATAAAATGAAGTATTACTATTCCTTTAACAATAATAGTATAAGACCGCATAATCACTGCGTTATTGAGAAATCCTACTTCTGCCAACACTGTCGGCCAGGCAACAGCGCAGACATCTTTGTTTACAGACATCTGTGTGCCTGCCCTGAGCTGTAAGTCCCGGTCTCCTCCTTTAGGAAGTGTTGCATGTTACCTTTAGGTACCAAAAGGGACTGGCGGCGCAGGCGCGTAGAAGAGCTGTTGCCTGGCCGTCAGTCTAGGCAGAAGTAGGATTTCTCAGTAACATGGTAATTATGCTGGCTAATAGTAGTACAGTAACCCTCAGAGCCAGGCATAGCTAGGCAGAGAGGGACATGACTGGGGCTAGACACAAAAGGAAGTAGATAGTGGTAGGTTCAACTTTGGGACGAAAGGTGGGCTAAAGGGGAGAGGTATTATAAGGGCTGATTACCTTCCGCTTCCTCCTCTTTCTCCTTACACGCAAAAGAATTGTCCCTCTCCTTTTTTGGGTCAGGATTATTGTGCAGGGGGGGGGGGATGCAGGGTTCTCGGTGCATTGTTTCCTATTGTCACAGCATGTGGCGGAGGGGGGGGGATCCTTGTTACGTTTAAAATGGTGAAGGAATGCCTGGCTTCTGCAAGGGATGGAGTCCCTGGGAAGTGGAGAGAGGCGTGTGATTTTGGATACCCACTGAGCTGGTAGGGTGAGGCGACTAGTGGGATACGCCCAAGGAAGGTTTTGCTGGTGGTGTTAAGGATCGTCCCCTCTATAAATAGGTGAAGGTTTAAAGTTGTAAATTGGAAATATGTTTTTTATTTGGTGTGTATACTGTTCATATGCTGTAAATGGTAATATTTTGTTGTAAATAATTTTCACAAGTTTTATATTAATAAATATGCTGTGGCCTATTTTATCCAAGTCACGCTTGTAGTGTGGTTATTTAAAGGGATAGTAATGTTTCATAATAAAAGCAGCTCTAATTATTCATCATAGTATTTGGACTTTGGAGAGTGTTATTTCAGTTCTGTTAGAATTGTAGTTCAAGAGTAATTCAATGATAAAGTATTCCCCTCCCTCCCCTTTTACTGATGTAACACTGCTCAGCCAGATCAGAAGGGAGGTGCTCAGGTAGACTGCAGAGAGGGACAATCTTCAATTAAGATAAGAGAAAACCTGAAAAACCTGTCAAGGGGGGTAGGGCTTTCATTGTTCTCATAGGAAGAAGATTGTCCCCTGCTGTTATCTGTCTGGTCTATGGACTGGATTCCACATCTGAGAAGAGATGGCTTACACTAGGTAAAAGGGGCGGGAGGAGAAACACATCTACCACTTCTGCTGGTAGGCTATTCCACTTATTTACTACCCTCTCAGTCAATTAAAACATTCTTACATTACATCTAAACCTGTGTCCCTCTAGTTTTAGATTATGGCCTCTTGTCCTAACTTGTTTACTCCTTTGAAATGTACTTCCATCCTGCACTTTGTTGAATCCCTTCATGCATTTGAATTTTTCTGTCATATCCCATCTCTCTCTTCTCTCCTCCAAGCTATACATGTTCAGATCCTTTAGTCTATCCTGATATGTCTTTTCCTGTAAACCAGTCACCATTTTAGTAGCACTTCTTTGAATTTTCTCTAGAGTATCTATATCCTTCTGGAGATGAGGTCTCCAGTACTGTACACAATACTCTAGGTGAGGTCTAACTAGAGATCTGTAGAGCGACATGACCACTTCCCTTTTTCTGCTACTAATGTCCCTAGCTATACAACCAGCACCCTGCTTGCATTCCCCACCACTTTATTACATTGCCTGCTCACATTTAAGTCATTAGAAATAATTACTGCAAATCCCTTTACTCCCTTTACAGTACCCTTAATTCTATATTCTTCCTTTGGATTTTTATGTCCCAATTGCATTATTTTACATTTATCAACATTAAACTGCAGCTGCACCTGCGTCCACACAGGCTCTTCCAGTAGTGGAACATGACCTCTATGATCCGTATATTTCTGGATCTTCTTTCTACCTCTGTAGACCCCACTGATGTATGCCAGATATACTGCCACTGTGATAAAAAGCAAAGAGGAAAGGCAGGTCCTGCATAACTACTTCACCTTAACCCATCCCATCTTCAACTGTTCCACACAGGTGGTAGAGTGGCCAAACATATAACTGCACTCACCTCGAGATTACTAGGTGTTCCCTGGAAGAGATCAACACTGGGAAAACAGTACACAGGATTGCATTCGTAGCAGCCCCTGTTCTGGTGCACAGTAGAGTAGGAAGGCTTGCTTCAAATGAAAACTCCGGACCATTGGACTTGGTTCAAAGCTGTTTTTAAAGGGGTAGTAATGTTTCACAAAAACAGCAGCTCCAATTAATCTTCATAGTATTTGAGCCATAGAGAGGTTATTTCAATACTGTCAGAGTTGTAGTACAAGAGTAATTGAATGATAACGTATCCCCCCTCCCGCCCCTTTTACCTAGTGTAAGCCACCTCCCCTCAGATGTGGAATCTGGTCCTGGGACCAGACAGATCACAGCAAGGGACAATCTTCTTACTGTGAGAACAATGAAAACCCTGCCTCCCCTGACAGGTTTTTCAGGTTTTCATTATGCTCACTGAAGATTGTCCCTCTCTGTGATCCATCCGGACAGTCTTGCTGCTCTGAGCTGAGCAGTATTATCAGTAAAAGGGACAGGAGGGGGATACTTTATCATTCAGTTACTCTTGAACTACAACTCTGACAGTATTGAAATAACACTCTCCATGGCCCAAATACTATGATGATTAATTAGAGCTGCTTTTATTGTGAAACATTATTATTCCTTTAAAGGGTCAGTAATGTCCCCTAAAAAATATTTAGGTTTAGGTATTGATTGAAAAAATAAACCAATTGCAACAAATGCTATCTCTCAAACTGCTTTGGTTTGAGAGATATAGGGAGTCAAAGATCCCCCCTACTACCCCTTCTCCTGAAATTGCGGTACTTAAAAAGAATTAATTAATTGGAAAGATCTACAAAGTGTGCTTGCAAACCAGGCACACTTTGTAGACAGTTCAAATGAATGAATTATATTTAAGTACTGTGATTTCGGATCTGCTGCAGAGCCTCCTCGAGTCGTACGACTCTATTCTCCTGCTGTCAGCTTTACAGCTGACATCAGAAGAAGGGGGGGAGGGGGGAACTTTGAATCCCTATATCTCTCAAATCATAGTGGTTTGAGAGATAGGGTTTGTTGCAATTAGTTTATTTTTTCAATCTCTACTTAAATCTAAATATTTTTTTAGGGGACAATACTGTCCCTTTAACAAGGCATTAAAACAAAATGTAGTAGACCTCAGCATGTTTCCCGGCCCTTCTTATGGCCATTTCTAATACTGACAGAACTGTTACATTTAAAGAAGCAGTAAACTTTTTTTTATGAAAAAATATATATTGTAGGGATTTTCCTATTGAGTAAAATAAGGGTACTCCCACTGCCGAGAGATTTATATTTCCAGAGTTATTACAGTTTAAACCCATGTTTTTTTTTACATTAGCAGTGCCCTCTAGTGGTCAAATTCTGATTAGTTTTTCTGTTAGATTCTAATGGAGAGGAAAGTCAGAAAAGTCAGAGACATACAGTTCTCTCCATAGAATGTGATAGAAACTACTGAGTCACTTCCTGTCAGTTAGAGCTATCAGGAAGTAAACACAGTAAATTCACTTCCTGTCAGTTAGAACTATCAGGAAGTAAACACAGTAAATTCACTTCCTGGTTATTTAAACTGCTATAAATTTTGAATAAAACATCTGACAGCGATGGGAGTGACCTTGTTTTATTCAGCAGGAAATGCTCTATAAAATATGTGTTTTCATAAAAAAAGTTTACTGCTCCTTTAAAACCTCTCGGGCCAATTAAAATCATTCAACTCATAAAAGCCAAATTATTAAAGTCACACACACACACACACCATAATCCAATATTAAAGTTATGTTCTTTATTAAAAGCATAAGTTAAAATATATAAATCTCTTAATGTGTACAGCCCATTTGCAAATGCAAATCTGATACAAGTACTATTTACTGACCGGACTTGTCTCTTCTCGAGTGCATTGAAGGTTTCCATGTACACCCTACTGTGTGAATAAAGGGTGTTAGCAAGATAGAATCAGATTAGCTACCACAAAGAAATTATGTAATCATGACAAATCTAATGTGACACATTCACTCGACTCACCCAAGACAATTCGAAGTCCTTTCAGATACATCACAGCCTTTTTTGCACTGTTTCTGTGCCATTTCTGCAGCTGGACAGCTGATATAAACAGGACTCTGTAACTCTGTATAGATAAATAACTCATTCCTTGGCATCCAGCCCAGGCAATAAGATCCCCAGCCTGCAAGACAAGGTCCAAGCAAGTGCATTGTTGAGGATATAAATGTGTATCTGCATCAGGTATAAGAAGTTGTATCAATCACGGTATTTGAGTGAGGTGCTCATTTACAGCAAAGCAGACATAGTGCAACATTTGACGCTCAGTCCAGTAACGTAAACCCTTTGGGAACCAGAGAGGTGTGCAGCGGATTGAGAAGCAATGCATTGTTCATCCCTCAGGTCCTCAAGGGATTAAAAAAATTACAATCAGCAACCTAGAATATGTTCCGTCTCTTCATTAAAGGAACAGAAAATGCTTATTATGAAAGTATTTATATTGCAGGGTTTTTCTTGCAGAGTACTTCCACTGTTGAGAGTATATAGTGAATTTTGCCACCAGGTGGCACTGTTGCTATTACTGAGTCTGAAGAGCTGAGTGTCACAGACACAAGGATTCCATAGAAAGGTATAGCAACAATGCCACCTTGCAGCAAAACATTATGAACTCAAGCTATCAGAAAAACACAGGTTAGCTCTTTAATAACTTTCAAAAGATGTGTCTCTTAGAGTTTGGAGTACCACTGTTTTACTCAACATATTTATTTTTAATAGCTAGTATTTATGGTCCTTTTAAGAATGCATCAGTTGTGCTTGTCCTGTTGTTTTTGGATTCTGGGAAGGGGTGTCCTCTACTTTGTCAGGAATGTTGTGGGAAGACGGATTCCATCTATGCCGAAGATGGGCATCCTTTGTATTTTTCCTGATGACCTCGACTAGAGACCTGTCAAGTCTCTCCTGAAGGAGACCTTGGTCATGGCACGCAAGGCAGTTACGATGGCTTGGATGTCTTCTGCTCCGCCATCCCATGAACATTGGATCAAACCAGCTACTCAGGGAAGCTCAGCACCGATTTCATAGTATCTGGGTGGCCTGGTTGATGCATTTTGAACATGGACCCTCTCCTTGATGGGGTGCTTCTGTCCTGACCCACTTCGGGCTAAATTGTTTTTTTTTTTTGCCTTCCTCTGGATCAAAAGTGGTGCTTTTGACATGGGCTGGACTTGATGGAAGCATGTTTTTTTTCAACCTCATCAACTATGTTTTTATGTTACTATGTTAATGTAAGGGTGGTCCTTCTGGGGTGGGAGAGAGCTATCCGCCTTCTATTTTCCCCTTCTCTCCCCCCTCTTTTTTTTCTCATTTGGGGTCTGTGGTTTTCTTTTACCTATAATTATAAAAATGTACTTGTTTGGTACTTACCTGCTCTACTGCTCCACCACTTTGTTGCTGTTATGGTTCATTGTAATGATCTAATGGTATCCATGCGTGCATCCTGAATCTGTTCTCTTTCAGTCTACACTTTGAGGCTGCCTTGGTTCATAAAAATAGTTTTAAAAAAAAAAAGAACGCATCAATTAATTGTGTCGTAAGTTCATCTGACACTACAAAAATTGAAAGCTAAGTCACAGGGGAAATAAATGAAGGTCTGTAACTAGAGCAATAAGCACAAAGTAAACAGGAGCAATTCTGTGGCACAGAAACTACATGACAAAGGAGAAATTAAACAATTCTCCTACAGCTGGGAATAGTGGCAATTATATAGTTAAGGAAAAGAGCAAATTTTTTTCACGTTACCCTTCGCAATTCATCGGGCGACTCTGTGGCATTCAAAGGGTTAACCATTTGAGTGCCACAGAAGTATCCAATGCATTGCAACACAAAGGGTTGAAGGGATAATCATGTTCCCAAAAAAGCAGCTCCGATTAATCTCCATAGTATTTGGGCCACGGAGACTGTTATTTTAATACTGTCAGAGTTGTAGTTCAAGAGTAACTGAATGATAAAGTATCCCCCTCCCGCCCCTTTTACCTAGTATAACACTGGATCGCAGAGAGGGACAACCTTCAGTGAGCATAAGGGGAAACCTGAAAAACCTGTCAAGTGGGGCAGGGTTTTCCTCATGTTCACAGTAAGAAGATTGTCCCTTGCTGTGACCTGTCCATCAAGAGACCAGATTCCACATCTGAGGGGAGGTGGCTTACACTAGGTAAAACGGGCGGGAGGGGGATACTTTATCATTAAATTATTCTTGAACTACAACTCTGACAGTATTGAAATAACACTCTCCAAATACTATATAGATTAGTCAGAGCTATCTGGGACTACAGGAAGAAAGAGAAGCAACTGAAGCTGCCTAACTCCACAGAAGAACAGTGGTTAGTTCTCCAAGATGTCTGGAACAACCTACCTGCTGAGTATAACTGAGTGCAAGTGCATCTAGAAGAACTGATGCTGTTTTGAAGGCAAAGAGTGGTCACACCAAATATTGATTTGATTTAGATTTTTCTTCTGTTTACTCACTTTTATTGTATTTTGTTAATTGATAAAAATAAACTATTAACATGTCTATTTTTGGAAGCAGTCTTACTTTACAGCATTTTTTCACACCTGCCCAAAACATTTGCACAGTACTGTACGTACAATTTTAATTAACTTTAATTCCTTGAAGAATTCCTTATAAATGTGCAACATAATGATTTGCAATGCATTGCACACCCTTCTTGACATAAAGTGGTTAAAATTGCACACTCCTCTGGTTCTTAAAGGGCTAATCATATGATTCTTTGAATAAAGCAGAATAATCTCAAAGGATTTTCTGCAATCTTAGCAAGCGATTGGCATACCAATGGTAAAATAGTAAGAATGTTCCAAGATCTGGGTTATTCTGCTGATAAAGCCACTTTCCCAGTGTTTAGATATTTGATTTTGGAAATATTAAGTCGAGCATTATGTGTTGATGGGATCCATCTGCTTAGCTTGATTCGTATTCTGTATGCTGATAGAGATTAACCAATATAAAATTATACATAAATAAATAACATTGAGATGGGAACAAAGCCAGTGGCTAAATTGATTTCTGAGAATAGCTTATCAAATTGTGGGAACAAAAGGAATTTGCAAAATCTAGGAATAATATCTATATAGTATATTAAAACAAGCAATGCTGATTCTACTATAAAATATCCATGATTCAGCCATGGACATGAAAGAAGAGTTTAGATAGACCTCATCTGACAATGTGCTACTCAAGGGTAGTCATCCTCCAAACCTGCAGTTGTTAGACACCAGAACTCCCATTATCCAATGGATGGTTACATATTAACATAGTAACATAGTAAATTAGGCTGAAAAAAGACACAAGTCCATCAAGTTCAACCTTGGCCATCATAACCAAGAAAAATGACAATTATATAAGCCACTCTGCCACCAAAATGAGTATTAGTCTATTTACCAGAATTTCTTTTTTACCTACTATAACGGATTATAACACTGCATGTTCTCTCTTGAAAAAAAATGTTATGATGTGACTGACCAGAGCGTCCAATGTAAGCTGTCTGGTTAGAAGTAGATTCCTCACAAGAGCTGACAGACTGCAATTTGATATAAATAAAACAAAAGGCTCAGCTACAATCGATATTGGGGTAAGCTCCAAGGTAGGCCTCAGTGAGCCAGATGCTAGAGGGTGACGAGTGGATTTGGATGCTGGCTTGTGGTGGCTGCTCACTAGACTGCCTTGCTGTGGCCTAAACCAAGTGAGATGCTGGCCGCATATGCCAGATTTGTATAGACCAGTGGAGCCGGCCTGCACTCTGGATGGCAACACAGAGTACAGCTAATACTCTATCGAAGCAGATAACAGGATACACAATACACAGACTACATGCAGAACATGCTAGAAGTTGTTGATCAGGAACAGAGAGAACTGGGACTTGACTGAGAAAGCAAGAAGCAGGAACGTGAGAGGACTACTGGTGGTTGAAGTTCGACTAGTTGTCAAGGTACAAATGGTGGTCAAGTTTCAACAGGTGGTCAAGGTAGACAGAAGGTCAAGAATCAACAGGTGGTCAAGATACAAGAGTAAGATAAGTCAAATAGTCAAACTAGCCAGGTCAGAAAATGACGGGCAGAGCAGTACCAAGCAGCAGACTGAAGAATGGTTGAACAATAGAGCCAAGGTCGGTAACAAATGGGCAAAGCAGTACAAGGATGCAGGCAGAAGAATAGTCGAACAACAAATTCAAAAGTAGGTAACAGGAAGTCTTATGATCAAATCGTAGAGCAGGAGGTAAGTCAAAGAGAAAGCTAGGTCAATACACAAGCTAATTGCTCAGGCAGGAACAAGGATCACTAAGTGGAATGCTCTGATCGAGTACCAACAATAAAGTGATAGAGGCTTCGGAAACACATCAAAACTAGGTGGAGAATAAAGAACCAAAGGAAAAACCAGGGAGGGAATCCCAAGAGAATGCAGAAAAAAAGAGGCAGAACATGACAAGAAATGCATCTAAGCTTGTCTAAATATCTGCCATTACCATATCCTTGAGAAAAGAATTTGACAATTTAACAGACCTTTTTGAAAAAAAAAACCTTCCTTTGCGGAAGCTGAAACCATCTTTCCTTTAATATTAAAGGGAGATGCCTAATTATTTGATCAGGCATTGAGATCCTTGTATTGACCTCTCATATGCTTGTACAATGTGATAAGATCTCCTCTTAGTCGTCTTTTCTTTAGAGTAAATAAACCAAGTTTGTCTAGTCGTTCCTCATACATCAAGTCCTCCATTCCCTTAATTAATTTTGTTGCTCTTCATTGTACTCTCTCAAGTTCTAGAATATTATCACGGTTTTGTAAGAACACTAAGACAAATTAGATAAGGTTAAGATCAGATTTATTGAAAATAAATAATCAGCAACCAAATCTGTCACAGGTCAGGATGAAAATAGAAATAATATACAAACGAAAGACAATGCAAAATGCAAAGAAGTCTTGATCCAAAGGCTGGACACTGGAACAGGGCAAACCACAGTAGTACCAAGGCCGCGGGAAGGCACATGGAGACTAGCAGCAGGTAACTACAGGGCAAATCCCTAGAAAGCTAGGGATATAAGAGGAAATTCACAGGCAGGACACTGACTAGTGACCCAATCCCTAGAACGCTAGGGATTATCGGAGGCAAGTCACAGACAGGACACTGACAAGTGACCAGATCCCTAGTACGCTAGGGAGATCGGAGGCAACACACAGACAGGACACTGACAAGTGACCAGATCCCTAGAACGCTAGGTAGATCAGAGGCAACTCACAGACAGGACACTGACAAGTGACCAGATCCCTAGAACGCTAGGGAGATCAGAGGCAACTCACAGACCAGATACTGACAAGTGACCAGATCCCTAGAACGCTAGGGAGATCAGAGGCAACTTACAGACCGGAAACTGGCAAGTGACCGGATCCCTAGAACACTAGGGATTATCGGAGGCAACTCACAGACAGGACACTGACAAGTGACTGGATCCCTAGGATGCTAGGGAGTAGCAACAATGATGACTACTTGCAACTCAGTCTCCCAGGTATGCTTGAGAGTAGCAGACAGGAAAAATGGCAAGAGCAAATGTCAGCACACAAGATGCTAGGTGCTGTAACAGAAGCCGCTGAGTGGTAATGAGAGCGAGAGTTAACAGAGCTCAAGGTAACGCCCACTGAGGGGTCAGGAGCCAGAATCGGTACACACGGAGTAGTCAGTCAGGCCCAGTCAGCAACGGGATCTGTTCTCAGCCAAAGCCAGTCCAGAACACACAGAGGTAGTCAGCCAGTACTAGTCAGCAACGGAAGCTGGTTCTCAGCCAAAGCCAGTTCAGTACACACGGAGGTAGTCAGCCAGTCCTAGTCAGCAATGGGAGTGGAATCAACTCAGGAACAAACAGAAGAGTAGTCAGGCGAGCCGGGTCATACACGGAGCAGGAACATGCAGCAACTCAAACACTAGGTACAGGTACAGCACGAAAGGGCGCTGAAAGAATGACAGGGCCTGGGTATAAAAGGGCTAACCCTAGGTGGAGTCAGAACCCAGTGACCAATAAGAACTGTGCAAGGTGAAACCCGGAAGTAGCAATGTCACCATGTAGAAAGGATCACGGGCACCGTGATAAATATCCTTGTTAAGAACTGGTGCCCAAATCTGCACTGCATATTCAAGGTGAGGTCTTACCAATGATTTGTACAGTGGCAAAATGATGTTATCCACATGTGATCACATAATAAAGGTGTGTTGATATAAAGTAGTGGAAGCAGTCATGGGAGTGATCAACTTGGGGCCAAAGGCACTGGAGGGTATCTTGCCTAGGTGCTCAAGAAAAGTAAATCTCGGCCTTTAAAGGGATGTCCATTTTAAAAAATAAATAAAAAAAAATTTTTTGACTCTTTATTGACATCCAGGCAATTGATTTAAGTTTCTATCTGAGTAGATTGAACCTCTACTGAGGCTAAGTGAGTGACAGATACTTCACAGACAGAAATAAATACATACATTCAAGACAAACAAATGGGTATAACTTGATATATGGTATTGCACACACACTCCTACATTCACATACACAAAGAGAAAGCTGCAGCTGAAATTTTGACACTAGCTGCATCTAGAGGTAGACAGGCAAGGAGGAGGAGCTGGAGTTGCTTGCAATTGTAGGGAGAGTGGGTGTGATTTCTTTGTAGACAGTGAGAGATAGGGATGGTTTAAAAAAAAACTTATAGGTGAAAGAAATAGGCAGGAGATCCTTGACCTGAGCTTTGATTGAGACTGACAGTGGCGGATGCTAGATACGGAGACATACATCATTCATTATTTTTAGATGAACAAAGCTTCACTTCAAACAGTAAAACAGGAAACCCAGTGCATTCAAAGTCATTCCTCTATCAAGAAAAACAGATGCCTAAGCTAGACTAACTAAATGAGTGGTACTAGAGGGGAATGTAGAGCAGTAAAGGATAAACAAAAAATAATCCTTCTGTACTAGCACTCCCACAAAAAAATAGAATGACTAGTAGGTGTTAAACTGCAATGGACGCAGGGCCGGATTTACATCTCAGGAGCCTGTAGGCACAGAAATCTGAAGTGCCCCCCCACTCCCCTTGGCCATCTCCACTGGACACCTCCACAATGCTCCTAATCTCCGCATTGTCCCCATCATCTCCATATTGCCCTCATATTACCCCCCCATCAGCTCTAACTTGCTCCCATCAGCTCCACATTGACCCTACCATCTCCATGTTGCCCTCACATTGCCACCTCCCCCACCCCCCGTTGTCCGTTTCCTACCTCCCTGGCAGGAGAGATCTGTCATCTGTGCCTCCTTTGGCACAGTCCTGTATCTGCTGAGCTCCCTCGTTGGCTCTTTAGTAATGCAGAGTAATGACATCATCTCCCAGCGCTCTGCATTCCTGAAGAGAAGACTACATGGGAGCTCCAGCAGATACAGGACTGTACCAAAGGAGGCACAGATGACAGACCTCTCCTGCCAGGGAGTTAGGAAATGGACAACGGGGGGAGGCGGCAATGTGAGGGCAACATGGAGCAGGCGCCGGGTGGGGGAATTATTGTTATGCCACTGCGCATAACAATAGCGAGGCTAATTTAAAAAAATAAATAAAAAAGCGATCCCAATGACAGGCACCCCTCTGTGGGGTGCACCTGTAGGCAGATGCCTACTCTGCCTTATTGTAAATCCGGCCCTGAATGGACGTGTAGTAAGAAAATAAGACTTCTATTGTACAATAAAAAAAAACTACTAAAGGAAGGGAAAATAAATACAAAAAACACTAAAAAGGTCTCATGTGTATCACTTACGTACTGCTGGGGTACAAACCAGCTTGCCAAAAATAGACCGGCTGACCAGTAAGTCCTAATTACAGAGATCAAAAAACAAGTGACACAAATTGAAGTGGACTAATTCGGTCTATTAGGTATCCATATAAATTAAATTATGGATACTTAAAAAGTTTGAGCCAAAAATTGGCTTGCCTGCTGGAAGCTTACACCTGATATTTTTTCAGATTAACAAGCTAAGTTTTATTTTCCAAACAAACTGGTCAGAGACTCTCAACTAGGAATGAGCCTGCAATACAAATTTGCAGGCTCTAAAGGAGTGGTGTCCTACCCAGGGTGCAGTCTCTTTTAGCTTACTAGTGCCTTTCACAGACAATAAATATCCTAAAGCATATCATACTGGTCCTGCCATTACAGCAGTCCAACCACAAAATGCCAGGCAATTCCTCTATGAACAAGAGAAGCAGCCAACCCCAGACATGTCCCTCTCTGCAGTCTACCTGGGCACCTCCCTTCTGATCTGGCTGAACAGTGTTACATCAGTAAAAGGGGTGGGAGGGGGGATATTTTATCATTCAATTACTCTTGAACTACAAGTCTGACAGTATTGATATAACACTCTCCATGGTCCAAATACTATGATGATTAATCAGAGCCGATTTTATTATGAAACATTACTATCCCTTTAAGTCCACCACACAAGCAGCAGAAGGGGGAAAGGAGTAAGAGGAGGGCTTCAACGTTTTGGTGGTGGTAATCAAGTCAACACAAAAACTGATTGTGGCCATGGTTGCTGTAGCTTGAACAATGATGATGATGGTTATCCTGATTATTTACAAAAAACCTAGACTATGAAATAGTGGGAGGAAGTGGATGCTGCTGATGATAATGATTACCTAATTAGTGACATTGTTGAATTAGAATATGTCCCTTCACTGTCCTCTCCTTCTTCTGAAACAGATGAAGTAAAAACTGAGAGTGATGATGATGTAGCCCAAAGCTGAGGAGGATCAATGTGCTTGTTTATAATCTCTTTGAGAGATCAATGAGTAAGTCTGACCAAAAGACATACCTAAAATATGCAATTATCATCTGCGAAATAATCATAATTATCAATATTTCCAGTTCCAACCCCACCCAATCATAATCACCATTGTTACATAGTAACATAGTAAATTAGTTTGAACAAAGACACAAGTCCATTAAGCTCAGCCTTCATCTCACACGTCAGTGACAGGAGAACTGTATAGCTTTCCTGCTACCAAATAAGTAATTTATCTGACCTTCCTGATTTGCCTAAACAGCACTGGTCTTTAGAATCCACAACCCTAGCAATGAGTGTTTCTGCTTGAAGTGAACTACCACTGACACCCGCTACTAGTATTATTGCAACATCTAATCACTGTTGTAGTGGTAGTGTCTCGGGATCCCCTCAGTGTATGAAATCTCCAGTATAGAAATACTTAAGTCATGATGAAAAAAGCTAAACATGTTGCTATCTGTTGTTTCTGTAAGGAGAAAGAAATGTGAGCAGGGGAAAGCAGGATCACATGGGCACATAGATACTACCAGAAGCACAGCCACTGGTCTGAGTGGGAGATAATCCAGCAGCAAATCAGATGTGCAACAACTAACAGCAGTAGACGATCTCTTACAAGTGCACAGGGCCAAATGGCACACAATAGTGGTGTTGCAGAGAGTGGGACACCTTCTTCCATAACATCTCCTATGTCTCTTACTACTGTTGTGCAAGTGCAAAATATGGAGGAGTATCTTTGGGTTATTTAGAGGTGACAAGGTTGAGAGATGTTCTCACACCCACTGCCAACACATCCATTACCAGCACTAGTCATTTTGTCAAAACATAAAATTACACAGTTCTTTTTCTATGTACCATTCTCATAGTAGCAGAATGCAAACAGACAAAGTCGCCTGCTCATCCTGCTTCTGTGATTGATGTTCAACTGCCTCTGATGACTAAGCTGCAGGAATTCCGCTATCAACAAATGTCATATTGCTACATGTGGTGATAATGGTGATGCTTGCATCTCTGTCTTCCCTTCGTTATTACTTTCTGGCAAGAACACTTTCATACACTCTTTAACGACACCAGTTTCATCACCCTCACATTCATCACCACCACTGACAGTCTTTGCTGCTCCCTACTAGTTGGTGATGACAAATGTGACAGAGAGTCCCCTGTTGTTACACATGTTATCACCTCAAAAGGTACATTGACAACAGCAGAAGCAGCAACAGGCACACAGAGAGGAACTGTGCTGCTACTAATATCCAGTGATTACTTTTTATTATGCATGCCTAGATCACTGTGGAAGACATTGCGGGCCTGGGCTCCCAGCATTCACTACTGTTACTGAAGCTGCTGCATTCCTCCACCCTTGATTCAGCAGCAGCAGCAGCAGCAACAGGCACACAGAGCTGAACTGTGCTGCTGTTACTAGTATCCAGTGATTACTTTTGGAAATTCCAATGAAAAGAGTGGAAAATTATGCATTTTTTGTGGAAATTTATGTGGGAACTAAATGGCATATTCCAAGCTGCAGTTATTTATAAATAGGATGAGTGACTGGATATGTAGTGGGGGTGGAAGCAGCACTATCTGCTGGTGGGTTTTGGCATCTCTGTCACACAGAATGTGGCGGGGTGGTTGCAAAACTATACGCTGGTGGGCTATGACATCTCTGAGTTATAGGTAATGAGCTGGGAGAGGTAACTGGCTGGTAGCACTGTCTTCTGGTGGGCTCTGCTTACCACTGCTACTACAAGAACTAATGCTGTTACTATTGGGTTCCTCCAGATCAGCAGGACCAGCCATCCAAATGCACCTCAAACACACATGCACTGACACTGCATTACTGCAGGCAACAACAACAACAAGTGTACTGGTGCTAGCTCTCTCTGACTACACAACTAATCCAAACTTTTTTCTCTCTCTCTAGGGCTGTCCCTCTGCTTCTAGAACTCTCTCTGTCTCAATTACAGCTCACAGTAAAAATGCAAAATTTCTGGATTTTTATAGCAGTGGGGGAATAGTTATCAAAACCATAAAGAGCATAAGAAATTAAGCAGGAACCAGCAAAGTTCTTGTATGAAATTCAACAGTGGTGGCAGGAAGGAAAAAATCTTATGTGTCTGAATGCATGGGAATTTCCTGAGAAAAAGCTGCAAATTGCAGATTTTCTATGAAAATTTCCATGCAAAAAATCTGGACTTTTCACCCATACCTACATTTGGCTTATAGATGTGGGAATTTTGAAAATGTTTATTCCTCCCCATAAGCTGTTCCTTTTTAGATCATCGGCCTCAATGAGTCCCTGCCGCCCACAGATTACAATGTATGTTTTGGTACCTGAGGCACTGGGAGGTAAGATGACTTGCTTCAGGTCAGAAGGAGCTGACATGGGAATTGAACCAGATTTGTCCTGCTTCACAGTCAGTTTCTTGAGTTCAAAGCCAGTCAATAACCATCTAAGTTAGTCTTCCTAACAAGCTTCACTCCTCCTCCAGCTGAGCCACTCCTCAACAAATGAACCATTCCTCTTCCAACTGAGACACTTATCCTATAGCTGAGATACTCTTCCTTCAGCTGAGACACTTATCCTCATCCAACTTAGGCACTCTTCATCCAACTTAGGCACTCTTCTTCCAACTGCTACACTTCTATTCCAACTGAGACACTCCTCCTCCAACTGAGGCACACCTCTACCAACTGAGACACTCCTCCTCCAACTGAGGCACACCTCTACCAACTGAGACACTCCTCTTCCAACACAGCCATTCCTCCTCCAAATGAGACACTCTTCCTCCAACTGAGGCACTGAGAGGTAAGATGACTTGCTTCAGGTCAGAAGGAGCTGACGTGGGAATTGAACCAGATTTGTCCTTCTTCACAGTCAGTTTCTTGAGTTCGAAGCCAGTCAATAACCATCTAAGTTAGTCTTCCTAACAAGCTTCACTCCTCCACCAGCTGAGCCACTCCTCCACCAACTGAGTCATTCCTCTTCCAACTGAGACACTTATCCTATAGCTGAGATACTCTTCCTTCAGCTGAGACACTCATCCTCATCCAACTTAGGCACTCTTCATCCAGCTTAGGCACTCTTATTCCAACTGCGACACTTCTCTTCCAACTGAGAAACTCCCCCTCCAACTGAGGCACACCTCTACCAACTGAGACACTCCTCCTCCAACTGAGGCACACCTCTACCAACTGAGACATTCCTCTTCCAACTGAGTCACTTCTCCTCCAACTGAGGCACACCTTTACCAACTGAGACACTCCTCTTCCAACACAGCCATTCCTCCTCCAAATGAGACACTCTTCCTCCAACTGAGGCACACCTCTACCAACTGAACCATTCCTCTTCCAACTGAGACACTTATCCTATAGCTGAGATACTCTTCCTTCAGCTGACACACTCATCCTCATCCAACTTAGGACCTTCCGCCTATGGAATTGCCCTGTGAGGACCTTGAGATCCTCACAGGGCGGAAGGACCTGAAAGCCCATTGAAGGAAGCGGGCGGCAAATGGAAGCATGCCACCCGCACTGAAGCTTTACATACTGGTATGCCTGCTCTTCAAAAGATGAGGACTTCAGTGGGGACTTGCATTTAAACTAGTAAGTCTTATTTTCAGAGCAGATATCACCAGGGGAAGGAGGGAAGCCATCTACCAGCCTGCCAGCCTTAACCCTTTGAGGCACTCAAAGGGTTAAAAAAGATTTCAGTAACGGAGAAAACAAGGGTGCGTATTATACATAGGCAGTCTTGTTTTCCCCTAATCCCTTAGGCATAATATGCACCTGCGTATTATACAAGGTTGTGTATTATTCCTGAGAGTTTACAGTATTAAAGTATATGATAGTCATTTGATTTACTTATGTATATCACATTGCTATATAACATGGATCCGGTCATTATGATATAATGTTTTTGATATTTTGTATACATTAGGTGATCTATTCTTAAAACACACTGTTGTTTTTAAATAGAATATGCATATGCTTTTATTGCAGTTTAAATGATATCTGCTTTTATGCACATCGGAACTGGATTGTGAGGGGAGGAACCTAGAATATATAGACTCACCTGCATATCCGGTATCCATAACCTATAAGTAAGGACCTACGGGTCTGAAACGCGTTAGGAGTTCACTTGGGTTTTGTTTGTTCACCTTTGTACTTCTGGAGACAAGTTTTTAGCTGTGTTAACAATAAAAAAAATATTTTTTTATACTTCGGAAGGAGCTGTGTTGCCGTCATTGCGTGCTATTGTGTGGAATTTGGGAGGTGCACCTGCTCCCGGTGGAGTTGCTGCGAGACGAAATCATCATCATCGGATCAAGGTGTCCAAGAGTGGGTACCAGTGAGTGAAGCACCCAATTACCGTTTAATGTCACTATCATTTCATATATGCCGGATCATTGAATCTTTACCCCTAGTGTGTGCGATTGTTCTAATTACCACCTGAGCAGTTTAATTTGAGTTTTATGAGGCAAAAGTTGTCATATCATTATCAAAATATCCTTACATATATAATAACTTTTTTTGCCAATAGTGGCTTAAGATTGGTGTAACCTCTGCTACTGATTTCACTGTAAAAAATTGCTCAGTGTCCCCATTGGGTCATAATATTCACTAGATTTTAGACCAGATCCAGAAGTTTGTTGACAAATCCATTGATATTCAGTTTTATTGTAACTTTCTCAGGGTCTGGATTTTTTGGAGGGGGTCAGTCATACTACATGGAGAAGGCTGATTTTGAAGTGAAAACGTCTCACAAAATATGCTGCACTCAGCTATTTTATCATTAAAGGGATAGTAATACTTAAAATGTAAAAAAAAATATATGTTGTAGTGTTTATCCACCTGAGCAAAACAACGGTGCACTCACTGCTGAAGGGTGTTTTATTCAAAAGTTATTACAGCCCAAACTTTTTAGGTGAGAAATCTCAGCAGTCTGAAATTGTACAATGCTGCTGTTGCTACACCCTCCTGTTGAGATTGAGCTGTCCATAGGTTGGTGTAGCAACAGCGCCACTGTACAATTTCAGTCCACTGAGATACTGCACCTAAAATATTCATTTGAACTGTAATAACTTTTGAATAAAACACCTCTCAGCAGCGGGAGCTCCCTTGTTTTACTTAGGGGATAATTTTTTTTTTACATTTTAAGTATTACTTTCCCTTTAAAGAAAAAGGAACATCTCCTAATTTTGACTCTACACTTACCTCTCCGTAGCCAGAAAATCCTAATCCTAATATCATTTTCAATCAGTCCTTTATGTCGCCTACACGGAGACGGACATGACAGGTTTCTGGCAGTTTTTCTAAACTCGTTGCAATGCATCAGATACCGCTCTGGCACTCAAAGGATTAAACTTTTGAGAACTCCCACTAAGCAAGGTGTTTAACCCCTTAACGACAGAGGTCCTGGGGAGTGGATACCCCTTAAGGACCACTTTGATCTAATTCGGCAAGCCGGCACATGTGACTGATCACATGTACCGACTCGCTAAACGAGAGTTTGAAACTGACCGCTATGGTGTTGGAGTGGTCAGATTCAGATTCCGGTCACGCTCACATGGTTCAGCCGGAGTTCTGGGAAAAAAAAAAACAAAAAACATTATGCGCCAGGACCATCACCAGTCCTTAAAGGAGCAGTAAACTTTTTTATGAAAAAATATATATTGTAGGGATTTTCCTATTGAGTAAAATAAGGGTGCTCCCACTCCCGGGAGATTTATATTTCCAGAGTTATTACAGTTTAAACCCGTGTTTTTTACATTAGCAGTGCCCACTAGTGGCCAAATTCTAATTAGAGTTCCTGTTAGATTCTAATGGAGAGGAAAGTCAGAAAAGTCAGAGACATACAGTTCTCCATAGAATGTGATAGAAACTGCTGAGTCACTTCCTGTCAGTTAGAACTATCAGGAAGTAATCACAGTAAATTCACTTCCTGTCAGTTAGATCTATCAGGAAGTAAATATAGTAAATTCACTTCCTGATTATTTAAACTGATATAATTGTTGAATAAAACATCTGACAGTGATGGGAGTGACCTTGTTTTATTCAGCAGGAAATACTCTATAAAATATGTGTTTTCATAAAAAAGAGTTTACTGCTCCTTTAAGTCAAATTTACTGATGTCGGTCCTAGCACAACATCAGACGTAAGGGATTAAAGGATTGAGATCAATATGTGCAGTGAGCTGAATTTGGAGTCATGCAACCAAATGTCATGTCCCGCTCCAAGGCCATGACACACAGGGGTGAATGAAGACGTTATCTTGTGAACAAAGTCACTAATGAAAACTTCATAGGGGCCATTATGGTTTTCTGGTCATCGTAAGGTAAGTGGGGGTTTAAGGGGATGGTAATACTTTAAAGGGATAGTAATACTTTGTTTTATCTTTATTTTATTTTGTAGGCATTAAAAAAACATGAAGAACGATATAAGTCTTATTTCTCAAACCTTTATGGTTTGAGAGATATTCACAAGCAAAGTTTCCCCTCACTGACCAAAACGGTCAAGTCTGCCATCTAGCTGTCAGATTTGGAATTCAGTCCATAGACCAGACAGATAACAGAAGGGAACAATTTTCTTCCTATGAGAACAATGAAAGCTCTGCCCCCCCTTGACAAGTTTTTCAGGTTTTTCCCTTATCTTAATTGAAGATTGTCCCTCTCTGCAGTCTACCTGGGCACCTCCCTTCTGATCTGGCTGAGCAGTGTTACATCAGTAAAAGGGGCGGGAGGGGGATACTTTGTCATTGAATTACTCTTGAACTACAACTCTGACAGAATTGAAATAACACTCCCCAAAGTCCAAATACTATGATGATTAATTAGAGCTGCTTTTATTATGAAACATTACGATCCCTTTAACGGTCTTCTAAGTGTGCATGCAAACCAAGCACACGTAGAAGACCGTTCCAGTGAAGGATTTATTTTCCAATAACGCGATATCGGCTCTGCTGAAGATCCTCCACTTGTCCAGGGACCGGATTCCCCTGCAGTCAGCTAGATCGCTGACATCAGGGAAAGGGGAGGGAGGGGGGAACTTTAAATACGATTATCTCTCAAACCATAAAGGTTTGAGAGATGGCACTGGGGGCATTTTGTTTATTTTTTTAATGCCTACAAGATGCAGATATTTAAATTTGAAGTATTGTTATCCCTTTAATGTTAGAAGGTGTTATTCATCCTTCAAAATTGCTTCTCAGTGTGTAGAAGACCTATCTAGGATTCAAGTGGTTAAACCAAAAGCATAAAAGACAGTTACAGAGAAAAGGTTTGATGGTAAATAGAATTTCAGACATCACGTGGCACTTAACCCCTTACGGATCATGTGATGTGCTATGACCGTCACATGGTTTTTGCCCTAAAGAAGCAGTAAACTTTTTTTTTTTTTCTCAGTTAAGTAAACAGGGCTTTTTTTTTTTTTTTTTTTTTTTTTTTTTTTAAGCAGTAAACTTTTTTTATTCAAAAATATATATTTTAGGATGTTTCCCATTGAGTAAAATATATGTACACCTGCTGCTGAGAGATTCATATTTCCAGAGTTATTACTGTTTAAACCTGTGTTTTTTTTTTTTTTTAAATTAGCAGTGCCCTCTAATGGTCAAATTCCAATTAGTTATTCTGTTACATTCTAATGGAGAGGAAAGTCAGTGACATACAGTTCTCCATAGAATGTGATAGAAACTGCTGAGTCACTTCCTGTCAGTTAGATCTATCAGAACTATCAGGAAGTAAACACAGTAAATTCACTTCTTGATTACATACTGTAGGTTTTCATTACAAAAAGTTTACTGCTCCTTTAAGTACCAGAAACCATAACTCCCAACATTTTAAATGGCCAAAGAGGGACACTTCTGTTTAAGGGGGTGTTTCTAGGGGAGAGGCTGGTGGGCAGGGCATTATTGAGAATGTTTGTAACCTATTGACACCACTTTGTACAAATGAATAAAGGATTTACAGTAAGAACAAAGTGTTTTATTTACATAGATTAATTTACACACACACATATACTGAAGATTAACTAAACATTAATGTGAGTTTTATTGCTGTGGAGCAGTATGATACACTCATACACACACCACACAGTCTGATCTCCTAAACACAGGGACACCAGGGTGATACGCTTCTATACACACTGACACTGCACAGTCTGATCTCCTAAACACAGGGACACCAGGGTGATACACATATACACACCGCACAGTCTGATCTCCTAAACACAAGGACACCAGGGTGATACACTTATATACACACCACACAGTCTGATCTCCTAAACACAGGGACACCAGGGTGATACACTTATATACACACCACACAGTCTGATCTCCTAAACACAGGGACACCGGGGTGATACACTTATATACACACCACACAGTCTGATCTCCTTAACACAGGGACACCAGGGTGTACACTTATATACACACCACACAGTCTGATCTCCTAAACACAGGGAAATCAGGGTGATACACTTACATACACACCACACAGTCTGATCTCCTAAACACAGGGACATCAGGGTGTACACTTATAAACACACCACACAGTCTGATCTCCTAAACAAAGGGACACCAGGGTGATACACTTGTATACACACCACACATTCTGATCTCCTAAACACAGGGACACCAGGGTGATACACTTATATACACACCACACAGTCTGATCTCCTAAACACAGGGATACCAGGGTGATATACTTATATATACACACCACACAGTATGATCTCCTAAACACAGGGACACCAGGGTGATACACTTATATACACACCACACAGTCCGATCTCCTAAACAAAGGGACACCAGGGTGATACACTTGTATACACACCACACATTCTGATCTCCTAAACACAGGGACACCAGGGTGATACACTTATATACATACCACACAGTCTGATCTCCTAAACACAGGGACACCAGGGTGATACACTTATATACACACCACACAGTCTGATCTCCTAAACACAGGGACACCAGGGTGATACACTTCTATGCACAACACACAGTATGATCTCCTAAACACAGGGACACCAGGGTGATACACTTCTATACACACCAAACAGTCTGATCTCCTAAACACAGGGACACCAGGGTGATACACTTCTATACACACCACACAGTCTGATCTCCTAAACACAGGGACACCAGGATGATACACTTATATACACACCACACAGTCTGATCTCCTAAACAAAGGGACACCAGGGTAGAAAAGAGGGACAGGGGGATTTGGGCCTCAAAGAGGGACACTTGGGAGGTATGCCGGTAACGGTCATATCACGTCATATACATTTTACTTAGAGAACTCTTCCGGGAGATCTATAAGCAAAACCACCATCTGAAATTGACCGCTTCAAGACTGGAGCCGTCTCTCTCAGACGCCAACATTGCACACCTGTACGCATAAAAGGTCATGTGTACTGGCCCATTGGAAAGGATCAAAGAGGTCCTTAACAAAAGGTAACTTCCCTGCTACCTCTGTCTTTAACCCTTTGAGTTGCAGGGTGTGCAGCACATTGCAAATGAATACTGACATATTTTTTTATTGACAGATGATCTATTTTTGTGTTTTTCCAATGTATAAATATTTCACGTCTCCCTAGCATTCAAAGGGTTTAACATGCTGAGGCCAAAGAAGCCTACAATGCCCTGCAGAGCAATATGTTACACGTACCCTTTTCACACGCTAAGGGTTAATATCTCCAGTTAACTCAATGAGAATGTTGATTTGTCCCCAAAAGTGCCATTAGCATACCTCCCAACATTTCAAATGGACAAAGAGGGACACTTGTGTTTTAGGTGGTATGTGTAGGGGAGTGGCTGGTGGGCGGTGCATTACCGAGAATTTTTAGGCTATTTCATGACCTATTGGCACCTCCTTTTGTAACCTAATAAATGACTTATAACAAGACCAAAGTATTTCATTTACACAGACTATTGTTTAAACACATATACTGACGTTTACACAAACATTAATGTGTGTTTTATTGCTGTAGTACAACATTATACACTTAACCGTTGGAGTGCCAGTGGGGTGCTTTGCAGTGCGTTACGTACCCCTACGACACTCAAAGGGTTAATATACACACCACAGAGTCTGATCTCTTAAAAAGAGGGACATCAGGGTGGGAAAGAGGGACAAAGGGATTTTGGTCTTAAAGAGGGACTGTCCCTCCTAAAAAGGGACACTTGGGTGGTAAGCATCTGTTTCAGAACTGTTCTACATCAGCCGTATTGTTTTAGGTTATTTTAACTCTTTGAGTGCCAGTGGTACTCAAAGATATATTATTCAACTTTTTTTTTTAACTACAATGTTTATAGCCCTGCGCTTTGTTATATGTAACTGAGCAGAGGCGTAACTAGAACGGTCCGGGCCCTGGTACAAGAAGTGCCATGGACCACCCCCCCAACCCCCAAACACATTGGCCCCCGGGCCCTCCACAATGCCTCCATTTCCTACCTCCCAATCCCTGGTGGCCCAGTGGAGTGGCAGGAGGGGCGGGTGGTGTGACGTGCTCCCACACTGTCCTCTTCTATAATGCAGAGCGCTGGGAGATGATGTCATCTCCCAGCGCTCTGCATTACTAGATTGCGGGAGGGAGCTTGCAGCACCAGGAGGAGGGGGTCGCAGGGGGCAGCCGGGCCCGGTCGTGGCTGCGACCCCTATAGTTACGCCCCTGTAACTGAGTGGGGGCAGGACACGGAAGAAATATCACTAAAACACTGTGATATCTTCCACAGCTAAAAATATGTTATGTCCCCTTCAACATTCTTGCCTTTTGCCTGTTTGTAGGAATTCCTGTTTCCACTGCAGATCTGCTGGATTGTGAGACGTCTTTATAAAAATAGCAATCAATCACTACAATTAACTGCACCATAAGAAAAGCTGTCAACACGTTTTTAGCGAGAATATAAGCAGACCCTGAGCGAAGGAGAAGGAAAGCAGCAGACAGCATAACAGACTATTAAACATCCAGAGGAAATAACTGCTTCATACTGTATATGTATATTTTTATTTACATAGCAGCAACTGAGAGCAGGCGGGGGTGGGAGGGCTAGAGGGCAGATTTTTGACTGGCGGAAAGTAAATCTTTCTAGGCCAGATAGCAAACCATCCGCAGAGCTCCCCTTTCCCCCCTCTATATGAAAGAATGGGGGGTGGTGTCCTCTCACCCAGGATAGCCTGTGGTCATGAAAGTGCTCAGCTGCTCCCAAACCTCTTGGAAAGCAGAGTTGTCAGTGTTATCAATCAACAGCCTACATCTTAAATACGTGACTCACAGGGAGAGAGTTTGAGAAGCGAAACAATGATTGGCAGCTCTTGTGAACAGCCACAAGCAGCAACAGGGATTGGCAAGTCACTTTCATGGTGGCCCAAGTCATTAAAGGGACAGTAATACTTAATTTTATCTTTATTTTATTGTGTAGGCATTAAAAAAACATGAAGAACGATCTAAGCCTTATCTCTCAAACCTTTATGGTTTGAGAGATATTCACAAGCAAAGTTTCCCCTCACTGACCAAAATGGTCAAATCTGCCAACTAGCTGTCAGATTTGGAATCCGGTCCGTGGACCGGCCGTGGAACTACAGCAGAGCCGAGATTGCGAGATTTAAGAACTACTTCATTCGAATAGTCTACAAAGTGTGGCTGGTTTGCAAGCACACTTTTTAGACCCTTCCAATGAAATAGTTATTTTTATATCTTGCAATCTTGGCTCTGCTGAAAAGCCACCGGTTGATCTGTGGACCGGATTCCATATCTGACAGCTAGATGGCAGACTTGACTGTTTTGGTCAGTGAGGGGAAACTTTGCTTGTGAATAACTCTCAAACCATAAAGGTTTGAGAGATAAGACTTATATCGCTCTTGATATTTTTTTAATGACTACAAAATAAAATAAAGATGAAACAAAGTATTACTATCCCTTTAAAGGGATAGCGACGTCAAATAATAACTCGATGTCCGATTGTCCCATTTCATTATTTATAATGCATAGTATCTTTTTAAAATCATTTACCTTCATATTCTTCTTGCAAATCCAGTTAAAGGCATAGAAATACCTATAATAAAGTACAGCTCTGAGTCTTCTTTATTCTATATTTAGCACACAGCGCTATATTTCAATGCTAACAGGCTTGTAGTTCAACAGCAATTGAATCCAAAAGGATCTCCTCCTGACCCTTTCCCCTGCACTCTGCCTTTCAGTCTGGTCCAGATGGAGTGCAGTGAAGGACAATCTTCAGTAAGCATAAGGAAAATCCTGCCCTGCTTCATCAAGGGGGAACACAGGGTTTTCCTTAACCCCGTAACGACCCTTGACAGTCATAGTACGTCATGGGTAGATCTGAGTTAATGACTCATGACGTACTATAACAATAATGGAATTCCAGGCTCGCCCCACGGCTACACACCATTCAGGGAGTCCAGAACCGAAAACAACAACAAAAAATGCTCCTTGGTCCTTAAGTGACCGCCGCGTGCGTGCAGGGCCGGTCCTTAAGGGGTTATACTTACTGAGTGAAGATTGTCCAACCCTGCATCCGCCCAGTCCCATTTCCGTTACTATCTCTTTAAAAGATTCCCCCTCCATCACGTCATGAAGAGTTTCCTCAGATCCTAAAGACAGTTGCTTGACCAGATGGATCGCAACGAGGGACAATTGACAAAACCCTGTTCTCCCTGACGAAGTGGGGCAGGATTTTCCTTATACTAACACAATATTGTCCCTGATTGCGATCCATCCGGACCAGAGCCAGATCATCCATTATGATAACCTATGCTACTGCCTAGGATCCATGGCAATATGAGGTGTCCTGGGTGCAAGTGATCGGCCACAGACAGAGGCCCTGCTGTTGTTGCTGCCACTAACACCTTGTGTCAGACATGCTTTTTGTTGAAAAAGACCAATATCATCCAGTTGCTCCCACTTCCATTAGTGCTGCAATGCCAGTACCTGCTAGCAGAACTCTGTGTCCAAAAGAACTGGATCAAGAGATGTGGGCCCCCAAATTGGTACCCTACATAGGGCCCTATGCAGCCTTTATCTGTCTCTGGTCCTGACCTGCTTTTGGATCTGAGGGAACTCTTTGTGACGTGATTAAAAGGGGCAGGAGGGGGAATCTTTTAACTGGATATGCAAGAAGAATATGCAAGTAAAGGATTTTAAACGATACCATGCAATATAAAAAAATAAATGGAACACTCGTATATTGATTTATTATTTTACATTACTATCCCTTTAAAGCAGGAGACTGGTACGGTAAAAGTGATACCTTTATTGGATAACTGAGTGGCACTGGGATGCAACATATGAAGACAACTTAGGTCTCTTCTTCAGGTGTATTTAGAATGAAGGCTGAATACACAAGACAGGTTAAACAATCATGCAAATTATTTAACATTTAACCCATTCAGTGCCAGAGAGGTATCCAAAGCATTGTAACTCAGAGGGTTCAATACTACTGGCAGTGAATATTCTTATCAGTATTGTCTATAATGTATTCCCTAGACTCCAATAGTCTCTTTGTAAATGTTTATTACCTTTTTGATGCTTTACCCAAGTTAATAAAGGGGAACTATTCACTTAAACTAGGTAACAATTAAAATTGGCACTGTTACCCTAAGTTAATTTTGACCCTTTGAGTGCCAGAGAGGTATCTAACACATTCAAAGGGCTAAAGAGAATGAAAAACTGCCTTTATGTTACTCCAACACATTGTGTGTGGTTCTGTGGCTACCAGTGCAGTAGGACAAGGCTGGGGATCAGTGTGAGTGGTTCTATGATTACCAGTGCAGTAGGACAAGGCTGGGGGTCAGTGTGAGTGGTTCTATGGTTACTAATAGGACAAGGCTGGGGGTCAGTATGTGTGGTTCTATTGTTACCAGCGCAGTAGGACAAGGCTGGGGGTCAGTGTGAGTGGTTCTATGGTTACTAATAGGACAAGGCTGGGGGCAAGTATGTGTGGTTCTATGGTTACCAGTACAGTAGGACAAGGGGGTGGGGATCAGTATGTGTGGTTCTATGGTTACTAATAGAACAAGGCTGGGGGCTAGTATGTGTGGTTCTATGACTACCAGCGCAATGGGACAAGGCTGGGGGTCAGTATGTGTGGTTCTATGGTTACTAATAGGACAAGGTGGGGGGATCAGTATGTGTGGTTCTATGGTTACTAATAGGACAAGGTGGGGGGTCAGTATATGTGGTTCTATGGTTACTAATAGGACAAGGTAGGAGGTCAGTATGTGTGGTTCTATTGTTACCAGTGCAGTAGGACAAGGCTGGGGGTCATTGTGAGTGTTTCTATGGTTACTAATAGGACAAGGCTGGGAGCTAGTATGTGTGGTTCTATGACTACCAGCGCAATGGGACAAGGCTGGGGGTCAGTATGTGTGGTTCTATGGTTACTAATAGAACAAGGCTGGGGGCTAGTATGTGTGGTTCTATGACTACCAGCGCAATGGGACAAGGCTGGGGGTCAGTATGTGTGGTTCTATGGTTACTAATAGGACAAGGTGGAGAGATCAGTATGTGTGGTTCTATGGTTACTAATAGGACAAGGTGGGGGGATCAGTATGTGTGGTTCTATGGTTACTAATAGGACAAGGTAGGGGGGTCAGTATGTGTGGTCCACTGGCTACCAGTTCAGTGAGACAAGGTAGAGGTAAGTATGTGTGACCCAATGGCTACTACTGCAGCGGTACAAGGAAGGGAGGTTCAGTATGTATGGTTCTATGACTGCCAGTGCAGTGGGACAAAGCTGAGGTGGGGATCAGTATGTGTGGTTCTATGGCAGCCCATGCAGTGGCACAAGGAATGGGGGCCTCAGTATGTGTGGTTCTATGACCACCAGTGCAGTGGTATAAGGCGGGGGTCAGTATGTGTGATTCTAATACTACCAGTGCAGTGGTATAAGGCGGGGGTCAGTATGTGTGATTCTAATACTACCAGTGCAGTGGTACAAGGTAAAAAGTGCAGTTTATGGATTTTTCCCCTTTGAAGCAAAAATGTTCACCCATCCCTATATATGATGCTGCCAGCCTATCTGTCCCATTCGAGTCTAACGTCTCTGACTTCTATGTAGTAAGGGAACATGATGGGGAACTAGCGTTCACCAGGCAGCAAATATCCCTCTATATCAATGTTGTGTTAATCTCAGCTGGCTTTTACATCACTTTGATAATTATTCACCTGTAACCAGTCATTCATGCCCTGAAGTATCTCTACAGAGTTTCTTCTACAGATATTGTAATAAGAGTTGACCCAAATTCTCCTCTGCATGGATTTCCATGCAGTGCTAACTAACGTCTACTGTTGTGTTCAGAATGTAAATTCACACGAGGCAGAATAATGGTACGATATTATAAATGGTATGATATTATAAATGGTATGATATTCTGGGTCATTAACCCTTTGAGTGCCAGAGTGGAACACAACACATTGTTTTGCAATGTGTTGCAGAACCCCTGGCCCTCAAAGGGTTAATATCACCTAGTAAAGTATGGCTGGAATGCCCTAACACAGTGGTACACAGACCTTCGCGATATGGGATTTAATCTTTTCATATCATCCTAAGATGATCGACTACAGCCTCACCAGCAAACGTCAACACTCCTTCACCATCACATTCAAACGTGCTGCACAAAATATGTATGATTACAACGTCTGTCTATTTAGAATTACATTGGAAGCAAACATGCAAAACGGGGCTCCGTCAGTTAAAAGGGAACTCACTGATCCCTGATAAACAGCCTTTGTCCCCAGAGACCTGATAATTACATATTAAAACTAGAGTATTTGGGTCATATCCAGAGAAATTCCCAGGTATGAAGGGCAGTGGGTGGCAACAGAAAGTCCTGGGCCTCATGCACATACCAGGGACTCTCCAGATCTGCAGACATTAATATTCCGGTGGTGGTGAGTTTCATAAGAAACACTGGCCACTTCTCCTCCTTCCCACCAAGGTCCTCCCATTTCCTGTAATCCTCTCCTCCTACCCCACCCAGTTCCTCCCATTTCCTGCTCTCTTCTCCTCCTTCCCCATCCAGTTCCTCCCATTTCCTGCCCTCTTGTCCTCTTTCCCCACCAAGTTCCTCCCATTTCCTTCCCTCTTCTCCTCCTTCCCCACCCAGTTCCTCCCATTTCCTGCCCTCTTGTCCTCCTTCCCCACCAAGTTCCTCCCATTTCCTGCCCTCTTGTCCTCCTTCCCACCAAGTTCCTCCCATTTCCTGCCCTCTTGTCCTCTTTCCCCACCAAGTTCCTCCCATTTCCTTCCCTCTTCTCCTCCTACCCCACCCAGTTCCTCCCATTTCCTGCCCTCTTGTCCTCCTTCCCCACCAAGTTCCTCCCATTTCCTGCCCTCTTCTCTTCCTTCCCCACCCGATCCCACTTCTGAGTAAGCACCGCCCCTTTTGGCACAAATCAGGTCATTTCTATCCCAGCGGCACCACAGGAGTCCACTCTGGGGGCTCCAGAAGACAAAGTACCCAGTTATGCTCACGAGCCCTAAGAGCCTTCCCTGGTACAGTGAAAAGAGGATAAAATTCCCTTTCCATCATCAACCATACCCAATTTTAATCTCAAAAGGCACAGGTCCTGTTTCTTTTGTCATTTGCCCATTCAATGTTATAATGTTCCCTTGGGTGACAGGCATACCTGCGAACTTTCATTTGTAGAGTACCACTGGGGAGAATAATTGCTGCAAATCACTGCAAAAAGAGTATGGTGTTTACCTATGAATGGGGGTGGGGCCTTCCAGGGACTCACACAAGTGGACAGGAAGTGGGAGGAACTGGGTGGGGAATGGAGGAAAAGTGGGCAGAGTTTTAAAGTAAACTCCCCACATAAGGAGAATCAGCCTCAAAACCAGAGTCACCGGGGCAAATCCGGAGAGTTCCCAGGTACAGTGACAGAAAAGTTTGTATCACATTATGCTGAAGATCTTTCTAGGGTTACATTTATTAATCTGCTTTTTAAGGCCCTATTTAGAATTTTACAGTCTGGACATCTCTTTGGAGGACCCGAGGGCCGTCTGGTTGCCTATCAATGATGTATGGGGCAGAGTGGGTGCTGTTCATACTTGGCAACCTTCAAGATCAAACCCCCTGGAATATCAAGGAGGGAAGGAGATGGGGTGTGCCCAAATTATGTGACTTGTGTCAAAATGTGGGTGGGCCTTAATGAGGGTGGGTGGTGTTAGAAGGTGGAAAGGAGGAGTTTGCTCTGAAATAGGCAGGGAGTGGACAGAACTGGTCTGGGAGTGTGCAAAGTTATGGGGGATCTCAGCAGATCAGAGATCCAGTAATTAAGTCTGAAATTCGGAGTCTAAGGGTCACATCCAGAGAGATCCCAGAGATTCTTTCTTAGAGCTGCAAAATCAGCCAGTCCTTTGAATAATATGCAAAAAGTAAAAAAGGGGAAAATCCAGGACACACCAACTGTACCATACAGGGAAATACAAACTGCCATTGATTTAAATGGGGCATGATTGCTAGGAAGGTCTTCAACTTATTGCAAAGCAATGCACTGGAGACTTCTCTAACTTTCAAAGAGTTAAAAAGCTCCATTTATATCAATGAACATTTGGGGGTTATGTATTTGAGATTAGTTACCGGACCATACCTGGGAACTTCCAGCCCTTCAACTCCTAAAAAGGGCCCATGCGCTGCCAGCCAGGAGGATGTAAATGATTCATGTCATAAAGGAGGTGGGGCTTAATTGGGTGGGTGGGGAATGCTGTCAAAGTGAGTGGGAAGTGGGAGGAACCAGGTGGGAAGGAGGAGAAGAGGGCGGGAAGTGGGAGAGAAGTGGGAAAAACAGGGTTGGAAGGAGGATAAGTGGGTGGGAAGTGGGAGGAAAATGGTGGGCAGGAGGAGAAGTGGGCAGGAAGTGGGAAAATAGTGGGAGAAACAGGGTTGGAAGAAGGAGAAGTGGACGGGAAGTGGGAGGAACAAGGTTGGAGAAAGGAGAAGTGGGAGGGAAGTGGGAGGAACAAGGTTGGAGAAAGGAGAAGTGGGAGGGAAGTGGGTGGAACAGGGATGGAATGAGGAGAAGTAGGCAGCAGGTGGGAGGAGTAGAGTTTGAAGGAGGAGAAGTGGGTGGGAAGAGGGAGGAACAGGGTTGGAATGAGGAGAGGTGGGTGGGAAGGGGAAGCAACATGGTGGGAAGGAGGCAAAGTGGGTGGAAAGTGGAAAGAATATGGGAGTAACAGGGTGGGAAGGAGAAGTGGGCTGGAAGCGGGAGGAACTTGGTGGGAAGGAGGAAAAGTGGGTGGAAAGTGGAAGGGATATGGGAGTAACAGGGTGGGAAGGAGGAGAAGTGGGGAAGAGGGAGGAACATGGTGGAAAGGAGGAGAAGTGGGAGGGAAGTGGGAGGAACATGGTGGGAAGGAGGAGAAGTGGGTGGAAACTGGAAGGAAAGTGGGAGGAACAGAGTGGGAAGGATAAGAAGTGGGCAGTTTCAGAGGAAAGTCACCACCTCCAGAGAAGCAGCTTCTGTCCTTGGAGACCCAGTAATTTGTAAAAAAACAGATTCTCAGAATATGATGGAGGCAAAGTGGGCGGGAAGTGGGAGCAACATGGTGGGAAGGAGGCAAAGTGGGTGGAAAGTGGAAGGGATGTGGGAGTAACAGGCTGGGAATCCCTATATTGCATCTGACATTCAATGATCAGTGATGCATTACCCACCTCCCCTAGCACTGACCTCCTGTCTTATGCCTCCATTACCTCCCCCACTCACTGACACTACTCAGGAATGCATTACCCACCTCCCCTAGCACTGACTTCCTGTCTTATCCCTACATTACCTCCTCCACTTACTGACACTGCTCAGCAATGCATTACCCACCTCCCCTAGCACTGACTTCCTGTCTTATCCCTACATTACCTCCCCCACTCACTGACACTGCTCAGCAATGCATTACCCACCTCCCCTAGCACTGACTTCCTGTCTTATCCCTACATTACCTCCCCACTCACTGACACTGCTCAGCAATGCATTGCCCACCTCTCCTAGCACTGACTTCCTGTCTTATTCCTACATTACCTCCCCCACTCACTGACACTGCTCAGCAATGCATTACCCACCTCCCCTAGCACTGACTTCCTATCTTATCCCTACATTACCTCCCCCACTCACTGACACTGCTCAGCAATGTATTACCCACTTCCCCTAGCACTGACCTCCTGTCTTATGCCTCCATTACCTCCCCACTCACTGACACTGCTCAGTAATGCATTACCCACCTCTCCTAGCACTGACTTCCTGTCTTATCCCTACATTACCTCCCCCACTCACTGACACTGCTCAGCAATGTATTACCCACTTCCCCTAGCACTGACCTCCTGCCTTATGCCTCCATTACCTCCCCACTCACTGACACTGCTCAGTAATGCATTACCCACCTCTCCTAGCACTGACTTCCTGTCTTATCCCTACATTACCTCCCCCACTCACTGGCACTGCTCAGCAATGCATTGCCCACCTCCCCTAGCACTGACTTCCTGTCTTATCCCTACATTACCTCCACACTCACTGACACTGCTCAGCAATGCATTGCCCACCTCTCCTAGCACTGACTTCCTGTCTTATCCCTACATTACCTCCCCCACTCACTGACACTGCTCAGCAATGTATTACCCACTTCCTCTAGCACTGACCTCCTGTCTTATGCCTCCATTACCTCCCCCACTCACTGACACTGCTCAGTAATGCATTGTCCAACTCTGTAGCACTGATTTTCTGTCTTATCCCTCAATTACCTTCCCACTCACTGACACTACTCAGCAATACCCTGCCCAAATCCCCTAACACTGATTTCCTGTCTTATCCCTTCTTTGCCACCCCAGCTCATGGCATTGCTCTCTGATGCATTGCTCACTTCTCTTATCACTGACTTCCTGTCTTATCCCTACATTACCTCCCCCACTCACTGACACTGCTCAGCAATGTATTACCCACTTCCCTTAGCACTGACCTCCTGTCTTATGCCTCCATTACCTCCCCACTCACTGACACTGCTCAGTAATGCATTACCCACCTCTCCTAGCACTGACTTCCTGTCTTATCCCTACATTACCTCCCCTACTCACTGACACTCCTCAGCAATGCATTGCCCACCTCCCCTAGCACTGACTTCCTGTCTTATCCCTACATTACCTCCCCACTCACTGACACTGCTCAGCAATGCATTGCCCACCTCTCCTAGCACTGACTTCCTGTCTTATCCCTACATGACCTCCCCCACTCACTGATACTGCTCAGCAATGCATTGCCCACCTCCCCTAGCACTGACTTCCTGTCTTATCCCTACATTACCTCCCCACTCACTGACACTGCTCAGCAATGCATTGCCCACCTCCCCTAGCACTTACTTCCTATCTTATCCCTACATTACCTCCTCCATTCACTGACACTGCTCAGCAATGTATTACCCACTTCCCCTAGCACTGACCTCCTGTCTTATGCCCCCATTACCTCCCCCACTCACTGACACTGCTCAGTAATGCATTGCCCACCTCTCCTAGCACTGACTTCCTGTCTTATCCCTACATTACCTCCCCCACTCACTGACACTGCTCAGCAATGTATTACCCACTTCCCCTAGCACTGACCTCCTGTCTTATGCCTCCATTACCTCCCCACTCACTGACACTGCTCAGTAATGCATTACCCACCTCTCCTAGCACTGACTTCCTGTCTTATCCCTACATTACCTCCCCCACTCACTGACACTGCTCAGCAATGCATTGCCCACCTCCCCTAGCACTGACTTCCTGTTTTATCCCTACATTACCTCCCCACTCACTGACACTGCTCAGCAATGCATTGCCCACCTCCCATAGCACTGACTTCCTGTCTTATCCCTACATTACCTCCCCCACTCACTGACACTGCTCAGCAATGTATTACCCACTTCCTCTAGCACTGACCTCCTGTCTTATGCCTCCATTACCTCCCCCACTCACTGACACTGCTCAGTAATGCATTGCCCAACTCTGTAACACTGATTTTCTGTCTTATCCCTCCATTACCTTCCCACTCACTGACACTGCTCAGCAATACCCTGCCCAAATCCCCTAACACTGATTTCCTGTCTTATCCCTTCTTTGCCACCCCAGCTCATGGCATTGCTCTCTGATGCATTGCTCACTTCTCTTATCACTGACTTCCTGTCTTATCCCTACATTACCTCCCCCACTCACTGACACTGCTCAGCAATGTATTACCCACTTCCCTTAGCACTGACCTCCTGTCTTATGCCTCCATTACCTCCCCACTCACTGACACTGCTCAGTAATGCATTACCCACCTCTCCTAGCACTGACTTCCTGTCTTATCCCTACATTACCTCCCCTACTCACTGACACTCCTCAGCAATGCATTGCCCACCTCCCCTAGCACTGACTTCCTGTCTTATCCCTACATTACCTCCCCACTCACTGACACTGCTCAGCAATGCATTGCCCACCTCCCATAGCACTGACTTCCTGTCTTATCCCTACATTACCTCCCCCACTCACTGACACTGCTCAGCAATGCATTGCACACCTCCCCTAGCACTGACTTCCTGTCTTATCCCTACATTACCTCCCCACTCACTGACACTGCTCAGCAATGCATTGCCCACCTCCCCTAGCACTTACTTCCTATCTTATCCCTACATTACCTCCTCCATTCACTGACACTGCTCAGCAATGTATTACCCACTTCCCCTAGCACTGACCTCCTGTCTTATGCCCCCATTACCTCCCCCACTCACTGACACTGCTCAGTAATGCATTGCCCACCTCTCCTAGCACTGACTTCCTGTCTTATCCCTACATTACCTCCCCCACTCACTGACACTGCTCAGCAATGTATTACCCACTTCCCCTAGCACTGAACTCCTGTCTTATGCCTCCATTACCTCCCCACTCACTGACACTGCTCAGTAATTCATTACCCACCTCTCCTAGCACTGACTTCCTGTCTTATCCCTACATTACCTCCCCCACTCACTGACACTGCACAGCAATGCATTGCCCACCTCCCCTAGCACTGACTTCCTGTTTTATCCCTACATTACCTCCCCACTCACTGACACTGCTCAGCAATGCATTGCCCACCTCCCATAGCACTGACTTCCTGTCTTATCCCTACATTACCTCCCCACTCACTGACACTGCTCAGCAATGCATTGCCCACCTCCCCTAGCACTTACTTCCTATCTTATCCCTACATTACCTCCTCCATTCACTGACACTGCTCAGCAATGTATTACCCACTTCCCCTAGCACTGACCTCCTGTCTTATGCCCCCATTACCTCCCCCACTCACTGACACTGCTCAGTAATGCATTACCCATCTCCCCTAGCACTGACTTCCTGTCTTATCCCTACATTACCTCCCCTCTCACTGACACTGCTCAGCAATGCATTACCCACCTCCCCTAGCACTGACTTCCTGTCTTATCCCTACATTACCTCCCCCACTCACTGGCACTGCTCAGTAATGCATTACCCACCTCCCCTTACACTGACTACCTGTCTTATCCCTACATTACCTCCCCCACTCACTGACACTGATCAGCAATGCATTACCCATCTCCCCTAGCACTGACCTCCTGTCTTATCCCTACATTACCTCCCCTCTCACTGACACTGCTCAGCAATGCATTACCTACCTCTCCTAGCACTGACTTCCTGTCTTATCCCTGCATTACTTCCCCACTCACTGACACTGCTCAGTAATGCATTGCCCACCTCCCCTTACACTGACTACCTGTCTTATCCCTACATTACCTCCCCCACTCACTGACACTGATCAGCAATGCATTACCCATCTCCCCTAGCACTGACCTCCTGTCTTATCCCTACATTACCTCCCCTCTCACTGACACTGCTCAGCAATGTATTACCCACCTCCCCTAGCACTGACTTCCTGTCTTATCCCTACATTTCCTCCCCCACTCACTGACACTGCTCAGCAATACATTACCCACCTCCCCTAGCACTGACTTCCTGTCTTATCCCTACATTACCTCCCCACTCACTGACACTGCTCAGCAATGTATTACCTACCTCTCCTAACACTGACTTCCTGTCTAATCCCTACATTACCTCCCCCACTCACTGACACTGCTCAGCAATGCATTGCCCACCTCCCTGAGCACTGAATGGGTTAATGGAAGTGTATGAGAAAGGAAATGTAGGAATAAAACGGGGCACTTCTGCACAACATCCTTTAATTAGCATAACCTATGTATCTAAATAACTCGAAAAACTAGTTTTTTCAATATAAAAATGTTACTATGACATGCAGGCAATTGTAAAAGCTCTATGAAAACAACCAAAGTTGTTTTTTTTTAGGTGATAGGGTCCCTTTAAAAGTTTGACCAAAATATAAATCTAAATTTAAAAGATAATTGATACCAGTGTTTATAACCTGTAACTCAATGCTTACAAAACCCAAATGTTCCCTTGAAGATCTACAGACAGTGTTCTCTGAAGATGAAAGACAGAACACTGTATTGCTGGAGGCATATCTCACTTTATAGGAAACAGGCATCTACTCACAGTACAGTACTAATTAAATACAGCCCTGCAGACACAACACATTAAATGCACTGAAACCACCATCAGCAATGCACTTAGGATCATGGTTTACTAATATTGCTCCTTTGTAGGGGTTGGATGCTGATAAGTGAGTGGATTTTGTTGCAGGTAACATGTTATCACTTACATAGTAACATACATAGTAACATAGTTGAAGAGGCTGAAAAAATACCTGCATTCATCCAGTTCAGCCCATGCCAAGTCACCCCTGTTGATCCAGAGGAAGGCAAAAAAAAAAACATTGAAGCCATTTCCAATTTAGCCCCAAGTGGGTAAAAATTCTTTCCTGACTCCAAATGGCAGTCAGATATTTCCCTGGATCAACATCCTATCTGCATTGAAGCCAGCTGTCATAATTCTCAATATAGTTCTGTGCTAGATAGGTATCCATTTTTTTTAAAAGCAGATACAGTATTTGCAAGCACAAAAAAATGAGGCAAAGAATGCCATAACTTTACCATCCTTACTGTAAAAAGTCCCTGCCTTTGTCTTAGTCGAAAGCACCTTTCCTCTAGTCTTAATGGATGACCTTTCGTTCTTAGCTCAGCTCTTTGCTTAAATAATTCATTGTATAAATCTTTGTATTGACCTTGAATGTATGTGTAAATGGTAATCATATCACCCCTTAGACGTCTCTTCTCTAATGTAAACAAACCCAGTTTGGCTAGTCTCTCTTTATAACTCAGATCCTCCAATCCCTTTATCAGTGTTGTTGCACATCTCTGCACTTTTTCCAGTTTAATAATGTCTTTTTGTCAGGACTGGTGCCCAAAATTGTACTTTGTATTCTAGATGAGGACTAACCAATTATTTATATAGAAGCAGGGTAATATTAGCATCTTGTGCATCTATACCTCTTTTTATGCAGGATAGTATCTACTTTGCTCTTGTAGCAGCTGAGTGACACTGTACACTCGTTAAAAACTCCCTTTGAAATCAATAGCAATGTGGGGAATGTTGTGCCCCCCTATGGTGAAACTGGTTTGCCCCAATGGATTTAAATTCCCTTAGTTAGACTGATGGACTAATAAGAACAGGAGCCATTCCAGGGCAAACCAACTGCACCATAAGAGGGACCCCATTGATTTAACCCTTTGAGTGACAGAGGGGTATCCAACACATTGCTTTGCAATGCGCTGGATACCCCTTTGGCACTGAAAGAGTTAAACGGGACCTCTAAGCCTTCACATGAACAAGAGCTCTCTAGCTTACTGTGAACCAACATTTTGGAGATCTTTCTAGCATTCGAGGGGTTAAAAGCATCATGGTTTTCCCCGGAGTGACACCACTTTTGTTCTGTGCTTGTGGCTCTATGAGCATGTAGCTGATACACTTTGAGGAAATGGAACAGTTATGGGAAAGACCAATTTCATTATAAGGGACCAATGGTTCTTTTTCCATAAATTGACTGGACATTTTGGAAATGTTTCAGTCTCCCATATGGAGAATTTGGTTTGTCTCAGGATTATTCCAGAGGTGGAGGGGGGGAGACGCACTAAATTTGGATAAGAGCTCAGGATGGGGATGTTGTGTCGGATCTGTGTTGTCACAGTTACCCAGAGAAGTTCAGGAGTCAGTACGGTATAATTAATGCAATTTACTGCAACGCTAGACCACACTGCTGGACACTAGGCCTCAGCCAGTGGTAGTCTCAATGGGAACCAGGAGCAGGAACCGGAACTCAGGATCTTGATCCGACGTAGCGGGCGTACAGACTCACACCTGCAGTCAGTATGGGAAAATGATAGCTGACTCATGCCTACAGTCAGTATCAGGGCTAAGTCTACCAGAGCCCCAGGTCCATACTAGGTTGGGTGTCTGCTAGATAGAAGGAACAAACGTAAGAGTAGTCAGACAGAGCCACAAGTCAGCACCAGAGATGGGTAGTCAGACAAGCCAGGTCATACACAGTTCAGGTAGTCAGCCAGAGCCACAGGTCTGCACCAGACTGGGTGTCCATTATAGGGATAAGCAAAAGAATAGTCAGACAGAGCCACAGGTCAGCACCAGGATGGATGGAAGACTAGCCAGATCATACACAGAGCCCAAGGTAATGGAACTGCTACAAACAACAACACAAGGGCAACTGAGTCAGGACTCAGTCTGCCTTTTAAACCCCTCCACAGGAAGTAGGTAGGGGGAGCAGCTCAGAGGGAGGAAGTAGGTAGAAGGAAGTAGGTAGGAGGATACTACAGGAAGCAAACAGATAAAACAGAGACCTGCAGCCTGCTTGAAGCCTCGCGCCTGAAGATGATTCTGAAGTCAAGGTAAGCTGTAACACGTGTCGAAGGCACATCTCCACTACGCACGAACATGTCTTCTCAATCATATCGCCATTAGTCTACCGCCCTCATCACCATCACTCCGCCATGCCTTGGATAGATTTACCATTTTGCACTTACAGGGATAGTAATGTTTTACAAAAAAGTAGCTCCAATTAATGTTCATAGTATTTGAGCCATGGAGTGTGTTATTTCAGTACTGTCAGAGTTGTAGTTCAAGAGTAATTGAATGATAAAGTATCCCCCTCCCACCCCATTTACCGAGTGTAAACCGCCTCCCCTCAGATGTGGAATCTGGTCTCTTGACCGGACAGGTCACAGGGACAATCTTCTTGCTGTGATCATATGGAAAACCCTGCCCCCTTGACAGGTTTTTCATGTTTTTTCCTTATGCTCACTGAAGATTGTCCCTCTCTGTGATCCATCCGGACAGTCTTGCTGCTCTGAGGTGAGCAGTGTTACATCAGTAAAAGGGGTGGGAGGGGCATACTTTATCATTCAATTAATCTTGAAATACAACTCTGACAGTATTGAAATAACAATCTCCATGGCCCAAATACTATGAAGATTAATTGGAGCTGCTTTTACTTCGAAACATTACTATCCCTTTAACACAATGACTCCTCTCCATATGGAAATATAGGATATTGAGCCATTGTCGCATTCATGTGAGTTTATATGTTAATGTGGTTGTTCTCCATATGCACTAATCTTCAGTACCATCCTCTGCTGTCAGAGTTCACAGTCCTAACTTCACCAGCCTGAGGTTGGCAACGGTAGGATCTCCCTGTAGCTCTCTATAGAGCCAAAGGACAGTTTGCCATCAGTGATAAATAGCAGAGACAGCAGCAGGACTCCCTTAATCTTTTCAGTGCCTGAGACTGGGGGTGGGGCTAGGTGAGGAGTGGGGTGTGGTCATGGGTGGAGCTAAGGTCACCTAGCATGCCTAGTCTTTTTACCTAATTAGCTAGTTCATATGAATTAGTAAGCCAGTGGAACAAAACAAAAAGAAGACAGGCGAACACATTCTAAGTGTAGACCCACACTGGGGGTGATCCAGTGGAGGCTTTTATACTGTGAGGCTGATTTCTGCCTCAATTACATGTGACAAGCCAAAAATGATGTGAGAGGCTCTGAGCACAAACAAAAGCACAATGGCCTGTTCTCCGACTAGTCACCGCTCAAGAGCATCACATGTTAGCTCTCTAGTGCCACTACAGAGAATTAAATTCCACATACATATTAGACTAATCCCACCCATAAGGGCAGTCCAGTACCAAAATGATGGGCAAGTCCCCTCTACTCAGAAAAAACAGCTAACCCCAGACGTATGTTTCGGCCTTATTTGGGCCTTGTCAGTGAGGTGCAGCTGGCTTCTCTAGGCACTGAGAGCAAGGGGTCCACGTCTGGATTACCCTTTACACTTAGGGAGAGACCCAAAGTGTTTAGCAAAAACAAGCCAAAAATGACGTGAGAGGCTCTGAGTACGAACAAAAGCACAATGGCCTGTTCTCCGGCTAGTCACCGCTCAAGAGCATTGCATTTTAGCTCTCTAGTGCTATTACAGAGGAGAAATTTCCACATACATATTAGACTAATCCCACCCATAAGGACGGTCCAGTACCAAAATGATGGGCAAGTCTGCTCTACACGGAAAAACCAGCTAACCCCAGATGTACGTTTCGGCCTTATTTGGGCCTCGTCAGTGAGGTGCAGCTGGCTTCCCTAGGCACTGGGGTCCCCGTCTGGATTACCCTTTACACTTGCATCTGTGAAACACTTGGGGTCTCTTCCTAAGTGTTAAGGGTAATCCAGACGTGGACCCCTTGCTCTCAGTGCCTCAGGAGTCAGCTGTACCTCACTGATGAGGCACAAATAAGGCTGAAATGTATGTCTAGGGTTAGCTGGTTTTTCTGTGCAGAGGAGATTTGCCCATTGTTTTGATACTGGACTGCCCTTATGGGCGGGCTTAGTCTAATATGTATGTGGGATTTTTTTCTCTGTAATGGCACTAGAGAGCTAACATGTGATGCTCTTTAGTGGTGAATAGCCAGAGAACGGACCATTGTGGTTTTTTTGTACTCAGAGCCTCTCACATAATTTTTTGGCTTGTATCTGTGAAACACTAAGTGTTAAGGGTAATCCACCCCAGTCCCATCCACTATTTCCTGACACACAAAATGCTCTTAGGGCGTGATTTTCAAAAAGGCCACAGCTTTATTGAAATTACAATACACAACGATTTAAATCGCCCTACTTTAAGCCCTTGCCAATTCCTACCTTGGTAAGCCACCAACCTGTCTACCCCTTTCCTGAGCCTTAGACTCACCCCAATTTTAGATTCCACCTTACCATGCCCCATTAGCAGGTCACTGCAGCTCAATGAGGCCGGTGACTAAACCCGTGATCACAGTCCTTGTCACCCAGTTACTGACCATTCTACCCATTGACAAGGACCCAAAGCTCCACAAAAGCTGTGACAAACTCATCAAAAACTCATCAAAAACAACCACAGGCCCCCAGCTCCCACTCCACCTAACCAAACACTGTAAGACATATCTGGAGGGAGGAAGGGATGCTGTTCTTTCCAGAAAGAGGAAGTACCCACAATGCCTTAATATACCCCTCACTACATCCTATACCCCTAACTTCCTGTTCCCACCCCTTCACTTTGCTTGCCACCCCAGCTCACACAGGACTCCCCTTCTTAATTGCGAGGAGCTCTTGAGTTGGTGGTAAAAGAAAGAATATTTTCAGATTTGAAGAAACAAAGACAGTTTTTGTCTTTAAAACAACACATTTTCAAAGACTTTTTTTTTATACCAGTTAACTCTATAGTACTGATTCACACGCCTGCTAACAGCACTTTAATTTGTCTTCAAGTTTAGACCATTTTTATTTTGTCGGGAAAAAAAATATAAATCAGACAAAAATGTTAATATTAAAAGAACATTATATTTTTCTGAAAATACCTTACAATATGCCAGTAGATTAAACCATGCCCACTTTTTTTTCCCTTTGACGAAGATGGTGAAATTGGATGCAAAAAAATGACAGTAATGTGTCTGAGAATTGACGGACTATGGAGTAAGATTATTTTCATTCTGATTAAAGACAATTTCAGTTTCCACAATACTTTTAACCCCTTGAGTGCTAGTTTCTTGTCTCTAGATTGGGTTAACCCTTTGAGTGCCAGAATGCTGTGCAACACATTGCTGATGGATGAGTTGCATACCCCCCTCTGCCACTCACTAGTAACTAAACTGGGCAGATCAGTATATAAATCTGCAAATAAAATGAACAACATAAAGCAAGAGCGGACATTGGCTGCTAGGTTAACCTTTTAATGACTGCCAGATCCGCATGAGGGCTGCCTCTAAGGACCATTGACATCCAGAGTACCATGATGTGCCAGGACCATCACTGGTCCTTAAAGGTGCAGTAAACTTTTTTTATGAAAACCTGTAGGGCACTAGAGGGCACTGCTAATGTAAATAAGCACAGGTTTAAACTGTAATAACTCTGGAAATCTGCATCTGTTTACTGCTCCTTTAACGTCCGGACCGGCATGACGATCCTAGCATGTCAGAAGACATTAAGGGGATAAAGGGACAGTTCCAGCTTATTTTGACAGTGAGCACGCTGAGTGTGTTTACAGAGAACCTTCTGTCAGGGACTATGAAATCAGAGAAAGAATGCACAACACCCCCCCAAAAAAAATAAAAATAAAAATAAAAAAACAAGGGAAACAGTGACCTGTACCACGTATAGAACACTAAGTGCTTCAGGAATAGTGCAACATTGCATCATTTTACCTGCTTTCACTTTACCCAACTGAAATATCTCTGGAAACAGAAAAAAAAAATTAGGTGAAGATTTCTTTGTATCCTTTTTCATCCAATATTTCTAAGCTTGATAGATTTACTTCATGTGTAATATTTATATAACATTTTTTGTAACATCAGTTCCCCCACAGGATGGGAGGTGTGAGAAAAAGGATTTCCCTCTCTCCTTAGAATGCCAACTGTAATAACGAACACCAGAGAGCTCATTAATGGCTCCATTTTACATGATTGCACAGATACGTGGGAAACCCAAGCAGAGCAGTCAAAACAGATACACTCATAGAACAAACATTCGCTACGATAATGGGCTGGATTTATACAAAGGTCTGCAGAGACTTTCATATCAAATTAACAATATTATGGGGGTTATTCACTAAGGCAGCGCTGTCCAAGTTCAGTCCTCAAGGGCCACCAACAGGCCAGGATTTATCCCCTTAGTAACCGGCCCATAGTACATTTTTTTTTCTTAAAACGATTCCGAAGTCCCTGAACGGCGTGCAGCCGCATGGGGACCCAGATTTCCGGAATGTACCTGGTACGTCCATTGTCACTAAGTGACAGTTTTTGCGGGATGTATCATTGTCCTTAAGGGGTTAAGGATTCCCTGATTAGCACCTTAAAGTAATTATAATACTTGTTTTAGATAATCCTATATAATAAAAGGCCAGAAAGTTTGTCACGATGCAGTCATGCGCAGTAGAGACTGACCATGTTCGGCCAGTCTCTATCCTATATAATAAAAGGCCAGAAAGTTTGTCACGATGCAGTCATGTGAAGTAGAGACTGCCCACGTTCGGCCAGTCTCTACTGCGCATGATTGCATTGCGTGAGTGATGAGTCACAATAGCGTGGAACAGTGAAGTAATGGCAGCACGCAGAGCAGGTCTGGGTAATGTTAACCCTTTGAGTGCCAGAGGGGTACGCAACACATTGCTTTGCAATGCGTTGTGTACCCCTCTGGCACTCAAAGGGTTAAGAGGCCAGTCCTGCTCTGCGTACTGCCGTTACCTCACTGCTCCACGGCCCATGCACATGGGCTTTTACACTAGTCTTTAATATTGTAGTTATTAAAGGGGATGTATCACCCCTATACAAGTTAGCCTGTATAGTTTCATTATATAGTGAATATGTGTAAACCTTTATTAAAGGGATAGTAATACTTAAAATGTAAAAACAAATATGTTGCAGGGTTTACCCCCCTGAGTAAAACAAGAGTACTCCCACTGCTGAAAGGTGTTTCATTCAAAAGTTATTAATTTTCAAAGTTGAATTTTTTAGGTGCAATATCACAGTGGCCTGAAATTGTACAGTGGCGCTGTTGCTACACCATCCTATGGAGATTTATGGTCCCGGGACCAGAGCTGTCCATAGGATCGTGTAGCAACAGCGCCACTGTACAATTTCAGGCCACTGTGATATTGCACCTAAAAAATTCAACTTTGAAAATTAATAACTTTTGAATGAAACACCTTTCAGCAGTGGGAGTACTCTTGTTTTACTCAGGGGGATAAACCCTACAACATATTTTTTTTTTTACATTTTAAGTATTACTATCTCTTTATTTTTTTTATTTTTTTTTTAAAGCTCTAGTTGGTCGAAATTTAAGTGATAAACACTGCCCTGCACCTACTTCCACATATATTGCGGTTACCTGCTCTGTAACCACAGTCCATCACTCTGCCTCTGCTCACCTCCCTCTATCCAGCCTCCTCCAATGACAGAGTCATACTGTCTGTAAGCTGGAGCAGTCTCATTGGCAGAGATCGATATCTAGCCAATGAGACTGCTTCAGCTTACAGGCAGAAAGCCTCTGTTATTGGAGGATGCTGGATAGAGGGAGGAGAGCAGAGGCAGAATGACGGACTGTGGTACACAGCAGGTAACCGCAGTCTATGGGAAAGTAGGTGCAGTGCAGCGTTTATTACTTAAATTTCGACCAACTAGAGCTTTAAAAAAAAAAAAAAAAATTATACATTTTACACATATTCACTATATAATGAAACTATACAGGCTAACTTGTATAGGGGTGATACATCCCCTTTTAAATAAATAAAGCAAAGCATTGAAGTCTTTTTGCTATAACTTTCATAGTTTTAGGGCGAGATGTTCAAAAAGTTGTCATAATGAAAAAATTGTTGGAGCATGAATTGGTGGTAAAAGAAGGACAATATTTTCAGAAGTAAATCAGTCACGTTTGAAAACGCATCTAAATAATTAAAAATGACGGTAAGAAAATCTTGATGAACATTGCCTTTAAAAAATTCTTATGTTAAAAATGTCTTTGAAACGAAAATTTTAAAGGAAAGACATTTTTTTTGTGTTTGAAACGACAAATTGCTTCTCACTCCTTCCAACAGCACTTTAATTTGTTTTATCCAAGTTTAGACCATTTTATTTTGTTAGGAAAAAATGACACTAATCAGACAATAAAGTGGCATTGAAATGAATATTTTTGTCTGAAAATACCTTACAATATGACGGTAGATTAAACCACGGCCACTTTTAAGATGGCTTTTTCCCTTTGACGAAGATGGCAGAATTGGATGCAAAAAATTATGGAAACATGTCTGAGAACTGGCGGACCATGGCGTAAGAACATTTTTTTCTAATTACAGACAATTTCAGTTACTACCACTTTCTGAACATCTCGCCCTTAGTGTAATCTCGATCTAAAGTTTACCCCTCCACCCCTTTTAGCTACGTCAGCAATCTAGCTGACAAACTTTGATTCTGCTCTACGGACCAGACGGCTCATCTGGAGAGCCGAAATAGCAATTCATGCACTGCAAATCTTCATGACAACTATCTACAAAGTGTGCCTGGTTTGATTCAGTAGACCGTTCTCATGAATATTTTCTTTGTATGCATTGCCATTTTGGCTCTCCAGATGAGCCGTCCGGTCCACAGACCAGAATCCAAGTTTATTAGCTAGAGCGCTGACGTAGCTAAAAGGGGCGGGAGGGGTAAACTTTAGATCGATATTACACTAAGGGCGAGATGTTCAGAAAGTGGTGGTATCACAGTGCCCGTGCTATGCTGGCGACATTCTGTCAGTTTTACTTCCTGCTGACTCTTATTGGTTGAAGTGGCTTTGTCCCGCCCAGTATTTGTCCTTAAATACTGGGCCTTGTCACTTCTCCTGTGCCCTTTCGTGGTGTTTCCGTTACCAGCGCTTGTTCCAGTTACTCGTGTGATCTCTGTGTATGACCCGGACTGCCTGACTACTCTGCTGTATCCGTTCCTGCTTTGTGTACTGACCTGGACTGCCTGACTACTCTGCTGTCTCGTTCCTGCTCTGTGTACCGACCCAGCCCGGCTGACGTTCCTGCTCTGTGTACCGACTCGGATTGGCTGACGTTCCTGCACTGTGTACCGACCCAGACTGGCTGATGTTCCTGCTCTGACTCGGATTGGCTGACGTTCCGGCTTTGGGTACCGACCCGGCCTGGCTGACGTTCCTGCTCTGTGTACCGACTCAGATTGGCTGACGTTCCTGCTCTGTGTACCGGCCCGGTTGGGGCTCCATTGCCATGTATCTGGGCCTGCCTGCGGCCCCATCCGGTACTCAGTTTGGGTCTGTCATTCGGGTTCCTCTCTGTCTCCGGACAGAGTCACTGTTGCCTCATTGTCATTCCCACAGCCTAGTCTCAGTTACAGTCTGTGTCGGGCGGGCCACCAGCTGAGGTTGGTCTTACACTGGGCTCCTCAAGCTGTTCTCCATATCGGGCAGTTGACACTGGTCTGAGCGTTTGTTAACCCCTTCGGGGAAGGTGCCATCTTCTACCAGATTCCAGTCATTGCAATCTCCGATGGGTGCCCTTTCGGGCATACAGTCACAGTCCTCCGCTACTGCTACGGCAGTCCACAAGCTTGTCCTGGGCCTCTGTTTACTTCTGTGGCATTAATCGCTATTTGTGCACTCTCTGCAGAGCGAGAGTCTTAAGGGCCTCGCGCTATTAGGGCCTGTCAGTCTTCCTGGCCTAATAGTAACCCATTCATTGCTGCCTCGTTTGAGTATCACACGAACTTTACCTGACCTGTGTCAGTATATTGTTGTTGCTGAATTGTACATATACTGGACCTGTGTGGGTATTTATTACTGTAACCTGTCCTGTGTCAGTACTATACTGTGTATATATTACTGGACCCATGAAGGGGTTATTGTTATTCTGAGTTTGTGAAATAAAACTGTGTTTTACCTAACCTACTGTGTCTGAGTGTAAAATAAAACCGTTACAGGTGGTAACTGAAATTGTCTGTAATCAGAATAAAAAAGTTCTTACACCATATTCTGTCAATTCTAAGACACATTTCCATCATTTTTTGCCTCCAGTTTGGCCATCTCCGTCAAAGGGAAAAAGCCGTCTTAAAAGTAGGTGTGGCTTAATCTAACGTCATATTGTAAGGAATTTTCAGAAAAAAATATTTGTTTCAATGCCACTTTATTGTCTGATTAATGTCAATTTATATACCATGTTCCAGTCTATTATTTAACCCCTAGGATGCTAGAGAGATCACTAAAGCATTGCGGAGCACCCAAGGGGTTAAAGCTACTTGTGTTGTTGATTGTTATACGCCAAGTGTATTTTCTGTAGCAGGAATCAGTAAATGGGACTGGGGGAGAGGTCATGTGAGGAAAGGGGTGGAGCTAAGGGCACATAGGGGAGATGTACTGAGGTGTGATAAGGAAGTGATAAAGGGGAGATGACTTCTCCAGTTCCTATGTTATTCTATAGAGCCTATGCACTAAGACCTCTCCCACGTGAGAAATCTTATATGAATAGGCTCCATAGAATAGTATAGGAACTGGAGAAGTGATATCACTATAGAAGTCATCTCCACTTTATCACCTCTTTATCACCATAGCTGGGAACTCTCCGGTTTTGCCCCAGAGACTCCGGTTTTGACACTGAATTACCGGGTCTCCAGGGCAGAGTCTGATTCTCCGGATGTGGGGAAACTCCGCCCACTTGTGCTCAGTCCCACCCTGTCCCTCCCACTCTACACCCTCTTCTCCTCCTTCCCCAGTGTATTCTAGCTATTTTCTGTGTTTTGAAGTCCCACCCCCACTCACGATTAAACCCCACCCCTTTTATGACACGGATCGCTTCATTTCTCTCCCATCATCGGCACCACAGGGCTCTCCTCCGGGCAGCCCCAACCAAGTAGTTCTCAGATATGTTTATCACACCTTAGTGCATAACCCCTTTAGATTGCCTTGTCTAGAGGCACCAGAGATACAAATCCAACACTGGTGGTCTGAAGACCACTGATGCAATTCCTCCATGAGAGTTTAGTGGAAGCAATTTAACATATGCACCAGAATCTCTACGGTTTCCTGAATACAAGGGGAGATGCACTAAGTGGTGATAAAGAGGTGAAAAAGTGGAGATGACTTCTCCAATGATATAATTTCTCCAGTTCTTATGTTATTCTATGGAGCCTATTCACTAAAATGTATCCAGCTTTGTAGATCTTAGTGCATAGACTGCATAGAATAACAAAGGAACTGGAGAAGTGATATTACTGGAGAAGTCATCTCTGCTTTATTACCTTTTTATCACCGCTTAGTGCATAACACCCTTAGAGTGCTTTCCTAGAGGAACCAGAGATACAAATCCAGCACTGGTGGTCTGAAGACCACTGATGCAATTTCATCATGAGAGTTTAGTGGAAGCAACTTACACTTAGATGCACCAGAATCTCTACGGTTTCCTGAATACAACTCACAAGGGGAGATGCACTAAGTGGTGATAAAGAGGTGATAAAGTGGAGATGACTTCTCCAGTGATATCACTTCTGAGGTGGGCGAAAAATGTGGAAAATTTCCCGTATGACTTTTTGCGAAAATGTGCCGATTTTTCACTTTTCCTGCGAAAAATGTCACCTTTCCACCTATGCAAAATGTCCTCCTTTTCGCCTGTTTTAACAAATTGTCCGCCTATATTTCCTATAGGTACTACATTTCTCACTGTAATATTACTTCTTCTGAGGGCTGAAGTTTAGAAATAAGTGGCTGAAAGTCAAAGTTGTGAGTCCTACAGCAAAATATGGCTTGAAAAATGTGTTATCATGCAGAATGCATTTGTCCTTTGACCACAACACTTTCTTGCTTAAGTGACGCTGGCACATATTCATGATAATATCAAGAAATTAAAAAAATAAAGTACAACCTACAATGTGGCAGATATGTATTTTAGTGGTGATGGTGGGGGACTGGCATGGTGTGATTTGTGTATGTATTTTTACCATTGTCATACTCTATCCTCTTTCTCAGATTATTGACACACATTACTTATCAGTCATAGCAGTGGTCCCATCTGTCCTCCACCTCCTCATCTGTGCTGCTGTTAATATATTTGTCCTGGCTTTGTCTGTCCTGTGTGGTTTCTGCTACTACTACTGGAGCTAGAAGTAATTCGACTGCCACTACTACTTGGTGTCAAAGGTGCAGCACTTACAGCACCAGCACCAGAGGCACTTGTCATATCTAACACTGTGGATGTTAACCTGTGTTGCTGTTGCTGGGTACTCAAAACAGGTGTGTGTTTGAGTGGGACTTGGACTTTGAAGAGGCGATGATGCTGATGATGACTGATAGGGTGACCACTATGGATGTAGAATCCCTTTACACCAACACTCCACACACGGATGGCATAGCAGCATGCCAGGGATATCTGGAACAAAATAACACACCCATGGAACCGGTAACAAAACTCATACAGTTTATTCTCACCCACAATTACTTGAAGTTTGGACAGGACCTCTACCTTCAGAAAATGGGGACTGCAATTGGTACCCGAATGGCACCACAATATGCCAACCTGTTTATGGCAAAATTGGAAGAGGACTTCCTGTCCACCTGCCAGATAAAACCCCTGGTTTATCTCCGCTACATAGATGATATTCTTATCATCTGGACCGCCAGTGAAGAGGAACTTCTCAAATTCCATGAGATTTACAATACATTCCACCCCAATATCAACCTAACACTCAGACACTCATCACACAAGCATTAACTTCCTTGACACAACTATCAGTATTCAGAACAACTCCATCCACACATCCCTATACCGCAAACCAACAGACAGACCAACATACCTGAAAAGCAATAGCTTCCATCCAAAACACACAAAGAACTCCATCATATACAGCCAGGCCATCAGATACCACCACATCTGTTCTGACAGGATGGACCGTGACAAGCACCTCCAGAAACTCAGAGGAGACTTTATAAAACACAGTTACAAAGCAACTATTATTGACAGTCAGATACAGAAGGCTACCCAAATACCAAGAAAAAATCTGTTGCACTACAAAGAACAACATAAGGGAAACCGGGTGCCACTGGTGGTCACTTACCAACCCCAGGTTGAAGTGCTACGCAAAATTTCAAGAGAACTTCAAAAGAAATCACATACGGATGAAAGACTTAAGAATATATTCCCACAGCTTCCCTTACTCTCCTTCAGACAGCCTCCCAATTTGAAACAACTGATGGTGAGGAGTGCCCTGAATAAAAATAAAAAAAATGGCACATCTCCCTGCCTACAAAAGAGATGTGAAACTTGTGCACACATTTATACCACGGACAACATACCAATTCCAAACACCCAGTTACACCATAAGATCAATGGTACCTTCACCTGTAAATCATCCAATGTAATATACCTTATCATGTGTGCAAAATGCCCAATAGCTCTGTATGTGGGAGAAACTGGACAAGCACTACATAGGAGATTTAATTCCCACAGATCCAGTGTTAATAACAAAAAGACAGAGACACCAGTGGGAGAACATTTTTGTCAAAATGGGCACAGTGTCAAGGATATTAAATTAACTGTATTGATGGGACTGTTTCGCACTCAGAGGGACAGAAAGGTATGGGAGGTAAAATTAATGTTAAAATTTAATGCAATTTGTAGTGGTTTGAACAGGGATAAGGAATTTCTATCAAAATACAATTTAGTTGATTGACCTTTACAACAGACCCAAGAGCATCGTAAATACCTCTAAAGCCTCAGAGGAAGAGTGTAATTTACCATTGACTGATCAAAGATATCTGGATCTGGACCGCATTCTGTTATCTGATTTCCATGCTAAACAATGTTATGTGTACTTGTATTTAAGAGAGATGTTTTCATATTTATCTGTATAACATGCCTGAGGAAGAGACCTAAGGTCTTGAAAGCTTGCATTTAAATCTGCTTAGTTAGCCAATAAAAGGTATCAAAAACTATATTTGCCTCCTGTATTTCTACGGCTAACATGGTAGCAACTCTCATCTGTGTGATTTTTGACATCTGTACTTGTCCAGGGTCAGACTTTCCAATGGCTTTCTCATACAATGTATAGACAGGCACAGTGCTCCTTAAAAGTGGCGGAAGATACAGCCTTTGACTTTCTGCTAACCTTATAGCCCTGTCATCATCCTCACTCTCAACTTCATCTGTATCTGAACAAGAGAAGGATGCTTGAGGGATATATTCTAGATCTGCATCATCATCAGTCATCATTAGGTCATCCTCAGCAGCATCAGCATCACCTGACAGTTCTTGTCCACTACTACCCTTATATTCCTCTAAGCTTCTGGAGATCTCAAACAATTTCTTTTAACTTTTACTGTAACAAAATTAACTACTACTTTGAGGACAGGTGTTTTGGTGTCTCATGTCTGATGCAGCAGGCGGTTCAGCTGCTACACCTTCCTCTATTATGCTATTGCCAGTATCTTTATTTCTACTGGCACTGGTGGTGCTGGAACTAGTTTTTATGGGACCTTGACAAACTGTATCCTCCCTTGGAGTAGAGGAATCATCACCATTGATTGCACATGCTGCAGCAACCATTGCTGCAATCAGTTTTTGAACTACTACTTTACTCTCACGTCCCTGCACTTCTCCATTTTCCCCCTTCCCCTTGTGCGTTTGCTGGACATTACACAACTACACTGTGTTTTTTTACTGTACGGTACACAACACAACTGATGGAGCTATATGTTGCCTTGCCTAAGACCAGTCAGCTGTCTGTCACTGTCACCTAATATATTTAATTCTTTATTCTTTTTTATTTATTTATATATTTATTTATTTATTTATTTATTATTTTTTTTTAAGTTGTCCACCCTGTTGTCTTATCACAGTCTGTCCAAAAAATAATTATAACTGAAAACAAAATCAACAATGTCTTTCCCCAGACTTCCCCACCCAGCACAGGGACAATAACAGCAAGATCAGAAAGCAAATAGGTCCCTAGCTGCCTGTGTCTTGCCTGTCAGTCACATGGAATTTTGGAGTATTTGGGGGACAACCTCCTTCCTCCCTTCTTATCCCCTAGGGTGCCCCCAGACTCCCCTAATACAGGGACCACATGTCCTACCTAAATGACTTCCTAAACTAAGCTTCAATTCCCCTTTATTTGCCTATCTCCTCTAGCTAAAACACATGCTGCTCTCTCCTCTCACAAACACAGAATGGCTGCTGTGAGACCTGACAGCCTTTTACATGGCTGTAGAAAACTTACCTGTGGTATATTTTTCTTCCCATTGATTTAAATGGGCAGAAAAAGTGGGAAAAAGTAGAAAAGCAGCACTTTTCACAGGAAATTATTTGTCAAGTGGAAAGTGCCATTATTCTCTGATTTCAGTTTGAGGAGAAAATCTTTGCCCATTCCTCATCGCTTCTCCAGTTCTTATGTTATTCTATGAAGCCTATGCACTAAGATTTATCCAGCTTTGGAGATCTTAGTGTGTTGGCTCCATAGAATAACATAGGAACTGGAGAAGTGATATCACTGGAGAAGTCACCTCTGCTTTATCACCTCTTTATCACCACTTAGTACATCACTGCCATATATATATATTTTTTTTTTGCAATAAACAAAGATTTGTACAGGAGATGACTTTGTTTTACTTGACTCCTCACTTTACCCATGGGCCCTGGCTGAAACGATTCCAGTAATGTTCTAGGTGACTTGCAACAACTGAATCGACTTGCTTGGTTAATTAAAAAGAAAACTTTGGCTGATGAGTCAGTTATTTGAACTGCTGAGTTCATGGAGGCAGACATGACAGTTACTGGCACAGGACACGATCGCTGTTCACTGCACATTGTACTCTTAACTCTTCAGGACCAAAGGGGTTTGTAAAGTACTGCTTTGTAGTGAGCTCTACATCCCTCAGTTCCTTAAAGGAGCAGTAAACTTTTTTTGTGAAAAAATATATATTGTAGGACATTTCCTGTTGAGTATAATAAGGGTAATCCCACTACTGTGAGATGCATGTTTCCAGAGTTATTACAATTTAAACCATCTTTTTTTTTACATCAGCAGTGCCCTCTAGTGGTCAAATTCCAATTAGATTTGCCGGTTACATTCTAATGGAGAGGAAAGTCAGTGACATATAGTTCTCCATAGAATGTGATAGAAACTGCCTGTCACTTCTTGTCAGTTAGAACTATCAGGAAGTAAATACAGTAAATTCACTTCCTGTCAGTTAGAACTACCAGGAAGTAAACACACAGTAAATTCACTTCGTGGTTATTTGAACTGTTATAAGTTTTGAATAAAACAAGTGACAGCAGTGGGAGTGACCTTGTTTTACTGAGCAGGAAAAGTCCTATAACATATAGATTTTCATTAAAAAAAGTTTACTGCTACTTTAAAGGGTTACATAGGCTCATGAACTCTGACTGAGTCACTTTGAAAACTGTCAGCAGCTGTCATGTCGGCCTCCATGGAGATTACATCCATTACATCCAGGACTCATTGAATATGTTATCTTTTGAACAAAAGCACAAGGGAAAAATTCACAGGGGCCATTATGATTTTCTTGCAATGGTAAGGTACAAGTATTAGGTGCTGATAGCCTTTCTTCAGCACTTGTTAAAGTGGGCCCTAACTGTCACCCTAAGATACACTTGATTCATTTGTTGTACTAGTAGCCATTTCTTTGATGTGTAAATAGTTTTTGAGGCATTAACCCCTTAAGGACCTAGAAATAAATAAATATTCCCCCCTTTCTTGACAATGGACGAAGAGGTTTTAGACGAATAGCTTGCTGATTATGGAATACTAATGTAAAAACCCGTGTACATGGGCAGGGTCCGGGTGATGTTAACCCTTTGAGTGCCAGAGGGCAATGCGTTGTGTACCCCTCTGGTGCTCAAAGGGTTAAGAGGCTAGTCCTGCTCTGAGTCCTGCCACCGACTCAGTCATGCACTGTAGAGACTGCCCAAAAACACAGAATGGTCCCAGCACAGAACTCACAGCATTCTGTGCTCCCAGCATTCCATGCTCCCAGGCCCAGCATTCCATGCTCCCAGCATTCTGTGCTCCCAGCATTCTTACAACTCACAACATTCCGTGCTCCAACACATACCTCCCAACATTTCAAATGGCAAAAGGGGGACACTTCTGTTTTAGGTGGTGCTACTGGGGGCGTGGCTGGTAGACGAGGCATTTCCAAGAATTTTTAGGTTATTTCTTGAACCATCTGCACCTCTTTGTGTAACTGATAAATTATTTAGAGCAAGACCAAAGTATTTTAATTACCCATATTCATGTATAAACACATATACTGACAATTAACAACACATTTATATATGTTTTATTGCTGTGGAGCAATGTAATACACAGCACTCATTCTGATTTTCTAAAAAGAGGGACAAAAGGGTAGAAAAGAGGGACTGTCCCTCCTAAAGAGGGACACTTGGGAGGTATGCCAACATTCTGTGCTCCCAGCATTCCGTACTCCCAGCACAGAGCTCCCAGCATTCTGTGCATTCGGGAAGTCTCTACTGCACATGACGGCTTCTGACAAACATCCTAGCAAATTATTATATAGGACGACAACATTCTTATACAATAGTCAGCATGTAATTGAAACTGGACTGACTCACTTAACCTTTAGCCTGATACTGCTCATAGACGAGGGAAAATATTGGCTCATTATTATGTGTGCAATACACAATAGACTAAATAAGTAACAACTGTTAGTCAGGGATAGGAGAGCAGCATAGGAATGCAGAGCAACAGCTGCGTAAACCTCAAAAAACACAGCTCAAATGAGATTAACAAAGTAGCCAATACCAATTAGATTTAATTAACGTAGAGATGCACATTAATCTGATACAGCTATTGGTTGGATTTAAATTCATGCTGTCTTTAAAGAAAAGATCCTTTGTATCCTCTGCAAGAGAGGTATTTTGATTAAGGAATTGGGATGAGCTAGTGTGTTGGAAATTTCAAACAAATTGAAACCAAAATCTCAGGGCATTTTTGATGTCCAAATCACTGTGTTTTAGGACAAAACTGTACAAACCATTAATGTTACTTTCCAAATGCAGGTTGTATATTTAAAGGAGCAGTAAACTTTTTTTTAGGAAAACACATATTTTATAGAGCATTTGTTGCTGAATAAAACAAGGTCTCTCCCACTGCTATCAGATGTTTTATTCAAAATTTATAGCAGTTCAAATAATCAGGAAGTGAATTTACTGTGTTTACTTCCTGATTGTTCTAACTGACAGGAAGTGAATTTACTGTGTTTACTTCCTGATAGTTTTAACTGACAGGAAGTAAATTTACTGTGTTTATTTCCTGATAGTTGTAACTGACAAGAAGTGACTCAGCAGTTTATATCACATTCTATGGAGAACAGTATGTCTCTGACTTTCCTGACTTTCCTTTCCATTAGAATCTAACCAGAAATCTAATTAGAATTTGACCACTAGAGGGCACTGCTAATGTAAAAAAACATGGGTTTAAACTGTAATAACTCTGGAAATATAAATCTCTCTGCAGTGGGAGTACCCTTATTTTACTCAATAGGAAAATCCCTACAATATATATTTTTTCATAAAAAAAAGTTTACTGTTCCTTTAATAGCATGCAATTCTATAAATCTGTTTTAACTTTTTATTATACCACCCAAAAGGATAGAAGGCAACTATTTGACCCGTTGAATGTTAGCAAGGTCTCTAATGTATTGCTCTTCATTGTGCTGGAGGTGCCGCTAGTATTCGAAGGGTTAAATTATGTTGCATAAGTCATGTGACCAAATTCTGCCCGTCTGTTATGCAGCTCTCCTCTATACTGCCTCTCCCATAAATCCATTCAGGGGGTTTGATTTTCACAGGAGAGGCTGAGGGGTGGGATTGCAGGGCCTTCTATACACACACACACACACACACACAACACATGCAATACTCTATAAGCAAAACGCTATACACAAAACCCAGATACGGAATACGCCAAATGCTATACACTAGATGCAAATCTCTAAACACAAAATTATATGTGAAAAAGGCAATACGCAAAATGATATACACAAAGGGCTATACACAAAACACTATAAGTAGGGATGGGCAAAAATTTTCGCCTCAGACTGAAATTGGTGAAAAATGGCACTTTCCGCTTGGAGAAAAATTTCCTGCGAAATGTGCTGATTTTCCGCTATTTCCCCTCTTTTTCCGCCTAGCTCATTCCATTGAAATCAACAACATTAGCCCGGTAAGAGGTCTATAGGTTCCACACACAGAGCTACATGTCCAGACATTAAAGGTAATAGGTGTGAACTACAGTGAAGTGGATTGTCCTTACTGGAACGGATTATAGCGGTCAGAAAGACAGGAAAGCTACGTTGTATATGAACTGCATAGCCTGATATATCAAGACTGATAATTATATCCTCTTTCAATTATTGGATATACTTCTCGCTAGCAAATGTTGGGGAATTACTAGTATTGGGATTATAGGTTATAATACTGCTTTTATTGTGATAGGTTTTATATAAATGCATGTATTTGAAATTTGTAAGCTGCTTTATTAAAGGAGCAGTAAACTTATTTTTATGAAAACACGTATTTTATAGAGCTTTTTCTGCTGAATAAAACAATGTCACACCCACTACTGTCAGATGTTTTATTCCAAATTTATAGCAGTTCAAATAATCAGGAAGTGAATTTACTGTGATTACTTCCTGAAGTTCTATCTGACAGGAAGTGACAGGAAGTTTCTGTCACATTCTATGGAGAACTGTATATCTCTGACTTTCCTGACTTTCCTCTCCATTAGAAACTAACAGAAAATCTAATTAGAATTTGACCACTAGAGGGCACTGCTAATGTAAAAAAACATGGGTTTAAACTGTAATAACTCTGGAAATATAAATCTCTCGGCAATGGGAGTACCCTTATTTTACTCAGTAGGAAAATCCCTAAAATATATATTTTTTCATAAAAAAAGTTTACTGCTCCTTTAAACAAATATTTTGTTATATATAGTCTGTTGCCACTTTACCTATGTCTGCCAGTTCCTGCCCATAGTATATTTTTTGGTATTTGTATAACAGTTTTTAGAGCCACCTGTTCTGGTTTGGTTGTGGGATTGGGTGATTAGACACATACACTGACCGCTTCGGTTATCGTTTTGACTAAGAAGGAGTGGGTGGACAAGGTCTGGTTATCCCTTTTTCTTCCTCTCTTTGAGGGGGTTTTCTGTTGCCTACCCGATACAGGTGACCTATTTCTATTTTCTATTTTATTTTATTTTATCAATATATATTAAATATGCGCGCACTCTAGTTTTTTTTTTTTGTGTGTGTCTTTGAAAGAATCAGCTGAGCAGGGAATTTTTTTGGGGTGGTTTGTTTACTGGGATTGAGGGGCAGTTAATAAAAAATAAATCCTAAGTACAATTAAAAATACCCTTCAGACATGGTATAAAAGGGGTTTGAGGAGGGTGCTTGTGTTGGTGGGTGGAGTCTGGGGAATGAATAAGTTGAACAGGGAATTTGTTTTGGGGAGGTTCTTGACTGCTATTGGGGGGACAGTTAATAAAATAATACATTTGTATGTAAAGTGATAGACAGAAACCCCATAACATAAGCTGCCATTTGACTTGCATCTCTATGACCCCGAGGTACCGACTGCCTTGTTTGCTCGACTCACTGTGTACCGATTCTGGCTTATCCTCGACTCTCCACATCTCTACGACCTCGATGTACCGACTGCCTTGTCTGCTCAACTCACTGAGTGCCGACTCTGGCTATCCCTCAACTCTCCGCATATCTACAACCCCAAGGTGTCAATGACTTGGATTTTCCAACTATTTGTGTACCGACTCCAGCTTTCCTTATGACTCTCCAATATTCTACGACTCCAAGGTATCTACGACCTTCAGTCTTCAGCTATTTGTGTGCCAACTCCTGCTTTACTTAAAGCTTCTGCTTGACTCCTGTATCTGACTGCCGGTCTCTGCAGTAGGGTTCCGACTCTGTGTCGGAGCTTGTGTGTTTCAACATCCTAGCACACAGCTAAACCTTGCCTAGGCTGAAAGACTGTGATAACTACTAAGTTTTCCAAATGCTTGCCATGCTAATTTTATTTGTCAATCAGTTTCCATCACGGTGTTTCCATCTGTCCAAGGAAAATGTGCTTGTCCACGTCTTCTAGTTCTTGTCCATCTACTGTGATTTTCCTCGGTATTGTAAATTTGTTAAACATGACTTGCATTTTGTTAATATTCATGTTTAGACCAAAGCTTTTGCTTTCCTGTTGTAACTCTTTGATGGTATCTTGCAGTTCATCTGGACTACTAGCAAAGAGTTTGTTATCATCTGCAAAGTGTAAGTGATGTAGGTAACGAAATTGATCTTAGGTCCTTTTTTTGACCCATATTTGTTTATGGAAAATTTCTTCTAAACAAGCAGAAAATAGTTTTGTGGAGATTGTGCTTGGTAAGGTATTTAAAGTGTTAATCTATTCTTATTTTTAAAGAGTCACTAACATGAAAGCATTAAAAATATGTACATGTTTAAGTACAGCTGTTTACTATTCAATTGTTACAGCTTACCATGGTTTCAGTGTCATCTATAGGCACGAGACTTCAAGCATGCAGCAGTCCTCTGTTTTATGTGTTTGCTTCCTGTAGTCTACTCCTACCTACTTCCTCCTACCTACTTCCTCCCTCTGAGCTGCTCCTTCTACCTACTTCCTGTGAAGGGGTTTAAAAGGCAGACTGAGTCTTGACAGGTGCCCTTGCGTTGTTGTTCATAGAAGTTCTATTACCTTGGGCTCTGTGTATGACCTGGCTAGTCTTCCATCCAACCTGGTGCTGACCTGTGGCTCTGCCTGGCTATTCTTTTGCTTATCCCTGTAGTGGACACCCAACCAGGTGCAGACCTGTGGCTCTTGCTGACTACCTGAACTGTGTATGACCTGGCTTGTCTGACTATCCCCTCTGGTGCTGACTTGTGGCTCTGTCTGACTACTCTTACGTTTGTTCCTTGTACCTAGCAGACACCCAACCTAGTGCAGACCTGGGGCTCTGGTAGACCAGCTCTGATAATGACTGCAGGCGAGTCAGCTATCAATTTCCCATTCTGACTGCAGGCGTGAGTCAGAGTTCGCTCCATTCTGACTGAAGGCGTGAGTCAGATATCCCTCCCTACTGACTGCAGGCTTCAGTCGGTACGTCCAGTACGTTGGATCAAGATCCTGTGTTTCTGTTCCTGCTCCTGGCTCCAGCAGAGACTACCAGTGGCTTAGGCCTAGTCTCCAGCAGACTGGTCAGGCTCGGGAGCCTACTATTCCTGTTAGCAAAGCTCACTAGCCTGTAACCATCTGCTTGTTCCTACTGTATATATTGTATATATTTTACTTACCTTTCGGTTGTCAATAAATTGCATATAACTATACCGTATTGACTCTTGATCTTCTCTGGGAACCGTGACATCAGTCTGTACTACTGCAGCTTCTGGCAGCTAGTAAGGATGAGTAAAAAGTTCTGTTTTTTTACGCCCTGGAATTTTTATGGAAAACCTGCAATTTGCTGCCCTTACAGAGAAAATTTCCATGCACAAAAAACCCATACAACGTCTGCTTTCTTGATAACCCCAATACATTTCTTACAAGAACTTTGCCGTTTTCTACCTATGCTCAAGAATTTTTGATGCAATACTAGGGGGAGGGGGTCAATCTTGGTGTGTGGGTCTACTGCGGAAGGACAATTCTGGGGTCAGTATGTGTGTTTCTATGACTACCAGTGTAAAGGGACAAGTGTGGGGTTAGTATGTGTGCTTTTATGATTACCAGTGTAATGGGACAAATGTGGGAGTAAGTGTGTGGCTAGTACAGTGGGATATGGCTAGGAGGCCAGTATGTATGGTTCTATAGTTTCCAGTGGGACAAGGTTGGGGGTGGCATTCATTGAGTGGATAAAAAATGGAAAAACTGAATTTTTCATGGAAAGCCAAGAAGGGATTTTTTTTTTAAGTTTTCATTTTTTGGTGAATGTTTTTGCCCATCCCTATGGTACATGTTAAACATGACTTGCATTTGTTGATATTCCATTTTGCTTTCCTGTTGTAGTTCATATATAATGTTACACAGAAATGTCCTGTTGTTTCACCTTCATTATTCAGTATTGATATATGAGTTCTAGCTCATGATCTTGATAGTTTGTACATGTTTTTTACCTTTGATATTGTGTATCTTCTCTCCTACGTGTCTAGTCGCACCCCTGAAGGAAGGCTATATTATTTGCTCTTTTTGCATGAAGAGTTCCCATGTCTGTGGCACCTTTGCTGGCCCATTGGGAGTTGGCTGGTTTCAGGACTGGAGAGAAGATGATTTGCAGTCAGGCTCAGACTCCGCCCATTTACAGGACGGCAACTCTTATGGGTGGAGTTTTGTTTGGAATGTCAGCTATAAAAGGGATGAGTCAGTAGAAGTGAGTTCAGTGTAAGCCAGACCTTCCTGATGAAAGGGCAGTATGCTCAAGCACGAGTTGAAGTGGCTTTTTGTTTGGTTTTAATACAGTTTTATTAAATTTTATTCATTGTTCAGCCAGGTTTTATTTCTTCTTTGTGAATTTGGGCTACCTTGTGAATAGTGCTCCTTTGACAGTTTTTTTCCCAGTTACATACAAAATGGTTGATTCTTGAAAGTTCTTACCAGGCATCCATAAATGTGAGTACATCTTTAATTATATTTCATATATTTTCACAAATGACGTGTTATACTAAAGTTGCCCCAATGCACATATACTGCTGTCGCCCCCCCCCCCCCTTTATTGGAGCAATTCATCTATTTTGGTGGGAAACAGCTGATCAGTTGAGCTCTGTATGGATTCAGAGTAAATATCATCAACACATTTGTATTCCTGTTTGGTTAGAAGGTGGCCAGCAGAATATATGAGTAGGGATTTTATCTTCTGAGTGAAACAAATTATTACTGATAATATTACCCTATGGGTTCCCTCTCATGTGATTTTTTTAATCTTTTGGGATGGTGCTTGAACTTGTATTTTCAAACAGTTTCCATCATTCACCTATCTAAATCACGTATTGTTCCTGTATTGTTTGAAGTAAGTAAGTGTCAAGATTTTGCTGAGCTGCTCCCATTCTGCCTGTTGATTCTTATGTCTGAGCTAATCTAGTGCTCTGCTATCCACTGCTGCTGACTTCTGAGTTTCTGGCTCAGGCTGAATTAGCTGACCCCTCTGATTGTTCACCTGACTGTTATCAGCCAACCCTCCCAGAGTATTTAAAACAGCTTGGCTCATTTCCCCATGGTCCTTGTATTTGTTTGCTGACCTGTTGCTGCTGGCTGCTGTGTATTTTCCTGCGCTCCTGCTTGCTGTGTTCCAGATCCTTGGCTTGTTCCAGACCGCTGACTTCTATGCGTCTGACCTCTGGCTTGTTCCTGACATCGCAGACTTCTGGTTTCCTGACTCCGGCTTGTCTGATTACCTGTCCTGGTTCCTGAACCTGACTTGTCATTTGGTTTATGCTCCTGATCACGATTCTGTTTGTTTATTTTTTGTTTCTTTAATAAAGGTGTTTTTGCATTTTACCTTTTTGTGTCCTGTCTGGTTCCTGGTCCCTAACAGTAAGACGGTTCACCTTCCATGTTACTGTAAATCTACACTAATAGTTGCACAAACTTAATAAGCAATTGCATAGAAACCAGGGCAGCAATTCATCTATATTGGTGGGAATCAGCTGGTGACCAGTTGACATCTGTGTGGAGACAGCATCAATATCATCCACAAGATTCTATTCCTATTTGTTAGACATTGGCTAGAAGAATATATGAGTAGGGATTATATCTTCTGGGTGAAGCAAATTATTGCTGATAATATTACCCTATGGGTTCACCCTTATGTTATTTGTCTTTTGAGATGGTATTTGAGCTTGTATTTTCCATTAGCCATCTACCTAAGTCACATATTGTCCCAATACAGTTTGGCATAAGTGAAACAATTCATCTTCCCATGTTACTATAAATCTCATCTACTCTAATAGTTGCACAAACTAAATAAACACTTGCATAGAATCAAGGGCAGTAACTCTTTTGGATGCTAAAGAGGACTGGTCTTGCATCCAAAAGGTTAATTAAAAGCTTGTTTTGTGTAAGGTATTATTGACTCAGAAGAAGAGCCCCGAGATATGATCAGCCCAACTTCCTTCCTAAAACACCCAGTAGCTAAGTCAGCATGTCAAATAAAACTGTACTGTATCTGATCGTACAAATTGGATTGGATATTATACAACCAATAAACTCTTTCCATATGCTTTGCTACCTGTCTTATATATTTTAGCCCTGGCTTTAATTGTTGAGAGGAAGCTATTTTTCTCCATCTAGATTACAAATATTTACTCAACGTTGTTTAAAATAACAAGCAGATGCAAATATTTAGATAGATTATATAAAAAAAAGCGATAACATTTGGTTTAAGAAAAAAGAATAGCAAGATTTAGAATCTTAGGGAGCTGCACTAAGGTTTGCTAAGGATCCTGTTTGGTGTATTGTAACAAATCTGACAAACTCCATCTTGTCGTATGCACTGAGATGTCTATGCCAGCTTATTCCTGTGACTACACTTCAAATACGACCACATTGTCATCTCCACAATTTCAGTGCCAATGTTATTTCAGGGCTTTCCAAGTTCAGTCCTCAAGGGCATCATGGGAGAGAGACTGCCCGAACGCACGGAATGCTGGGAGCATGGAATGCTGGAAGCACGGAATGTTGGGAGTTCTGTGCTGGGAGCATTCTGTGCTTTTGAGCAGTCTCTACAGGGCATGACTGCGATGGCGGCAGGACACAGAGCAGGACCGACCTCTTAACCCTTTGAGTGCCAGAGGGTACGCAACGCATTTCAAAGCAATGAGATGCGTACCCCTCTTGCTCTCAAAGGGTTAGCATCATCCGGACCTTGGCCCATGTACACAGGCTTTTACACTAGTATATTTATAAAGTGATAAAATATTGCAGTAAATCACCAGGGGGATGATTCATTAAGATTCAATAATATCAATGTGATGACAGCAGGGAGTGCTTAAACAGAGCATGGAGTGCTTAAACAGAGAAATCCTTATGCCCTGGTCTGTTGGTAACCCTTGAGGACTGAATCTGGACATCACTGGCTTATTTGAATATTGAAGTTTGACTTAATGGGGCCTTTTCATATCTCTGAGGGTATTTCTATGTTATTGTGACTACTAGCCATATGCACTAAGGGTCACTCGTTGGAGATGGTGTTGAAGCTCAAAGAAACAAAATTGCCTCCCTTAGATTGGAGAACATAGCTTTCTATGTAGTCCTCAGCCCTGGAGTAAAGTTCACCATATTTCTCCATAATTCCCCAAACTTCACAGTTCTCTATATTTCAAAGTTCTCCAGAGATGTATTTCAAACTTCTCCATAGCTTTCTAATGGGAGAACTGACAAAAAAACAAAGGGATGCTACCAAGAACATTAAAATACACTGCTGTAGACCAGTTTAACATTAGCCTGTTTATTAATATGACTGCAGACATAACATTACAATTCACCAGCAAACTTTTCTCCAACATCATAAGCTGATGTCCAATGTTTTTCCCCATCCTCTGGCATCCTTAGTTCTTAGGCACATGAGGAAGTAAGTATTACTTGCCAAAGCAAAGTGCTGTCATCACATTGATATTATTGAATCTTAGTGAATCATCCCCCTGGTGATTTACTGCAATATGTTATCACTTTATAAATATACTAATGTAAAAGCCCATGTACACGGGCCAAGGTCCAGATGATGTTAACTCTTTGAGTGCCAGAAGGGTACGCAAAGCAATGCGTTGCGTACCCCACTGGCACTCAAAGGGTTAAGAGGACGGTCCTGCTCTGTGTCCTGCCGCCGTAGCAGTCATGCGCTGTAGAGACTGCCTGAAAGCACAGAATGATCCCAGAACAGAACTCCCAGCATTCTGTGCTCCCAGCATTCCATGCTCCCAGCACAGAACTCACAGCATTTTGTGCTCCCAGCATTCCGTGCTCCCAGCACAGAACCTCCAGCATTCTGTGCTCCCAGCATTCTGTACTCCCAGCATTCTGTGCTCCCAGCATTCCGTACTCCCAGCACAGAACTCACAGCATTCTGTGCTCCCAGCTTTCCGTACTCCCAGCACAGAACTCACAGCATTCTGTGTTCCCAGCTTTCCGTGCTACCAGCATTCTGTGCTGCCAGCATTCTGTGCTCCCAGCATTCCATGCTTTCAGGGCAGTCTCTACTGAGCATGACAGCTTCTGACAAACATTCTAGCAAATTATTATACAGGATGACAGTAATTATAGAATGTTTCCATAATAGTCATATATAATAGTGATGTGATGTGATGCAAAATGTGCTGATTTAAAGCTGGATCTGGACCTGTAGGTTTTATTAGACTCAGCAATGACTGGGATGAGTGTGATTTTTTGGAAAAAAGTATTTAGTAGAGAACATCATCCCTGACGAAGCTACGATAGTAGAGATACACGTTGGGTGTTCAGTATTTTGGCTTTTTGATTACTTGACATTCCCAGTGGATTTACCATAATATTATATAAAGATAAGTATATGTCTACATCTTTTGGCACTTTATTCAAATGTTTGTATCTTTTGCACTTTATTTATCGATATGGTATTATTCACTTCATATATGTATAATTTTTGGCTCTGTCTCGCTATAGTTGAGACTTTATAGGGCACATTTATATTGTAGACATATTCTTTTACTTTTCTGTTTTTTTTTTTTTTTCTATTTAAGGCTGGGCATGTATATTATTTGCCTCATACTGATTGGTTTTAATTGGTTTTATCTTTCTGTGTGTCATTATGTTTATTTTTTCAATAAAGCTTTGTATTTATTTATTTGCCTGCTTTTTTGAGTGCCTCATTTAAATAGGCTTCTTTGTGAGGGATTTGTACCCTTGGTGTCTTTTCCTTGGGTGCTTCCCTTCTGTTTTTATATTATGTGTCTTTGCCTATGAGTGCACCATGCATATTCATGATTATTGTAGGTTTTTGTGATTATTTGGCATGTGCAGCAATTTTTCTCTTGCAAAAAAAAGTTTTTTGCATTTCGAAGAGCTTTAAAAGCTGAGCTAAATGCAATAAAAAATGTATCTCTCAAACCGCTATAGTTTAAGAGATACAGGTGTTTAAAGTTCGATGTCTCCTACTGACAGCTGTAAAGCTGTCAGCAGGAGATCTGTGTCGGCCGACACGGAGGAGCTTGAGCAGAGCCGCAATCTCGTTATTTACCACGAATCCCTTCATTGGAATGGTCTAAAACATGTGCCTGGTTTTCAAGCCCTAGTTTTAGACCATTCCAATGAAGGGATTTGTGGTAAATAACAAGATCTCAGCACTTCTCAATCGCCTCCATGTCGGCCGACACAGATCTCCTGCTGACAGCTTTACAGCTGTCAGTAGGAGACATCGAACTTTAAACACCTGTATCTCTTAAACCATAGCGGTTTGAGCTATACGTTTTTTATTGCATTTAGCTCAGCGTTTAAAGCTCTTCTAAATGCAAAAAACTTTTTTTTGGACATTACTAACACTTTAAAGGGATACTAATGTCTCGATTAATGTACAGCTCCGATTCTTCTTTAAAGGGATAGTAATACTTCGTTTTATCTTTATTTTATTTTGTAGGCATTAAAAAACATGAAGAACAATATAAGTCTTATCTATCAAACCTTTATGGTTTAAGAGATATTCACAAGCAAAGTTTCCCCTCCCGCCCCTTTTACCTAGTGTAAGCCATCTCTTCTCAGATGTGGAATCCAGTCCATAGACCAGACAGATAACAGCAAGGGACAATCTTCTTCCTATGAGAACAATGAAAGCCCTGCCCCCCTTGACAAGTTTTTCAGGTTTTTCCCTTATCTTAATTGAAGATAATCTACCTGGGCACCTCCCTTCTGATCTGGTTGAACGGGGTGGGGGATACTTTGTTTGTGAATATCTCTTAAACCATAAAGGTTTGAGAGAAAAGACTTATATCATTCTTCATGTTATTTCAATGCCTACAAAATAAAATAAAGTTAAAACGAAGTATTACTATCCCTTTAAGCTTTTTATAATACGTAGAGCTATGTTTAATTACTCACAGTTCTGTAGTTCAAAAGATATTCAAGGTGAAAGGATTCCAGTCCTGCCCCCTTTCCCTACGTCACCCTGGCTCAGGCTGGTCCGGATGGAGTACGGCGAGGGACAATCTTCAGTAAGCTAAAGGAAAATCCTGTCCTCCTTCATCAAGGGGAGCAGGGTTTCCCTTATATTTACTGACTGAAGATTGTCCCTCGCTGCATCCGTCCGTTACCACGACCAGATTCCAGATCTAAGAGGAGCCGGCCAGATGGGATGTAAGAGGGATCCTTTAATCTTGAATATCTTTTGAACTACAGAACTGTAAGTAATTGAAGATTATGCTAGCTTTAGTGTACTTATAATCTTAATTTTAATAATGACAGGAGGCGAGTATTTTGCATTTAACCCTCTTTACTTCTCTCACAGCAGCAATCTTCCATAACCAATCAAAACACAGAAAACTTCCCTATAAAACCATGTTTCCCTTAGTACCCTCCCTCTTTCTTTGGTAAAACACGAACAGGAATCCCTTCACAGGAACCGCCACATTTACGACCCTGGATCAAAACTGCCGGCCGCATCCCAGAAGCCACTTACACTGAAAGAAAAGAAACAAAGTGAAAGAAAAAGTTCCTCAACTATATGTCCACAATCATGGGTTAACAGTAAACAATATGATAACACATGCAGCCAATACCAGTATGAAAATTTTTTACATTATACCCAGATTAATAACCGGACCCTGTAATCCCCATCCATTTCCATTAAGAAAAAAGAACCCACGGGAGGGAAGGGAGGGAAAATACTCGCCTCCTGTCATTATTAAAATTAAGATTATAAGTACACTAAAGCTAGCATAATCTTCAATTTTATTACATGACAGGAGGCTTCGTATTTTGCAGTTTTAACGCTCACAAAATAATGCCGACGATGCGTGTTCCACTTGACGAAAATAGAAGGTACGAAACGTAGATTCTCTTGACCAATCAGCGGCTCGTAAAATATCAGACAATGATGCCCCCGCCAAAAAGGCTGATGAAGCCGCCGCACCTCGCACAGAATGAGCCCCAAAAGACTCCGCAATACCAGCTGATGACAGAATCCAACGTATCCACCTAGCCACCGTCGTAGAAGAAACAGCTTTATAGGGTTTAACGTAAGACACCAAAAGCTGTCCCGAAGAAGAAAACCGAAGATTTTCCGTTCGCTGAATATAAGATGTAAGGACCGAACAAACACAAAGTTTAGGACGGTCCAGAAAGAAAGGATAAAACACCGAAGATGAATCAGTCTTCGTGCGCCTGGAAAGAGAGAACGTAACTCCAGTCGGAGACACAGTAAACCCATTAACATCAAAAGCTCTAATGTCCGACACTCGTCTAAAAGACACCAAACATAGTAACAAGGCCAACTTTGCAGATAATTGCCGTAAAGATAGACCGTCATCTCCCGGCCAATCCTGAAGAAACTGAAGAACCCGGTGAACATCCCATAACTGGGAATACCTGGGTACCGGAGGACGGGTTAACTTCATGCCTCGTAACAGGCGACACACCAGCTGGTCCTGGCCAACTGGGACTCCACCAATTGGAACATGAGCCGCCGAGATCGCAGAACGCATCACATTTATAGATCGAAAGGACTTCCCTGCCTGAAACAAAGAAGAGAGATAATTTAAAATGTCTGGTAGAGGAGCTGTAAAGGGATCAAAATCTCGTTCCACACACCAGCGGCTCCACTGACCCCAGGCCGAGATATAACATCGTCTAGTACCTGGGGCCCATGAGTCCCAGAGGAGAGACTTAGTCTCCTGCGATAATCCGCTGACATCCCAACGTCCCCTGAAACCATCCAAGCCACCAGCTGAAGACGGCCTTGCTCTACTAAAGGATGAGGTTGACCCTGAGATCCCTGAAGGAGGAGAAGGTGGTCGGTCGGAAGAAGCAGAGGATCTTGAATTGATAGTTCTAGAAGTTCCGGAAACCAAGCTTGTCCCTGCCAAAAAGGTGTGATCAGAAGAAGTGAAGCACCCTGACGTCTGATTTGATGAAGGACCCGCGCTATCATGGCAAATGGAGGAAAGGCGTACGCTCCCTGAAGAGGCCAAACCTGAAGAAAGGCATCCACGGCCTCGCATTCTGGATCCGGTAGCCAACTGTAGAACCTGCGTAACTGGTGATTCGTCCGAGAGGCAAAAAGGTCTAAAACGAACGGACCCCTCAATTGAAGAAGACGCTGAAATACTACCTTGTCCAGCATCCAATCGCTGACATCCCTCCAATGCCGGGAAAACCAGTCCGCCGTGAGATTGGCCTCTCCTGGTAAGTATTCTGCCAACAGGGTGATGTTCCTGCGGAAGCAAAATTGGTAAATCTCCTTCGTCGTGTCCGTCAAAATGCGAGATTTTGTGCCGCCAAGTCGATTTATGTATTGAACAGCGGACACGTTGTCCATCCGCAGAAGGATACAACAATCTGACAGATTTCTCGCAAAACTGCGAATGGCAAACGAGCCCGCTATAAGTTCTAAACAATTGATGTGCAGTCCAATTTCGTCTATCGACCAGGGACCCCCGGTCGCCGTGTCCGCACAAGTCGCTCCCCAGCCCCATAGACTGGCATCCGACTCCAGGATAAAGTCCGGAACCTGCCCAAAGATGGCTCTGCCGTTCCAAGCACTCATGTGACGAATCCACCATCGCAGCTCGCCTTTGACTTCCTCGGATAACGGAATGATCTGATCGTATGAAGGTTGGACTCTGAGGAAAGAAGCCTTCAATCTCTGCATCGCCCTGTAATGCAGAGGACCCGGAAATATCGCCTGAATCGAGGACGATAGCAGACCCACAATCCGAGCCAATTGCCGCAGTGGAACGGTTTGTAACCGAACCACCCTCCGGAGTTCCTTTCGAATCAATTTGATCTTTTTTGCAGGTAGGTGAAGCGAACAAGTCTCGGAATTGATCTCGAACCCGAGAAATTGGATCGTCCGAGATGGAATTAATTCTGACTTTTCTACATTGATGAAAAACCCCAGGGATTCCAGCAACTGCATGGTAAACCTCGTTTGCGAGAGCAGTCGAGAACGATCGTTGCCAAACAGAAGAAGATCGTCCAAATAGATCAAACACCGAAACCCCTGTGCTCTGAGATGTGTCATCACTGGTTTCATCACCTTGGTGAAGCACCAAGGGGCGGAACTGAGGCCGAAGGGAAGACAAGTGAACTGACACACTCGGTTCTTCCAATGAAAACGTAGGAACCTCCGACTGTCCCGAGCCATCGGAACTGAAAGGTAAGCGTCCCTCAAATCCAATCTGGTGAACCAGTCGTCCGGACGTAGAAGATCCCTGAGAAGATGGATGCCTTCCATCTTGAAATGGCGATAAAGGACAAAGGCATTCAGCTGACGAAGGTTGATGACAGGACGAAACCCTCCCGTCTTTTTGGGGACCAGAAAGATGTTGCTGAAGAATCCGTCGGTCTCGAACACCTCTTCTACCGCTCCTTTTTGAAACAAGGATTGAATTTCCCCATCTACCAACGCCGTCTGTGTGTCGTCGAACTGGATGGGTCGAGGAGGGCGAAATTGAACAGGATCTGCAAAAAACTCTATTACATACCCCTGAACAGTTTGAAGGACCCAGGCGTCCGCCGTCAGGAGAGACCAAACCTGTAACGAGAAAGCCAAACGGCCCGCAGTTAGCATTAGAGACTTTGGATCTTGAGAACCACTCACCTTTAGATTGAGAAGCTCTCCCTCTGCCACGAAAGGCGGATCCTCGCCCTTGACCTCTTGGGTGGAAGGCAGCTCTAGCCGAGGAGGATGGAAAGAACGGAAGCCCTCCTGAGCGGGGGCCGGAAGGCCAGAAACGGCTGGCGGCACGGCCCCTCTGCCGACCAGCCCGTCCAAAAACCCCACGGGAAGCCATAGGATGGAAAACCTTCTTCATGGACATCTGCGCCTTGTTCAGCGTTGTGAACATGGAGACATGTTTCTGTAATTCCTTCAAAAAAGAATCTCCAAACAACAGTCCATCCGCTGCTGGACCTAACTCCTTGGTTGCCAGGTCTGAAAGTTTGCCATCAATCCGCAGGAGAGCCGCCTTCCGGCGTTCAGAGGAAAGAGCAGTATTTGCGTTACCAAGCAGACAGAAGGAGCGCAGCGCCCACTCCCTAACACAGACAGGGTCCAGGGTAAGGTTATGTGCCACCGCCTCATCAGCCATGTGAAGAATCTGTGCCAAAGGCCCCGTGACGTCCAGTAACTTGTCTTGAGCGGCCCGCAAGCCTTTTTCCATGCCTTTGCGTGGGTCACGCCCCGTGCGTGACATAAATACCACCATGGTATTGTCAAAAATTGGAGTAAGCGCCACTTTATCCTGTAGCATAGGGCGAGGACACTCAGCACGTAGGCGATTGCGAACCTCTCTATCCAAAGATCGACGAAGCCAGAAATGGATGTAATTGGCAAGGTGATCTGGTAGCTGCCATTCGGATGAACGGGGGTGGCGTATGGTACGTGGATCAAATAAAGGTGCTCCCAAAGCATCCAAAAACACACCTTCAGCATCTGGAGACGTAGAAGGACGTGATGTGGAAGGTCGATCCACCACGACCGATTCTTTCACATAAGGAGAGACGTCGTCATCGTCCTCCCAACGGAGGTCCTTATCCGAACCGGAATCCTCCTCCGCTTGCCACGCATCCACAACAGACATCGGTGGTGGAACATCCTCATCGTCTGAAGAACGAACCTCAAGGGAACGAGGGTCAACAGCAAGTGAATCATCCTTGGTTCGCTTTGGCAGCTTCCCTTTAGCAGATGCTCCAGCGAAAGCCTGTCGAGACTTTTTAGGTGGAGGAAAACACTCCTCGTCAGAACCAAGATCCACAGGCGCGTCCGAAGTAGCAGGCCTGTCCGCTGAGCGTTGAGCCATCATCTTAGATAACACTTTTTCCACAGATGCGGAGACCGCCGCGTTGATCATCGCCTGCATATCCGTATTCTGATCTCTGGAGGACTCCATGACACCCGCAACAACCTGTGGGGAGAAAGAAGCGTCAACAAAGCACAGGGACGGTCACCGGAAAAAGACCGTGCTGCGCAGAGGAGCCCCACTGTGACAATCCAACCACACTATGAAATAACTGCACCCAAGATGTATATATATATATATATATATATAAATGTTTTTTTTTTTTTTTTTTTTTTTTTTTTTTTTTTTTTTTTTTTTTTTTAACACTACTCACAGAGTAGAGAATCTAAATGCCCAACCATTGCCGGGGGCACAATGAACAACAGGATTCAGGGCGACTCAGCACCCTTAATGGGAGACAAGAATCCTGAGTAACTTAACAAAGGGGGCTCACCCCTAGGCAGCAAGGGCTCATGTACGTTAACACACACTGAATATCACAGCCACAACAGCAGCGCTGACAGACCCTGGGATAGACCCAGACGGTGCACCTGGCATATACACAGCCTATGAGCCAGAAGGATTTATTAAGGATACCGTGCTGTACCATGCAAAAGCAGATCTGACTGGTCTACCCGATCCAACAGAGCATGTGAAATCGGGGAAGCACCAGAACCAGACCACGATTGCAAGTATAGGGGCACTATGAAATGAACATCCACCGATCAGGAGACAAGCGGAGTCGCAAAACGGGGCGGGGGAGTAGGGAAAGGTGAACCTCCGCGGACACCGGCTAACCCGCCAGGCCGCACCGGAGGACACCCCCGGTCGACCACGCGATCACGCGGGTCGAGCCAAGCAAGGAAGGGTGACCGAAGCAAGGTGGCAGATCGGGCAATAGAGGAGAGAGAAGGGAACCCACAGAGAGAACGCCGCGCAACGCAGTAACGCAGCGCCGCGAGGAAACAGCGAATGGAAGCCAGGGAGATTACCTCCCCGCAACCAGGCCTAGAAAAGGAGACCAACAAGGCCAAGCACAACCGATAAAACAAAAGCCAGAACACAGACACATTCCCCAGGGGAAGGTCGCCACCCAGACCCCCCAGATAACCGCTCCAAGGCAGTACCAGGCGGGTCGAAGAGCAACCACCCCCGCGTGGAAACAATGCCGTCCCAGCGTTCAAGTAAGTAAGAACAAATTTGGGTTTTACACCGTTAGTGCACACACGCATACAGACTTAGCCAACAAAACAGCCCACAGTTTAAATGTAAACAGGTAGAATAAAACATGAATCCCCGCAATGTCAAACAGTAATAACCCAGAAGGACAAGAAACTCTGACCTGTAGTCTTCCTGTGAGAGCAGCAAAGAAAGAGGGAGGGTACTAAGGGAAACATGGTTTTATAGGGAAGTTTTCTGTGTTTTGATTGGTTATGGAAGATTGCTGCTGTGAGAGAAGTAAAGAGGGTTAAATGCAAAATACGAAGCCTCCTGTCATGTAATAAAATTAAGCATAGTGCTAGGTGTTGTAAAGCTTAAAGAAGAATCAGCCCTGCAATTTAATATAGAGACATTACTATCCCTTTAAAGGGATAGAAATACTTAATATGTAAAAAAATATATATGGTAGTGTTTATTATCCTGAGTAAAAAAAAAAGGGGTACTACCACTGCTGAAAGGTGTTTTATTCAAAAGTTATTACAACTCAAAGCTGAATTTTTCAGGTGCAGTATCACAGTGGCCTGGAACTGTACAGTGGCGCTGTTGTTACACCATCCTATGGACAGCTCTGGTCCTAGGACCATAAATCTCCATAGGATGATGTAGCAATAGCGCTACTGTGCAATTTCAGGCCACTGTGATATTGCACCTAAAAAAATCAACTTTGAGTTGTAATAACTTTTCAATAAAACACCTTTCAGCAGTGGGAGTACTCTTGTTTTATTCAGGGTGATAAACCCTACAACGTAATTTTTTTTTTTTTTACATTTTAAGTATTACTATCCCTTTAATCCCACAGATGCTAGGAAGATTTCCAACACATTGCTTAGCAATCTATGAGAGATATCTCTATCGGGGTGGGCATGGCCTGACTGTCTATGGCATTGGACGTGTGAAATCGGTGCTCCGGACCTGACCGAGCGTCTTTAGTATTTCTGAGGGATTTCATAGCTGCCATCTACCAACCATTTGGGACACTTATTCTGCCTTATCTTAGCTGCATCGAATGATAGGCAGAAAGAAGAGGTTGAATCACTCTAATCAGCAAATTAAACATTTCTTCACTACTGGGCCTACGGCCCCTGATCTGTCTCTGCCACCAGCTGAAGTTGTGATGCACTCTCTTACCAAGACGGACTCACCTTCCCGCCAAACTGAGGAAAGTTCTTCTTTACACCATTCCACTGATAATCTGATGGGGATTACTTGTGCCTGCACTCAGAGCATGTCTACTCCTTTATTTAAAGGAGCAGTAAACTTTTTTTAATGAAAACATATTTTACAGAGCATTTCCTGCTGCATAAAACAAGGTCACTCCCACTGCTGTCAGATGTTTTATTCAAAATTTATAGCAGTTCAAATAATCAGGAAGTGAATTTGCTGTGTTTACTTCCTGATAGTTCTAACTGACAGGAAGTGAATTTACTGTGTGTTTACTTCTTGATAGTTCTAACTGACAGGAAGTGAATTTACTGTGTTTACTTCCTGATAGATCTAACTGACAGGAAGTGAATTTACTGTGTGTTTACTTCCTGATAGTTCAAACTGACAGGAAGTGACGCAGCAGTTTCTATCACATTCTGTGGAGAACTGTATGTCTCTGACTTTTCTGACTTTCCTCTCCATTAGAATCTAACAGGAAATCTAATTAGAATTTGACCACTAGAGGGCACTGCTAATGTAAAAAAAATGGGTTTAAACTGTAATAACTCTGGAAATATAAATCTCTCGGCAGTGGGAATACCCTTATTTTACTCAATAGGAAAATCCCTACAATATATATTTTTTCATAAAAAAGTTTACTGCTCCTTTAATGAAGATTTCGCACCCTTTCAAGCAGGTGATATATTTAATGAGTCATTTACTCAGTCACTCAATACTGGGCAACATTTTGACAAGGAACCAAAAAACAAAACAAAAAGAACACTAAGAGTTTAAAGCGATACCACTACCACTGCTAGGAGGTGTTTTATTAAAAAGTTATTGCAGCTTACACTTGAATTTTTTAGGGGCAGTTTCTCAGTGGCCTTAAAAGTTACAGTGGCGATGTTGCTACTTCATCCGATAGAGGTTTATGGTCAATTGACCAGAGCTTTCCATAGGATGGAGCAACAACAGTGCCACTGTACAATATCAGGTCACAGAGATACCGAACCTAAAAAAAATTCAAGTTTGTACTGCCTTAACTTTTGAATAAAAAAGTCCCAGTATAGAGAATGTTGTTAGCAAAATGCTTTTAACCTCTTGTCGCACAGTCAATGAAGAGACAAGATTTGGAGAAGGGACAAAACAGGAATACCTTTTATTCGAATAAAGGAGAACACACTACAAAAATTGTTCCGTTCTAAAGAAAATAAAGCTTGAAGTGCATTTATATGCTAGTACACACCCTAATAATCATAAAGCGTTTTGGGTAACAACATGATGCATTATGGTCTAAAAACTACAAGCATGATACATTTGTAGTACAAAAGCAAAACACTATGATTATATTAACCCTCCCCTTCACACCTACCCACCATGATTATCTATATATCCAACCAATCACGTTTATTCACCCTTCACCCAATTATTGTGTTACACACCCACTACTTCTCAGCTACTAAACAACATCTTAACAATAGGACCTTTAATATAGACAGCTGTGTATGCAACCTTGAAAAGAACCTTATCTAAGAACAGAGACGTAGCGAGATGGTAGAACAAGCAGAGGGTAGGAATAAGAGAACGGAGGGGGAATCAGAGCTGCGCTCTTTCTCATCCCACCAACATTTTTACAAGTATGGCGGCTTATAGCAGCTTAACCCTTCCTTAGCTGTCACTAAGTGAATGCATAACATGCTAGTACCTGATATTGATATATATATATATATATATATATATATATATTACCTCTGAAAAGTAGCCCGTTCTAAATAAATCCTTCATTGTAGGAGAACAGAAGCCAGACATCAGTGCAGACATCTTGTCTGTGCACCTGTGCTGTCAGTCCCGGTCTCCATTGAGAAGCATTGCACTGTGCCACAAGGTTCCCGGAAGGGACTGACGTCTCAGACTGCACTAACCTGGCCGTCAGTCTCCTACAATAAAGGATTTCTTTAGAAAGGGCTACATTTCAGAGGTAAAATATATATTATAATGCTAGTCGCTACCTGCTTAATTATTGCAGGAGCGCGGTGAGTAATACCGGGGACTGAACTTGATCGCTCCAAGACCGGAGCGATCTCTCTCAGTCCCTCGTTCGACGTGCCGGAACACGTGATCAGTCACGTGGGACCAGACGCCCTGGGACCGCTGGTCCTTAAGGGGTTAAAGAAATATTTACTCATCATTTAACTCTTTGCAATGTGTTACCCATCATTCAGGAACACTAAGTGTTAAAAGTACCCATTCACTAGCAATATATAAATATATGCATATCTTTCTCAAGCAACCAGGTTTCTCTTTTTCTTGTTTTGTGTGTGCGCTGAGCAAATTGGTTGTGTGCAAATTTTCAGTCTGATATGAAAACTCCATTTGGATCCCAATCAGACTGCTGTGTGTGTGGGCTCATCAGACCGCATCACAGTGATAGGTCCATGAGGATGTGCAGATCAGTGCAGACCTGACCTACATAGTCCCACACTGAGTGATAGTCACACAATATGAACACTGAGCAATCAGATTGCCTGCACTGAGGACTGTGATTGAGGAAGAAATAAGGACAATCTCATTGCTCAGCTCTCAAGTTGCTGATTATTTCCAACCTCACTTATCTTACTAATGCTAGAAAAGCCTAAAGGTCCTGCAAATATTTCCCTTGTGCCTTTTTTAAAGGAGCAGTAAACTTTTTTTTATGAAAAAATACATATCTTGTAGAGATTTTCTTGTTGGGTCAAATAAGGGTACTCCCACTGCTGAGAGATGCATATTTCCATCAGTACAACCATTTAAACCTGTGTTTTTTTACATTAGCAGTGGTGGTCAAATTCTAATGACTAATTCTGTTACATTCTAATGGAGAGGAAAGTCAGTGACTTACAGTTCTCCATAGAATGTGTGAAACTGCTGAGTCACTTCCTGTCAGTTAGAACTATCAGGAAGTAAACACACAGTAAATTCACTTCCTGATTATTTGAACTCTCATAATATTTTAACAACAGTTGTAGTGCCCTTGTTTTACGCAGAAGAAAAGCTCAATAACATAAATGTTTTCATAGATAAGTTTACTGCTCCTTTAAAAGATAACTACTTCAGTTTAATTCTGCATGTGATGTCCATGGATCCGAACAATACAGGAGCCAGAGGGACCTTAGGACCTGAAACCCCTCTCCCTGCACATGGTAACCTTATTAAAGTGGACCTGTCACCTTGATTCATGATTGCATATTTGAAACCTTTATTAAGAGAAAAGGTTGCTAGTGGTGCTTCAATAATTCAAATAATAAATCATAGAATATCGTGAATTGTATACAATGTAATTATTCACAGTATGAGGAAACACTTAAACTTACAAGTGAGTTCAACAAGATGAAAATGATAAACACTCTTCCAATATAAAGTTCTGCAAAATGTAAAATTACTGGAGATATTCAGGTTGAGTATCTTATTGTTTCTTTGTCAGGTATACACCTGTATAGTTATTGGTACATAAGACAACAGTTCATGGTAAAAATAAAATATTCTCACCAGTCAAATGAACGTCACTAGATACCCTCATGTGGTCCAAGACTGTGGAGAGGAACACCTCCGGTTCTCCATTATCGATGTCTATACACCTGTGCCGTCCAGTATGGAACAAGAATCTGTAAGGAAGATGCTGTAGGAATCAAGAAGGTCTGGAGTCGGGGAGTATATAAAAAATGATTTATTATCAACAAAATATCCTCTGCACCCTTGACCAGTTTTGGCATACATAGCGCCATTTGCAAAAGAAAAAACAATAATGTGCTCAACCTGAATATCTCCAGTAATTTAAAATTTTGGAGTGTTTTTCCATTTGCTATCAATACAGGTCTGGGGTGGTGTGAGTTTTTTACATTGTGGCTCTACAAAGGATATTGTTGTTGCTATTCCCAATATAAATTTCAGCAGAATATCTGGCTATGTTTATTTTTTTTTTATTATTAACAATTTTATTGACGATTTTGGATAATGCATAGTATACAAGAAGAAGGCAAACAAAGGAAACTGCACAGGTACAATATCACGGTACAGTGATAAAGAACATAGAGACAAATAGGCCATGAATACAAGTAAAGTGAATGTCTAGAAAGGTAGTCTAGTATGCCGTAAAGCCATTAATGACCGATGAGTAGGAGGGGTTGCTGTAGTACCTCCAATCGATTGGCATTTATGCAAATATAGATGTACCCACAAAGAACTAAGAGAACTCAATGAAACATCTTAAAGGTAAGGCAGTAGAGGATAAACAAAAGCACAGGAAGATAAAGATAAGATGAAGAGGACGATAGAAGGGGAAAGTGAGAAGAAGAAAGAGGAGAGAGAAGGAAAGAAAGGAGAAGAGAGGATAGATGAAGAGAGTAAAGACAAGGACGGACACAAGCGGCAAAAGAGTGACATGACGGGGAAACGGAATGGAAGGGGAAGGAGGGAGGGGGAAGAACCGGTGAGAAATGGTGAAGTACTAGGGGACTAGTGTGCGTAAGAAGATAAATTGTCCATCCCGTTAATCAAGATTATATTCAGAGTTCTACTACTTGTACAGTCCCCTTTAAAGGGATAGTAATACTTCATTTTAACTTTATTTTATTTTCTAGGCATTAAAAAAAACATGAAGAACAATATAAGTCTTATCTCTCAAACCTTTATGGTTTAAGAGATATTCACAAGTAAAGTTTCCCCTCCTGCCGCTTTTACCTAGTGTAAGCCATCTCTTCTCAGATGTGGAATCCAGTCCATAGACCAGACAGATAACAGCAGGGGACAATCTTCTTCCTATGAGAACAATGAAAACCCTGCCCCCCTTGACAAGTTTTTCAGGTTTTTCCCTTATCTTAATTGAAGATTGTCCCTCTCTGCAGTCTACCTGGGCACCTCCCTTCTGATCTGGCTGAGCAATGTTACATCAGTAAAAGGGACGGGAGGGGGATACTTTGTCATTGAATTACTCTTGAACTACAACTCTGACAGAATTGAAATAACACTCTCCAAAGTCCAAATACCATGATGATTAATTAGAGCTGCTTTTATTATAGAAACATAGAAACATAGAATTTGACGGCAGATAAGAACCATTCGGCCCATCTAGTCTGCCCAATTATGAAACATTACGATCCCTTTAAGCAAGTAGCAATGAATTCATACTGTAGCCAATGCCGTGTAATAAAAGAAAAACAGCAGTTTCTCGGTAAACATCATAAAGTACCCAGATGAGATGCAGCTTCAGACTTACATTCAAGTAAAGCGGATCATTCCTTATCACCCCTCAATCAAACAGATTGGTCCCGCTTTGTTGTTAGTTTAGAGCATCAACAAGAAAAAGAGATACTATTCTCTCAATACTTGATATGTGCACCAAAATACAAATATATCTCACACATACATGTAAGTTGAGTGAGGTGTGCTCCACCGATTCCGATATGCTTCCTTAGTTGTAGTACCACGTATGTTTCTCAGTCGCACCGTCAATATAAAAGGAAGGAGATACTTTCCTCAATTACAGATGTTTAAAATGAGTTACATACATAACTTCTCCACTTACATGTAGGTTTGATTTGTCCGCCTCATGCTCAATTCCAGCAGGAATAATTACTATGAATAATTACATTGTAAAAAATGTGCAGTTTTCTAGGATTTATTATTTGATTTATTGAAAGTCACAAGCAACCATTTCTCTTACCTTTGACTCATCTGTGATAGCAGGTAAGCGGGTGGCTGTATCAATAAATCGCTTCGATTCTTGTGTGTATTTCATAAGAGCGCTGAAGTATCTCTCTTCTTCCGTGTGTCATGTTAGATACTAATCCGGTGTTTCTCAAGCTTTTTTTGCTCAAGGCACACCTAACACACAGTCTGGCATTTTCGGGGCACCCCTGTCATTTTTTGTCATTTGTTAAGGGTGTAATGAAGGTTACAAATACATAAATATAGAGTTATTGTTAGACCTCACAACTAAAATAAACATATTGTGCATAGTTATAGCCTTAAATATACAGTTGGAAATCTAAATTCACATTTTTGTCAAAGCATTGTAGACACAATGGGGCACCCTAAGTGGATGTCCGTGGCACACCAAAGTGCCACGGCACCCTGGTTGAGAAACACTGTACTAATCTTTAATGTTGAGGCAATTATGATATTAATCAGTATTGATGCATTGCAGAGGGATAGTAATGTGTCACAATAAAATTAGTTCTGATTAATTTTCATAGTATTTGGGCCATGGAGAGTATTATTTCAATACTATCAGAGCTGTAGTACAAGAGTAATTGAATGATAAAGTATACCCCTCCCGCCCCTTTTACTGATGTAATACTGCTCACCTCAGAGCAGCAAGACTGTCCGGATGGATCGCAGAGAGGGACAATCTTCAGTGATCATAAGGAAAAACCTGTCAAGGGGGCAGGGTTTTCCTTATGATAACAGTAAGAAGATTGTCCCTTGCTGCGACCTGTCCGGTCAAGAGACCAGATTCCACAACTGAGGGGAGGTGGTTACACTAGGTAAAAGGGGTGGGAGGGGGATATTTTATCATTCAATTACTCTTGAACTACAACTCTGACAACATTAAAATAACACTCTCCATGGCCCAAATACTATGAAGATTCATTAGAACTGCTTTTTTTGTGAAACATTACTATCCATTTAAATCATACAAAAAGCACAAAGAAAAAAAAAAGGTAAAGAGCCCAAAGGCAAATTTTTTAAGTGTTTTGTAATTATTAGTGTATCCCTATTAGTCCAAAGTGATCCATTCGGTATTTGAATAATATGCCTATTCCAGGGTATAAGACTTAACTTTTATGAAGTAAACTAAAACATAAGACAAAGTGAAACCATCAGGGAAATATTAAAAAGACACAAAATTTCCAAAAAATGTTAGAAATCGCGTGCTAGAAATAAAAATAACTCAGCCGCTTCATATTTTCAAAGCAACTCGTAGGGTTAAACATAGCCTTTAATAGCGTAAGAATTGAGGGTTAACGCCCTACTTTGTGAAATTAAGCTTGCTTACCTCGCCAAGGTACCCCATTTTAAACGAGTCCTAACCTGTATATGTTGCCATTTTTATGACCTCCAAGAACATTCTAGATTAAAAAGTCTAGAGGTAAACAAGTTTAAACATAATTTGGCCTAATTAAGGAACAAAACCCTCATTATTTTCAACACATTATTAAATCAACACACCTGTATGATATGCATGATATCTTCCTTCCTCTGGGTCCATTTTTTATTTATTTGTTTGGAGTAGTGCAGGTTTGTTTTGTCTTTTTGCTTTTTGTTTTTCCTATGTGTGATGGTACCAGCGGACACCCCGCCTTGGTGTCCCCGTCAATGGTCACTTCTTCCGCTATGAGCCAGATGGACATCCAACAGCATACCGCAAAATACCCCAATCACTAGGCCAAACCAATGTCAGGGTAACCAGCACACACTCTGGATACAGCAAGCTTTCCCCCAAGCATCAGACAACACCAGTGTCTTGGGGTTAGAATAACAACTGCCTTTTTTGGAACAAACCACACATATTTATACACAAAACCTACATTGAAATACATGGGCAGGCAGGATACAATAGGTGAGTCACAGGGATAATATAATCACAATATACAAGACAAAGGGCCAACAACAGAAGGTCTCAGCAATTACAATAACACAGATATGATTGCATTTACTACACAAAAGGCTAGAAACAAATGGTACAACACAATACAAAGGGCCAGACGTGATTAGGTTAGCACACCACAGGGGGTCTCAGTACAGTTCACAGACCTACAATCACTGGAGTGGCTACAATACACACAGAGCTTGGGTGAGGGTGAACAATGAAACAAAAGGCTTGAGGGACTGCAATATACATTTGCAGCATCCTTGGCCAAACTCAAATACTTAACCCTTAACTGCCCATTTCCTTGGAAGCAAGCCAGCAGTCTATGGTTGCTAGTCTTTTGGGTAGAAATAGTCTGAAGACATGATATCCCATATCTCTAACACATCAATAACTCCCATAGTCTCCACAGTTCCTTGTGTTCCTTGTTTAACAGTCTCAAGGAGAGGCCATATCCTGTTCCAGGGCTAGGTCCATAGTCTGTGGGCAGGAGGCTGGCCCTCAGACCCCTCCAGGAGCCAGGGGCCCAGTGGTTCCTGAGACACTATGTTTTTGTGGACCCAGAGAATCTTATTCATTCCTTGCTGTGCTCTATACCTTGTTCACATGTATTTTCATTTTTGTAAATATAATATGTATCAATTATAGTGTTCTAGCACTGTGAGTTTTTTTCTTTTGTTTTATACACTTTCTACTTCTCATTCGAGCTGCTTTTCACCATATTTCACTGTACGTCCTTTCACAGTCATAAATAAGATTTATGTTAAAATACATTTACATTAAACTTGGTGAAGTCCCTAATTCCACTGATCTGGAAACAGACAATCGCTCCTCCAATCTCTCTATGGCACTTCACTGTCTCTAACATAAAAAGCATGGAGAAATGTCATGCTATTTTGACATCAACTGTGATGCCTCGCCCTCATTCCCAATTAAACCAAGACTCTCCTTAGACTTTTTCCCAAGACAGCCAATCGTACCTCTGGTTTTGACCTCTCAATAAACCTAGCCTCTAGATGTCTGTTGTAATTCTGGGGAGCCGCTTGACCTGTCTTGTCCCCCCATTCGTCAACCCTACTTCCCTCTCTTTACCCCAATTTCTTCTTCTTATACCTTTTTCCTCTCAATATCAACAATTACATGTAAGACGGCCATCAGATGGATACATACCCAACTCTGGAATGCCAGTCATAAACATAGCAAAAAAACAGCGCAACAGAACAAAACTGCCTGTAAGCGCCGTAGTCTATAGAAATATTCAATTGGCAAAATCCCCTGTGCCCTTTTAGAAATCTACTCACATTATATGGAGGCTTTTCCTGCCTCCAAGTTTTACAGCTTGCACTGGATTGAAGGGAGTCACTCCAGGCAAATGACACTGGGCCTCCCAGAAAAAGAACTCCATCGCCTACAGACAGTACATAATGCAGCAGCCAGACTACTGACCAATCAAACTCGCTCATGTCACATAACAAAAAACATGAAGAACGATATAAGTCTTATCTCTCAAACCTTTATGGTTTGACAAATATTCACAAGAAAAGTTTCCCCCTCCCGCCCCTTTTACCTAGTGTAAGCCATCTCTTCTCAGATGTGGAATCCAGTCCATAGACCAGACATATAATAGCAGGGGACAATCTTCTTCCTATGAGAACAATGAAAGCCCTGACCCCCTTGACAAGTTTTTCAGGTTTTTCCCTTATCTTAATTGAAGATTGTCCCTCTCTGCAGTCTACCTGGGCACCTCCCTTCTGATCTGGCTGAGCAGTGTTACATCAGTAAAAGGGGCGAGAGGGGGATACTTTGTCATTGAATTACTCTTGAACTACAAGTCTGACAATATTGAAATAACACTCTCCATGGCCCAAATACTATGATGATTAATTAGAGCTGTTTTTATTATGAAACATTACTATCCCTTTAAGCGTTGCTCATTTGAGCACCCGCATAAACATACCTTGGTGATATTTGAGCGCCCACATGAACAGAAACATACCTTGCTGATAACGTGTTTCCTTAAAGATACGTTTATTTGGAGAATATTTTAAATGTAAGTGTTCTTAATGTAGAATGGTCTTGTATGTCATAAAAAATGTCAACATATATAGGTTAGGACTCACTTAAAATGGAGTACCTTGGCGATCTTGAAAATAAAAAGTAAATCAACATATGAGTATGATATATGCCTTACACATGATTCACATTTGGTTTATTTGTATGGAACAGCACAGGTTTGGTGTGTCTTTTATGTTATTATTAGAAATAACCATCAATATTGCAAAGGGGTATCTCCACTGTTTTATTAGATATAGTGACTAGTGATGAGCGAGCACCCCAATGCTCGGGTGTTCGGGTGCTCTGACCGAGCACCCCCTGAGGCTCGAGTGCTCGGCCGAACACCCGAGCCCCATTGAAGTCAATGGGAGGACTCGAGCATTACACCAGGCACCCCCTGCTCTGATGAGGGGAGGGTGCCTGGTCCATAGGAAAAGGGCAGAAAATTATGGAAACACCACAGAAATGGTTCAGGGACAGCATAGGGAGGATGTCTGGATGCATCTTGGACTCCAACATCGCTGCTGGGAACGATCTTTCGCCCGTAGTACGCCATTTTTACAGACTGACCATAAAACACACAAAAAGGAAAATAAAAACGACTTTAGGCGAAAAATTGTTACCAAACAATATTTGCTGTATATTTACTTGTATATCATCTGCAAATTATCCCAAAAATTTCCTTGATTTTCGGAAGTGAGGCCATGATTAAGAGGGAAACGTGCGCAGAGGCAAATTCTCCCAAAAATTTCCTTGATTTTCAGAACTGAGGCCATGATTAAGAGGGAAACGTGCACAGAGGCAAATTCTCCCAAAAATTTCCTTAATTTTATTGAACTGAGGCCATGATTAAGAGGGAAACGTGCGCTGAGCTGACCATCTAAAACATTATGGGTGAGGGTCTGCTGCAGAGCTGACCATCCTAAACATTATATGCGAAGGCCCGCTAGTGAGCTGACGCTATAAAACGTTATATGAGAGGGCCCGCTAGAGAGCTGACCCAATAAAACATTATATGAGAAGGCCCGCTGGTGAGCTGACCTATATAAAAAGTGGCAAACAGGGCCCGCTGGTGAGCTGACCCTATATAAAAATTATATCACAGGGCCCGCTGGTGAGCTGGCCCTATATAAAAATTATATCACAGGGCCCGCTGGTGAGCTGGCCCTATATAAAAATTATAGTACAGGGCATATGGAAGAGGAGGAGGAGGATGAGAAGATTAAGAGTCAACCATATACCCGTTTTTTGGGTGGAAGGGGTGAATGGGAATACAGAGTATTCCCATCATTGTAAATAACATATATAAAGTGAGTTTATGTTCCCCCGGGGCTTTCCTCCAGTGGAGTGGAGAAGTCAGGGGAAATCCAGGCCTTGTTCATTTTTATAAGTGTCAACCTATCAGCATTGTCGGTGGAAAGGCGGATACGCTTATCTGTTATGATGCCACCAGCAGCACTAAATACCCGCTCAGACAGAACGCTGGCGGCAGGGCAGGCCAGCACCTCCAAGGCGTAGAGTGCCAGTTCATACCACGTGTCCAGCTTGGACACCCAGTAGTTGTAAGGCACAGAGGGATCATTCAGGACGCTGACACGGTCTGCTACGTACTCCTTCACCATCTTCCAAAACTTTTCCCTCCTTGTGACACTAGGCTGCGCATCAGGGTGAGGGTGCTGGCGGGGTGTCATGAAGGTGTCCCACGCCTTGGAGAGTGTTGCCCTGCCTTTCTCTGAACTGCTGTGTGCTCCCCTTTTCTCCCCTTCTCGGTTGGCCAAGGTAGCACGTACTCTGCCGCCAGCGTTGTCAGATGGAAAATTTTGGAGCAATTTTTCGACAAGAACCTTCTGGTATTGCAACATTTTGCTTGTCCTCTCCACCGGAGGAATGAGAGATGAGAAATTCTCTTTGTAGCGGGGGTCCAGAAGGGTGAACACCCATTAATCCGTGTTGTCTAAAATGCGTACAACGCGTGGGTCACGGGAAAGGCAGCCTAACATAAAGTCAGCCATGTGTGCCAGAGTACCAACAGTCAAGATTTCGCTGTCCTCACCAGGAGGATGACTCTCAATATCCTCATCCTCTTCCTCCTCTTCTGCCCACCCACGCTGAAGAGATGGAACTAAAGTTCCATGGCTACCCTCTGTAGCGGAGGCAACCGTGTCTTCCTCCTCCTCCTCCTCCGCCTCCTCCAATTGTCGCTGAGAAGACGAAGTGAGGGTGCTCTGGCTATCACCTTGTGTAAGCTCTTCCTCCCCCATTTCCACCTCTTCCACATGCAAAGCGTCGGTTTTAATTGTGAGCAGCGAGCGTTTCAGTAGACACAGAAGTGGGATGGTTACACTGATAATAGCGTTATCGCCGCTCACCATCTGTGTCGATTCCTCAAAATTGCGTAAAACCTCGCAGAGGTCTGACATCCATTCCCACTCCTCACTTCTGATTACAGGAAGTTGAACGGAGAGGCGACGACCGTGTAACAGCTGGTACTCCACTACTGCCCTCTGCTGCTCACAAAGCCGGGCCAACATGTGGAAGGTGGAGTTCCAGCGCGTGCTCACGTCACACAGCAGCCGGTGAGCTGGCAATTGTAAGCGCTGCTGCAGCTTCAACAGGCCGGCCGAAGCTGTTGATGACTTACGGAAATGTGCACACACGCGGCGCACCTTGGTCAAGAGATCATGCACATTGGGGTAGGTTTTTAGAAATCGCTGCACCACTAAATTAAATACATGCGCTAGGCATGGTACGTGTGTGAGCTTGCCGAGCTCCAAAGCCGCCACCAAGTTACGCCCATTATCACACACAACCATGCCTGGTTGCAGGTTGAGTGGCGAGAGCCACTGCTCGGTCTGGTGACTAATCCCCTGCAACAGCTCTGAGGCCGTGTGCTGTTTGTCCCCAAGGCAGATCAGCTTCAGCACGGCCTGTTGACGCTTCCCCACTGCAGTGCTACACTGCTTCCAGCTACTGGCTGATGGGGGAGTGGCGCTGTGTGTAGAGAATTCGGAGGTGGAAACGGAGGAGGAGGAGCCAATAACGTAGGTGCTGGTGGAAACCCTGATGGAGGTAGGGCCCGCAATCCTCGGCGTGGGTAGCACCCGTGCCATCCCAGGGTCCGAGTCGCTCCCAGCCTCCACGACATTCACCCAGTGTGCCGTCAGGGAAATGTAGCGTCCCTGGCCACAAGCACTTGTCCATGTGTCAGTCGTTAAGTGGACCTTCCCAGTAACTGCGTTGGTCAGGGCACGGGTGATGTTACGGGACACATGGTGGTGTAATGCGGGGATGGCACACCGGGAAAAGTAGTGGCGGCTGGGGACCGCGTACCGAGGGACAGCTGCTGCCATCAGGCTGCGGAAGGACTCAGTGTCCACAAGCCTAAATGGCAGCATTTCGATGGCCAGTAATTTTGAAAGGTGTGAGGTTAGTGCTATGGCCTGTGGGTGGGTGGCTGGGTACTTTCTCTTGCGCTCAAATGCCTGGGGTAATGACATTTGGACGCTGTGCTGGGACAGGGAAGTGGATGTGGTCGCTGATGGTGCTTCAGATGCTACAGGTGCAGGGCGGGAGGTATGCGGGCCTGCGCCTTCGACAGGCGATTGGCCGGCACCGAAAACAGGGGAAGAGGAGGCAGTGGTGTGGCCTGCAGACACAGATGGGCGATCCAGGAGTTCCTCCCACTTACTACGGTGCTTGGATGCCATGTGTCGGATCATGCTGGTGGTGGTGAGGTTTCTAGTGTTCATGCCTCGGCTCATTCTTGTGTGGCACAGGTTGCAAACTACAATTCGTTTGTCGTCCGCACTTTCCTTAAAAAAACGCCATACCGCGGAACACCTACCCCTTGGCAAGGTAGATTTACGCAAGGGGGTGCTCCGTGGAACATTTGCGGGCCGGTTTGGTGCGGTCCGCCTTCTTTCTGTAGCCACACCACTGCCTCTTCCAGCCTGTTGCGGTGCTGCAGATGGCTCACCCTCAGGACTGCTGTCATCGCTCGGCTCTACACCTTCCCAGGTGGGGTCAGTCACCTCATCGTCCACCAAGTCCTCCTCCACTTCCTCACTCTGATCATCCTCCTCAAGTCTTGATCCCACCACATACTCAGTCATTGACAACTGTATAACATTCTCCTCAACAAGGTCTTGAGACGGAAATAGTGGTTGATTTAATGGCAACTGTGTCTCATCATCATCATCATCATCCACTACTTCCTTTGACCTTAAATGCCGTTCACATCTGTCATCTTCTTGTGATTGGGTAGCCTCTAGAGGTTGTGAATCAGGGCACAAGATGTCATGTTCCTCTGCCAGCGTGCTTGGAGAGAGGGTCAAATGAAGGATTGGTGATGAGACGAGCTCCTCACTATATCCCAGTGTGGGATCACTTCTTTGACCAGACCGTGTATGGTGGGAGGAAGGATGATCAGAGTGAGGATTATGTTGACCAGACTCTTGGCTACTGAGAGTGGACTTGGTGGAAGACAGGGTGGTGCTTAACCGACTGGAAGCAGTATCAGCTGTCATCCAACCGACCACCTGTTCGCAGTGGTCGGACCTCGAGAGTGATGTCCTGCGACGCCCTGTAAAATTACACATGAAGCTAGGTATGGTGGATGTCTTTCTTTCTTGTGCTCTGGCACCAGGCACAGTTTCTCCGCGTCCTGACCCGCGCCCTGAACTTTCAGGATCACGTCCACTTCCCCGTCCCTTTTTACCCGCCTTCTTCATCTTACACAGAATATGTGACTTTAATATTTGAGTTTGAAAACTTAACAGTATTTCTTATTATTCTGCAACTGTACAGAGTACACAGAATAGGCTGCTAAACGGCGGTGATACACACTGAATGGAATATGTGACTTTAATATTTGAGTTTGAAAACTTAACAGTATTTCTTATTATTCTGCAACTCTGCACAGTACACAGAATAGGCTGCTAAACGGCGGTGAAACACACTGAATGGAATATGTGACTTTGATATTTTAGTTTGAAGACTTAACAGTATTTCTTCCTATTCTGCAACTCTGCACAGTACACAGAATAGGCTGCTAAACTGCGGCGAAACACACTGAATGGAATATGTGACTTTGATATTTGAGTTTGAAAACTTAACAGTATTTCTTACTATTCTGCAACTCTGCAGAGTACACAGAATAGGCTGCTAAACGGCGGTGATACACACTGAATGGAATATGTGACTTTAATATTTGAGTTTGAAAACTTAACAGTATTTCTTATTATTCTGCAACTGTACAGAGTACACAGAATAGGCTGCTAAACGGCGGTGACACACACTGAATGGAATATGTGACTTTAATATTTGAGTTTGAAAACTTAACAGTATTTCTTATTATTCTGCAACTGTACAGAGTACACAGAATAGGCTGCTAAACGGCGGTGACACACACTGAATGGAATATGTGACTTTAATATTTGAGTTTGAAAACTTAACAGTATTTCTTATTATTCTGCAACTGTACAGAGTACACAGAATAGGCTGCTAAACGGCGGTGAAACACACTGAATGGAATATGTGACTTTAATATTTGAGTTTGAAAACTTAACAGTATTTCTTATTATTCTGCAACTGTACAGAGTACACAGAATAGGCTGCTAAATGGCGGTGAAACACACTGAATGGAATATGTGACTTTAATATTTGAGTTTGAAAACTTAACAGTATTTCTTATTATTCTGCAACTGTACAGAGTACACAGAATAGGCTGCTAAACGGCGGTGAAACACACTGAATGGAATATGTGACTTTAATATTTGAGTTTGAAAACTTAACAATATTTCTTATTATTCTGCAACTGTACAGAGTACACAGAATAGGCTGCTAAACGGCGGTGAAACACACTGAATGGAATATGTGACTTTGATATTTTAGTTTGAAGACTTAACAGTATTTCTTCCTATTCTGCAACTCTGCACAGTACACAGAATAGGCTGCTAAACTGCGGCGAAACACACTGAATGGAATATGTGACTTTAATATTTGAGTTTGAAAACTTAACAGTATTTCTTATTATTCTGCAACTCTGCACAGTACACAGAATAGGCTGCTAAACGGCGGTGAAACACACTGAATGGAATATGTGACTTTGATATTTTAGTTTGAAGACTTAACAGTATTTCTTCCTATTCTGCAACTCTGCACAGTACACAGAATAGGCTGCTAAACTGCGGCGAAGCACACTGAATGGAATATGTGACTTTGATATTTTAGTTTGAAGACTTAACAGTATTTCTTCCTATTCTGCAACTCTGCACAGTACACAGAATGTGCTGCTAAACTGCGGCGACGCACACTGAATGGAATATGTGACTTTGATATTTTAGTTTGAAGACTTAACAGAATGTGCTCTAATCTGCAACTTTGCACACTAAACAGAATGTGCTCTAATCTGCAACTTTGCACACTAAACAGAATGTGCTCTAATCTGCAACTTTGCACACTAAACAGAATGTGCTCTAATCTGCAACTGTGCACACTAAACAGAATGTGCTCTAATCTGCAACTTTTCACACTAAACAGAATATTTTTTTTTTTTTTTTTTTGTTTTTTTCCCCCCACACAAAATAACCTGCTGCCCCCACACACAGTAGTCCTAAAAAGGACTTTTGGTTCTTTTTTTTCACAATTTTTTTTTTTCCTCCCTACACTGCCTTTCCCTTCCTATCCTCAGCTCTCCCTGGCTCAGACTGAGCCGAACTCGATGGTCAGGTGCTATACAGCACCCGACCACGGGTTCTGGCCAGCCAATCAGTGTAATGCCAGCAGCCAACATGGCTGTTGGCATTACACCGATGTCAGAGCCTCCCTGCACGTTTATTGGCTGCGCAGCAGCCGCAAAACGTGCGGGGAGGAGACCCGAACATGGCGGGCGAGCACATGCGGTACTCGTACGAGTACCGCCATGTGCCGAGCAGAGCGATGCTCGAGCCGATCCGAGCATCGGCCGAGCATGCTCGCTCAACACTAATAGTGACGAATAGACTTGTGCACAGAAAAAAAATTAGTTTTGCCAAAGGATTCAGTAAAATTTTTACCCATTTGGACTAAACAAATAAAGATTAACAACTTGTTCAGTTACTAAATTTTGGTGAACACATTAAAATTGTTCGCTGATATTCTGAATAATTTCCCAAGAAAAGTGCCATTTTTCTGCTTTTTTTTGCCTTGCTCATTCCATTGAAATCAATGGGAACACTGAATTTACACACAACACATAGCAAATATTATTTTATTTCCCAACAGCATAGTATAAAAGGGGCGTGAGGGTGCCTGTGTTGGTGGGGTGTGGGGAAAGAATCAGTTGAACAGGAAATTTTTTAGGGGGGTTGTTTACTGGGATTTGGGGGCAATTAATAAAAACTCAATTCTAAATACAATTTAAAAAAAAACATACAACATGGTATAAAAGGGTTCTGAGGAGGGTGCCTGTGTTGGTGGGTGGAGTCTAGGGAAAGCATCAGTTGAACAGGAAATTTGTTTTGGGGGGTTCTTGACTGGTAGGGGAACAGTTAATATAAAAATAAATAAATAAAATAAGAAATGTGAATGTAACTTTATAGCGATAGGGACCCCCTGACATAAGATGCCACTAGGGTGGAGTGATACTTGATGTGACAGAGTATTTTGTAGAGGATGATTTGTAAGATTTGTTGTTAGAGGCCCAAGCCCTGAGTAAACATTGATTTGTAGGACTTAGACTTGTTTGGCACAAGCACTAAGGAAACATTGATTTGTAGGACTTAGGCTTGTTAGAAACAAACCCCCAAAAAGGTGTTTATTTTTTTGTAGGCCTATGTTTTTTTTTATTATTATTTATTTATTTTTTAAAAGCACAATCACTGAGAAAAAAAATGCCCTACTGGCCTAGTGCCAGCAGATCATGTCGTGTTGGCCAGTGCCCACTGGCCATTGTCAAATGCCCTGATGTAGATGCGGAATTTGCGACAGCTGTTCCTGCTGCTGCTGAGTTGTTTAACCCTTTAACGACCCTTGACGGTCATAGTACGTCAAGGGTTGATCTGACTGAACGACCCATGATGTACTATGACCATCCCAAAAAAAAATTCACAAGGGAATTTTTATGGAAAACCTGCAATTTGCAGCTTTTTAGGGACAAATTCCCACCTATACGAACTCTTCAAAATATTTTATTTTTCACAAACCCCCAAAAGATTCCTGTGGGAACTTTGCCAGTTCTTGCTAAGAGATTAGACGCTGTATGTGAGTTTCTGGATACACCAATGCAGTAGGACAAGGCTGGGAGTACCTATTTGGGGTTCCATGGATACCAGTGCAGTAGGACAAAGCTGAAGGTTGTTATGTGAGGTTCCATGGATATCAGTGCAGCAGGGCAAGGCTGGGGTTTCTATCTGTGGCTCCATGGATACCAGTGCAGTAATACAAGGCTGGGGGTTGCTATGTGTTGTTCCATGGATACCAATGCAGTAGGAAAGGTTAGAGGTTGATATATGTGCTGTTCCATGGATACCAGTGCAGTAGGACAAGGCTGGAGTTTACTATGTGCGGTCCCATGGATACCAGTGCAGTAGGACAAGGCTGGAGGTTACTATGTGCGGTCCCATGGATACCAGTGCAGTAGGACAAGGCTGGAAGTTGCCATGCATAGTTCCATGGATACCAGCGCAGTGAAACAAGGCAGGGGTTTGCTATGCGCTGGTTCAATGTATACTGGTGTAGTAGGACAAGGCTGGGGGTGATATGTGCGGTTCCATGGATACCAGTGCTGTATGACAAGACTGAAGGTTGCTATATGAGGTTCCACAGATACCAGTGCAGTAGGACAAGGCTGGAAGTTGCTATGTAGGGCTCCATAGATAACAGTGCAGTAGGACAAGACTGGAAGCTGCTGTGTGTGGCTTCATGGATACCAGTGTAGTAGGACACGGCTGGAGGTTGATATGTGTGTTTCCATAGATATCAGTGCAGTAGGACAAGGCTGGAGGTTGCAATGTGGGATTCCATGGATTCCAGTGCAGAAGGACAAGGCTGGGAGTTCCTATTTGTGTTTCCATGGATACCAGTGCTGTAGGGCAAGACTGGAGGTTGCTATATGAGGTTCCATGGATACCAGTGCAGTAGGACAAGGCTGGAAGTTTCTATGTAGGGTTCCATAGATAACAGTGCAGTAGGACAAGACTGGAAGTTGCTGTGTGGGGCTCCATGGATACCAGTGTAGTAGGACACGGCTGGAGGTTGATATGTGTGTTTCCATAGATATCAGTGCAGTAGAACAAGGCTGGAGGTTGCAATGTGGAGTTCCATGGATACCAGCGCAGAAGGACAAGGCTGGGAGTTCCTATTTGTGTTTCTATGGATACCAGTACAGTAGGACAAGGCTGATGTTTGCTGTGTGCGGTTCCTTTGATATAAGTGCAGTAGGACAAAGCTGAAGGTTGCTATGTGAGGGTCCATGGATACCAGTGCAGTAGGACAAGGCTGGAAGTTTCTATGTAGGGTTCCATAGATAACAGTGCAGTAGGACAAGACTGGAAGTTGCTGTGTGGGGCTCCACGGATACCAGTGTAGTAGGACACGGCTGGAGGTTGATAAGTGTGTTTCCATAGATATCAATGCAGTAGGACAAGGCTGGAGGTTGCAATGTGGAGTTCCATGGATACCAGTGCAGAAGGACAAGGCTGGGAGTTCCTATTTGTGTTTCTATGGATACCAGTGCAGTAGGACAAGGCTGATGTTTGCTATGTGCGGTTCCTTTGATATAAGTGCAGTAGGACAAAGCTGAAGATTGCTATGTGAGGGTCCATGGATACCAGTGCAGTAGGACAAGGCTGGAAGTTTCTATGTAGTGTTCCATAGATAACAGTGCAGTAGGACAAGACTGGAAGTTGCTGTGTGGGGCTCCATGGATACCAGTGTAGTAGGACACGGCTGGAGGTTGATATGTGTGTTTCCATAGATATCAGTGCAGTAGGACAAGGCTGGAGGTTGCAATGTGGAGTTCCATGGATACCAGTGCAGAAGGACAAGACTGGGAGTTCCTATTTGTGTTTCTATGGATACCAGTGCAGTAGAACAAGGCTGATGTTTGCTATGTGCGGTTCCTTTGATATAAGTGCAGTAGGACAAAGCTGAAGGTTGCTATGTGAGGTTCCATGGATACCAGTGCAGTAGGGCAAGGATGGGGTTGCTTTCTGTGGTTTAATGGACACCAGTGCAGTAGTACAAGGCTGGAGGTTGCTATGTGCTGTTCCATGGATACCAATGCAGTAGGACAAGGCTGGGGGTTGATATGTGCTGTTCCATGGATACCAGTGAAGTAGGACAAGGCTGGAGGTTGCTATGTGCTGTTCTATAGACACCAGTGCAGTGGGACAATGCTAGAGGTCAATACTTTGTGTTGTTCTATGGCTACCATAGGTTAGTATGTGTGAGTCCATGACTACAACGGGACAAGGCTTAGTGATGAGCGAGCGTGCTCGGCCGATGCTCGGATCGGCTCGAGCATCGCTCTGCTCGGCACATGGCGGTACTCGTCGAGTACCGCCATGTGCTCTCCCGCCATGTTCGGGTGGCGGGGATCTGTGCCGGAAGAGGCACAGATCCGAAGACGCTCCGCTGGACCACCAGGGACTGGAGGTACGGGGGCATTGCGGAGATGAAGGGGGCATTGCGGAGATGAAGGGGCACATTGTGGAAGAGGGGCATAGCGGAGATGAAGGGGCACATTGTGGAAGAGGGGCATAGCGGAGCTGAAGGGGGACATTGCGGAGCTGAAGGGGGCATTCGGAGATGAAGGGGGCATAGCGGAGATGAAGGGGGCATTGACCAGGCACCCTCCCCTCATCAGAGCAGGGGGTGCCTGGTGTCGCCCCATTCATTTCAATGGGGCTCGGGTGCTCGGCCGAGCACTCGAGCCTCAGGGGGTGCTCGGTCAGAGCACCCGAGCATCGGGGTGCTCGCTCAACACTAACAAGGCTGTATATCAGTATATGTGGTTCTGTGGCTACTGTGGGAAAAGGCTGTGGGTCAGTATGTGTGGGACTATGGCTACCATGGGTCAAGGTTGGTAGGTCAGTATGTGTGGGTCTATAGCTACTTTGGAACAAAGCTGGGGAGTTAATATCCATATGTACTTCTATGGCTACTGTGAGACAGTGGGGTAAAGACTGGGAGGTTAATATGTGATAGTCTATGTCTACTGTGGGACAAGGCTGGGCGGTCAGAATGTGTTGGTCTTTGGCTACTGTGGGACAAGGTTGGGAAGTCAATATGTGTGGATCTATGGCTACCATGAGACAAGGTGGGTGCGGTTAGTATGCATTAGTCTATCTCTACTGTTGGACAAGGCTGGGAGGTCAGTATATGTTGCTCTATGACTACCATGGGAAAAGACAGGTGAGGTAACTATGTGTCAGTTTGTGGCTACTTTGGGACAAGTCTTTGAGGTCAGGATGTGTCTATCTATGGCTACTGTGGGACATGCCTGGGAGGTTGGTATGTGTGGGTCTATGGCTACTGTAGAACAAAGCTGGGGAGAAAGTATCCATGTGTTCCTCTATGGCTATTGTGAGACAATACTGTGGGGATAGTGTGTAACTACTGTGGGCATAGGAGTACGAAGACTTTTGTGATGGGGGATAACACTGACAATATTCTCATGTACGAAAACTGCTTCCATTATAATCTATTGCTTTGGTTGTTTGTTTTGAAAGTCTAATTTGCTTCTGACCTTCATTATCCTCCTATGAGTGTGGGACAAAGCTGAGACGTTAGTATGTATCAGAATAAAAGTAGAAACTGCACTTTTCTTGGGAATTACCAGAAAAGGTGAAAAATTTAATTTTTCTCACTTTTCGGGCAAATAATTTCTCCCATTCCTTGTCATGACTCACCTCTCTTATAGAATAGTTGTCTGCACACCGGGTGCACTGTACGTGAACTATTTGGATACCAGATGCTGCTGCTAATGTAAAAAAAAACAAACATCAAGTTAAAGTGTAATTACTTTGAATTATCTCATCTCCCAGCATGGTAAGTACCCTTGTTTTACTCAGTAAGGAAAGCCATACAATGAATGATTATTTTATAATAAAGGTATGCTACTCCTTTAATAATTGTGTCCTACAAGCAGAAAACATAGTTAACATTTCAGAAAAAAAGTGTATTATCCTTGCCAAAACGCTAGAGGTTTTCTATCCCTCTGTATTACTGTGTAGGGCGAGGGAAGAGTGGAATCTCAGGGGTTTGGTTCCACTGTGAAACATTAGCATTAGAAATTTTAATTGTGGATCCTCGAAGATGCGATGTGAAATTTAAGCCTCTCTGAGCTCTGGTCCTCTGCACTTTTTTGGAACTGTTTTCTCTTCTCATCTTCTGATTTGAGTGGTCTGGGAATTCAATCACTGTCTACATATATTTATAGTCAGTTTTACATTTTGCTAATGTCCACTAGTTTTTTGGGTTTTGATCGGTAACACTGAAAGTTTGGGATTCACATTTTCAAAATCAAATAATTTACTAGATCTTCAAAGCTCGTACAAACGTATATTTATTGTTAATCTCAAGAAATGATAAGAAAAAAAGTAAAAAACAAAAAAAAAACTAATCAATATAGAACCTAGTGATGGACAACAGCATCTATCAAGAGCTAGTTGGATTACAGTTCTCTGTGTCTGGTGGAGAATGATGGTAATTGTAGTCCAAAACGATCAGGAGAACCAGTGTTGCCCAAACTAGATATGGTGAAGTCAACTTTTGACCATACAACTGTTAAGAACTACAACTCACATCACATAATCCCCAACCAACCACTGGGTTAACTCTTTAAGGACAAGGGGGATATACATTGCACCCCCATCACCAATCCATAAAGGGTTAATCATACACTAATTCTAAAACAGAACTTGTTTTAGTACAAAATAAATAAAATGAACCCTTAGAATACTAGGGATACGCAAAGCATTGCAAAACAATGCTTTCTACTAGGGTTGCCACCCAGCTGGTATTTTACCGGCAGGCCGGTAAAAAATTGGCTTCTTTCCAATGTTAAGTCTATGGAGGGAATGCCATGGCCGGTATTTTTTTTAAGAAAAGGTGGCAACCCTTCACGCCCTCTGGCACTCTCAGAGTTAATATCCACAGCAATACTTGTAAAAGAAATAAAGCAACACTAAAACCTAAATTAAATTGGTTGATATAATTTTTATATCACGTACTTGCTGTTAGCATCTATAAAAATGTATTAATTTATGTTAGGTCCCCATCATATAATCCTAAACTTGCTTTTTAAAGTGGAACTTTCACTCAAATTAAAGTACACTCCCAAATCATTATGCACACAGCGATACGCATAGCAATACTTGTATTATCCTGAATAAGTCCGGAGTTATTAAGAAATCCGACTTGATCTGAGATGCACAGCCAGGCATCAGCACAGACATCTTGCCTTTCAGACATCTGTGTGTTTGTACTGTCCATCCTGGTCTCTTCCAGGATTGGTGAGGAGGAGTTGCATTGTACCTTAAGGTACAGGAAGTGACTGACAGCACTGGTGCATAGATGCCGCTACAGCAAGATGCCTTCCTGTGAATCTCCGAACAAGTTGGATTTCTCAATAACGCTGGACTTATTGAGAATAATACTAGTATCGATATGGTTATCATTATGTGCATGATGATTTGGGGGGCAATTTAATTTGAGTGAAAGTTCCACTTTAAAGGGACAGTAATGTCCCATAAAAAAGTATGCTTGTTTTGTAGAGGTTTAAAAAATAAGTTATTTGGAACAAATCCTATCTCTCAAACCTTTATGGTTTGAGAGATATTCACTTGTAAAATTTCCCTTTTCCTGCTGTCAGCTGTAGCTGACAGCAGGAGATTCGAATTGTGTGACTCGAGGAGGCTCTTCAGCAGAGCCGAAATCACATTATTTAAAAAGAACTACTTCAAGGGAAAGGTCTACAAAGTGTGCTTGCAAACCAGGGACACTTTGTAGACCTTTCCAATGAAGTAATTATTTTCAAATAATGAGATTTTGGCTCTGCTGCAGAGCCGCTGGCTGGTCCGGGACCGGGATCTCCTGCTGTCAGCACAGCCCTGACGTCAGGAGAAGGGAAGGGGGGAGCTATCAATGCCTAAATCTCTCAAACCGTAAATGTTTGAGAGATAGGATTTGTGCCAAATAACTTCTTTTTTAAACCGCTACAAAACAAGTATAATGGGACATTAGTTTCCCTTTAATGCAGTGTTCATTTTGTTTGTGCTGTTTGAAATGACAGATAAGACAAAGGGCTTTTTATTGAGATTACCACCTAGTGCTCTTGTATTCAGAAAGTCTGTTACCTTATCTCTGCCATTTATAGACAACACAGCGCTATCGCTTCTGAGACACCTGATGAGATTGCTATGGTAATTCTGAGTCAGGGGGACCTACAAAAGGCCAGAACGGAATCCTCTGTAGAATATAAGTAAAATGACACCAGGGCTTATAACTTTAAAGGGATAGTAATACTTAAAATGTAAAAAAAATATGTTGTAGGGTTTATGCCCCTGAGTAAAACAAGGGTACTCCCACTGCTGAAAGGTGTTTCATTCAAAAGTTATTAATTTTCAAAATTGAATTTTTTAGGTGCAATATCACAGTGGCCTGAAATTGTACAGTGGCGCTGTTGCTACACGATCCTGTGGACAGCTCTGGTCAATTGACCATAAATCTCCATAGGATGGTGTAGCAACAGTGCCACTGTACAATTTCAGGCCACTATGATATTGCACCTAAAAAATTCAACTTTGAAAATTAATAACTTTTGAATGAAACACCTTTTAGCAGTGGGAGTACCCTTGTTTTACTCAGGGGGATAAACCCTACAACATATTTTTTTTTACATTTTAAGTATTACTATCCCTTTAAGTCCTTTGCTACTAGCCAGACCTCAAAAGTTACTCACCCCTGCAAGACATAACATACCCACCAGGGCTGAATTTATACTCGCCAGGGCTGAATTTTCACTCGCCATTGGCTAGTGGCGAGTGGAAATTTTGAGCCCTGATGACACCTTAACCCTTTGAGTGCCAATGAACAATGCAATGCATTGGGTACCTCCTTGGCAATCAAAGAAAATTAACATCATTTTTACACATGTAATTCAGGTTATTCAAGTGAATACAATCCCAGTTCATATTCAGGTGTTAGTGTTTCTTTAAAATGTTTACACACTCTGGCAGCTCACATAGACACAGATATCCCACATCAGGATGCCTTGGTTCACTCTGGGAAGGAACAAGTCCTTCCTGGAAATTGTCAGATGCCTTGGAGACTGCCAGTCCGTACTTCTGGTACACAGGTGGAATACTGGGACCGATGGAACCCATACAGGGAGACTATTTCCTGTGTGAGAAGAGACCCTGCTAGTGGTTATCAAGCAGTTCCAGCGAGAGAGATAGCAAGACTGGCCCATGAGACACGATTGGCAGGGCATCTAGAGGTGAATAAGACCAAGGCTCATCTGACCCATCATTTTTATTGGCATGATATGGGCACAGCTACATATCTCCCAACATTTAAAATGGCTAAAGAGGGACACTTTTGTTTCAGGTAGTGGATGTGGCGGCGTGGCTGGTGGGTGGGGCATTACCAAGATTTTTTAGGTTATTTCATGACCTATTGACACCTATTTGTGTAACCTAATAAATGATTTATAACATGGCCAAAGTATTTTATTTACACAGACTGATTTATACACACATATACTGACATTTAAACAAACAAAAATATGAGTTTTATTGCTGTAGAGCAAAATGATACACTTATATACACACCACACAGTCTGATTCCCTAAAAAGAGGGACATCAGGGTGGGAAAGAGGGACGGGGGATTTGGGTCAAAAAGAGGGACTGTCCCTCCTAAAGAGGGACACTTGGGAGGTATGCAGCTATAGAAAATTACTGGAACAGCTATACCATGCCAATTCCTTTCCCACACCTGCCTAAAGTCAACTTATTAAAGAGATAGTAACACTTATAACATAGTAAAACATATATTGTAGGTGTTTTGTTCAAAACTTATTGCAGCTCAAGCTTGAATTTTTTAAGTGCAGTATCTCAATGGCCTGACACTTTACAGTGGCGCTGTTGCTACACCATCCTATAGAGGTTTACTGTCAGTTTACCAGATATTTCCATAAGATATTGTAGCAACAGCACCACTGTAAAATTTCAGACCATTGAGATATTGCACCTAAATAATTAAAGTTTGGGCTGCAATAACTTTTGAATAAAACATTTCTCAGCAGAGGGAGTGCCCTTGTTTTACTCAGGAAGATGAACCCAACAATAGATATGTTTTTACATATTAAGTATTACTATCCCTTTAGGGTATGTACACCAGAATTCTCTCCCTTAACCCTTTGAGTGCCAGAGGGGTAGGCAACGCTTTGCTTTGCAATTCGTTGCGTATTCCTCTGACATTCTAAGGGTTAATGCAGATTGTGCTAAAAGGAGGGCAATGGGGTAGTCTGTGGGTGTTTTAGGACGTTGCTTTTTGCTACACTTTGTTTTAGTCATTGTACTAAACAAGGCATACAGGGCTTGCTGACATTAAAGTGGAACAATGCTGTTGTCGGTGATACAACGACGGTCATCAGAATGAGGCTACTATGTAGCACCAATCAAAATTTGGTTGCTACTTTTTAAACTTTTATCTTTGAATTGAAAGTTTAGTCTATGAATAAAAGCTAGGTACGCTCGAAACGCGTCAGACTGTTCATAGTAGCTGTCTCTCATGCCATGTCTCTGTGTTTTTTAATTATATTCAATAAACGTGAAGTTTTATCAGTCCATGAAGTATCGGATGACCGTTATTTCAGCTAATCACCTGAGCCGGGTGTGCTCCCGCGTCATCTTTATGGTTTGTATGCATGGATTACTTCGGAGGATCCAAGTGGATTGAGCACCCTGAAGCAGAAAATAGGTGAGCTTTCAAGTTATACGTATATCAACCAGCAATCTATATTTACATTTTTTGCATCACTTATGTTGAGCATTAGTTGGGTTTTGTAACAATGTTGTTGCCCTACACTCAGCTCATTATGAGTCACCATCCCTACTTGACCTCTGCGACAATTGGTTTCGTGTGAGGCAGTTGCACTGAGTCCACTGGGGGGGGTCACTACCTGTCCACCCTCTTCTTTTTCCCCTCCGATCCTTTTTCCTTCTTCTTCCCCTCTTCTCCCTTCCTCCCTCCTATTGACTCACTCCTCCTCTCTTCTAATCACTTGCACTGGTCACCCATCCCTTTCTTTACCCAGCGATCCTTAGTGAGAGGATGCCCCTGCTTCTATTGCATGTTCAGCCGTCCCTAAGTCTTACGGGTTCAGATTCTACCGATTACCTTAATTTACTTTTTATACTATGTTCCTTGTTAAAGACATTCTCTGTACACTCTCATTGTCTCTTTTGATTGACTGTCCTTTGAATTTTCTCAATAAAGCTTTTTTGAATTTAAAAAAAAAAGTTTGACAATGTTTATACCTGGGAACTCTTCGGATCTTCCCCAGAGATTCTTTTTTTTTGGAATTAATTGCAGTGTCTCTGAAGACAGAGGCTGATTCTCCAGTTTTGGCGAGTTTCCTCCATCACTCCGCCTACTTTTCATTCCTTCTGTCTTCTTCCTAAGCGGCTCCACCCATTTACCCACAAATTCTAATTTTAAACCCCACCTTTCCACTTTTGATCCCAAATAAGCCACACCCACCCAATTCATCCACACCCACTTTATGAATCAATTTGTGTCATTCAGACATGCCCTTTCCCAGTCCATGAGCCTTTTCTGTGGCCTCTAAAGAAGGTTCCCAGGTATGGAGATGGTGCATAATGTCTGATGGTAAGCATTACAGTGCTCATACATTCTAGTGTATACTCTGCAGTGCAGCCACATTACAGTCTACCACCAGCGGAGCTGCACTTGTAATTCATACTTTCTCCCCGCTGACTCTGTTGTCCTCCCTGTCAAAAAGTGGGAAAACCAGAAGGTATGGGTTGCACCCTTCTGATTTCCCTGCCATTCATAGGGAAGTGCTTGGAAAGGGTAACTGTGTACCTGTTCATACCCTTAGCAATACCCAGCAGCTCTGATAAATGGTTCATTTGGAATGTAGTAGATTATGCCATTAGATACCAAGAAGCAGCAGCACTTCCAACCATCAGAGAAGCAGCGATGCCCTGCTAGACATATTTCTTAGGTTGGGCTTTACGAAAGAAAAACTCACTAACCAAGGTGCTCCATGTATGTCCAGGGCCGGATTTACATCTTAGGAGCCTGTAGGCACAGAAATCTGAAGCGCCCCCCCCCCCGATAAAAGTAAAATAAATAGTATCTATATTATGGAACATCCTTATAAAGGACTGAGATCTACCCACATTGTTGTTTTTATTTAAATGTATTTATTCATTATGAGGGTACCCTCTTAGCTAAGTATATCTAACACATTTTATTTAATAAAGATTTTATATATTATACCACTGTAGCTCTCTTCCCTTTAACCTGTCTGTACACCATAGAATTAATTGCAAATAATAAAACACCTATCAAAAGGACACCAATGAAACTTATATATATATTTGTTTTCCTACTACATTATTTCAAAGTAAACATTGTTGCAAGATTAGGTGGAAAACAGTGCTTTTTCCCGCTGTGATTACTACTTTTGCTCCACTATACTGTGAGTATGTAGTGGAACAAAAGTAGTAATCGCAACGGGAGAAAGCACTGTTTTCCTATAACATGCCCTTAACCCTGAGTGCCAGGGAGGTATCTATCGTATTGCGTGGATACGTATCTTGCATTCAAATGAATATCAAAAACTATAATGTCATGTATCGGAAACCCCACTTAATCCTTTGAGTGCCAGAGTAGTATGCAACGCATTGCAAAGCAATGCGTTGCGTACCTCTCTGGCACTCATAGGGGTTAAGTCCATGAATGTCAGAGAGGTCTCCAGCGCAAGACCTAGCTGGCATACAAGGGATTAAACCAGTCCAATTCCGATTTCATGAAGGTGTCCAGCATCCAAGGGAGTTCAGTACAGGCTGATCGCGCTCTTTAAAGAAGTGGTATGACAATCTTGTGCTGATAAGCAATTCGAGATTGTCATGCTGCCTTCGACCTACTAAATGCTGCTAATAGAAAAATGCGCCATTTCTAAAGTAAACCCTGGGACCCAGCGACGGTGCACAGCAGGCTCACTTGCATTGTTTGTCCTGGACTGGACCAGCACCGTGGTAGGAGGAGGACTGGAGGCTGGACTCTGACAACGGGGCCGGGCAGCAGCGGTATTGTCTGTTCTGGGTACCGGGTTAATTAAGTGAGAGGAGTGGTCTGGACTCGTCACTCACTCTCCTCAACTTATGCACAGCCGGCAGGCATGCATACCACCCCCCCCCCGCTTTGTAGTCCACCCAGACACATCAAAAGCTGGCAGGCTAGCAAATTAAAAAAAAAAAAAAAGAATCCCAATGACAGGCACCCCTCGGTGGTGTGCGCCTGTAGGCAGGTGCCTACTCTGCCTTATGGCAAATCCGGCCCTGTGTATGTCCAACCTGATGCAGAGTCTCTGTAAGAATGTGAATGTGCAGGAACTTGTGGCCATTCCCTACCATCCCCAAACTAATGATCTGTGTGAAAGACCTAATGGGGCTCTAAAACAGATGACTGAATGAAAACGAACATGTGTTATTAATAAACCCCTACACACACACTTACCTTACTGGGGCAGGAAGATCGTAATGTCCTATCAATTTTGTCATTGTGCCTTTGTTTGAGATAGCATCTTCAAGAGGAACTATCACCAACATTAAAGTTACCCCCAAATAATTATGCACATAATGATAAGCATATCCATACTAGTATTATACGGAAAAAGTCCAACATTATTGAGAAATCCAACTCGTTCTGAGACAGTCAGGCAGGCATCTTGCTCTAGAGGCATCTGCGCATCAGCCCCTTCCTGTACCTTATGGTACAATGCAGCTCCCCCTAGAGGAGACCGGGATGGACAGCACAAGTATGCTGATGTCTCTTTGGCAAGATGTCTTCTCTGGTGCCGGCCTGACCATCTCAGAATGAGTTGGATTTCTCAATAACTCTGGACTTAATTCAGAAAATACTAATATGGATAATCGTTACATGAATGTTACATCTAGGCCTGACTGACAATGTTATCTCATGAACAAATGCACAAGATCAAACTTCATAAGAACGATTAGGTTTTCTGGCCATAGTACGGTTAGAGCAGGTTATTATTAGAAGGTGTTACTTACCCTTTAAGACCTTTATAAAGTCCTAGAGCTAAGACTCAAAGGCATATCTATCCTATCTAATGTTTGCCTAGACAGAGGAGATACCCAGCAGGCTTCTCTCCCTTTGAGCTCCTACCTAAGATTTGTTTGCATGGGTGTCTTAACTAATAAGAGAAGAATGGAAGTAAAGATTGCACATACCTGTACTTCTGTGGTGGATTATGTCCTAATACTTACGGATAAAATGCAGACTCTAACAAGGTTAGTGCATGATACCATCTGGGCTGCCTGGGCCTTCAAAACACTGGTATGATCATACTTTTACAATGTTTATTATGTAATAAAGGTCGTGGTTCTATTACGCTCAAGGCATGACAACATGCAGGCTTCAAGGAAGGACTGTTTCACCATTCTCCAGAAGCTAGACTGGACACCGTGTGTTGTTGCTCTGGATTAGGAAGGGATGAAAAGAAAAGGTATCACAGTAATAGACTGAAAACGTATTATGATCCTGAAACTACTATCCCACATGTGTGCAGCTCAGAAGACGAGGAGCTAAACCTTACCCTATAATTAACCTGGTAGGGGTCAGTGCCCTTATATGTGAACAACTGACTGCTAAACAGAGAGCTCAGATAGATGGCCTGCTTGCAGGATATGAGCGTCTCACCACAGGAAAGCCAGGCATAACCTCTCTAGCCATATACCATGTAGATACAGGAGACCAGCTACCCCAAAACAGGTGACTTGCAGTGGGGTTCCCTTGTAGTCCCTAGTATCCAAAAAGAATGGGTTCACAAGGCTTTTGTAGCTCACCATAAATGAGATTCCATTACAGCTTTTAATACCTGCCCCATGCCTAGTATAGTTGAATTACTGGACCAGTTATTGAGAGCACACCACCTTGTCATTATGGACTTGAGCAGAGGATATTGACATTGCCCAATTACACTGGAAGTGTAGGAGCAGACAGCACTTATCACTGTTTGTAGACTTTATTCATTTCAAGTAATGTCCTTTGGGATGAAAAATGCTCCTGACACCTTTCAGAGGCTAATCAATTAGCAACTAGCTGGCCATGCAGAATATGCAGTGGCATCCATGGATTACATTAAAGTATTCAGTAAAAGAAACACATGGGGCACTTAAAGGAATAGTAATACTTCATTGTATCTTTATTTTATTTTGCAGGCATTAAAAAACATGAAGAACGATATAAGGCTTATTTCGCAAATCTTTATGGTTTGAGAGATATTCACAAGCAAAGTTTCCCCTCCCTCCCCTTTTACCTAGTGTAAGCCATCTCTTCTCAGATGTGGAATGCAGTCCATAGACCAGACAGATAACAGAAGGGGACGATCTTCTTCCTATGAGAACAATGAAAGCCCTGCCCCCCTTGACAATTTTTTCAGGTTTTTCCCTTATCTTAATTGAAGATTGTCCCTTCTGCAGTCTACCTGGACACTCCCTTCTGATCTGGCTGAACAGTGTTACATCAGTAAAAGGGACGGGAGGGGGATACTTTGTCATTGAATTACTCTTGAACTACAACTCTGACAGAACTGAAATAACACTCTCCAAAGTCCAAATACTATGATGATTTATTAGAGCTGCTTTTATTATGAAGCATTACTATCCCGTTAAGGGAAATACTAGACCACATAGTGCAGACAGGACTAATGATCATACCTGAGAAATGTCAGTCAGGTACGACTGAGGTACAATACTTCGGACATAGAGTAGGATTTCTTCTTAGCCAAGTCAGTTCCAAGGGGGAAAAGTCTCCAAATGTTTACTTAAATTCTTACTACAAGATGGAAATATGTGGTGAAAGAAACTACAGAAACTGCAACCTTATGTTTATGGGAGAGATTTTACAGTAGTCATTTTCCACAACCCTGTGCTCTGATTAGAGTTGCAGGGATTAATGGCAAGTTGCTCTGGTGGAGTTTTATCTTCTGGCAACATGTTATTTTACTATGTAGCACAAGAAGGGAAGCTTACATGGGGATGCTGGGAACCCATTAAGGGAGAGTAGATGTGTCTGTCTTGGAGAATGACCCCTTGCCACCATAAAAGTGGGGGTATCATGGGAAAGTCCCACAGGAGCTTAATTTATGTTTTGCTGGTACTGAAGGGTATTACTCCAGGCAAGCATGCCTATTTATGGAGCTGTATCTGACTGGTATGGGTGGGGGTGGTCAAGCAGAAGAAACTTGTATGGAGGCCAGGTCCTACTGTGTTTACTGATATGTATGATGTATTAGTTATTTGGTCAAGGTCACTCCTATGACAGGGTTTGCATTCCTCATCTACACAGCACTTTGTGATACTTTAAAGTGTTTTTGTTTGTTTTATTACTATTTTTTTCGGGGGTCCTTTCTTTTTATTCTGGTTATATGGGTGTCTAAGATGGCACTTGTTTCCTCTAATGTTCCTGCCAACTGCACATTCTTTTGTATATCTTAAGGGGAAAAAAACACAGATGTGTTAAAGCCAAGTCTTCAGGACAGAGGAACCCCCATCCTCAGGTGTCTTCTCCCCAGATATGGCACTGTCAGCTCTAGACAGGCAGCTAATTCCTACTGGCTTCTGTGACATCATGCCCACCTATGAAGGGAAGCTGCAGCTGGCAGCTTCAGCTCTTGTAGGAGGTGGGGGGAGAAGAAGAAGCTTGTACTGAGGGTGGTACATTATAATGCTGCTTCTGTCAGAGGTGGGACTAACAGAGATTAAATTGTAAAAGACTGAGCTCTTATATCTGCTTCTTTTTTGCCCTTTGAGTTCAGGGCACCCTGTAGGCATAGGTATGGAGCATGTCAGTGGGGGAGGTTTAGGGGTTAATGAGTGTGGGATAGAGCAGACGGAGTTACTTCCTCTTTAGCAGGATGCCGTCGCCATTCACAGGATATACAACAAAGGGGAATCATATCTCGCTCCCTCACGGTTTCTTTCCTTTTTGGGTTTGGGTCCTTTCATACCTTGGTGGATTGTCCTTGCCATGTTGATAATGGGTTATGAAAAGGTTATATTTAAAGGGATAGTAATACTTCGTTTTAACTTTATTTTATTTTGTAGGCATTAAAAAAACATGAAGAATGATATAAGTCTTATCTCTCAATCCTTTATGGTTTGAGAGATATTCACAAACAAAGTTTCCCCTCCCACCCTTTTACCTAGTGTAAGCCATCTCTTCTCAGATGTGGAATCCAGTCCATAGACCAGACAGATAACAGAAGGGGACAATCTTCTTCCTATGAAAAGAATGAAAGCCCTGCCCCCCTTGACAAGTTTTTCAGCTTTTTCCCTTATCTTAATTGAAGATTGTCCCTCTCTGCAGTCTACCTGGGCACCTCCCTTCTGCTCTGGCTGAACAGGGGGGGGGATACTTTGCTTGTGAATATCTCTTAAAGCATAAAGGTTTGAGAGATAAGACTTATATCGTTCTTCATGTTTTTTTAATGCCTACAAAATAAAATAAAGATAAAACGAAGTATTACTATCTCTTTAAGGTAGATTATTGTTTATTCCTTCAGGAGACACTACAGAAGTGTGCCCCAATGTTCAATAAGGACTTCTATTTTATATGTTATTTAAAGGGTTAGTAATGCCCAAAATAATGTTGATTCTACATGTTAGATTTTACAAAAATAAATTATTTGGAAAAAGTCAGATCTCTCAAACCTTTATGGAGATATCCTCCGTGAAAGTTCCCCTCGCTTCCCCTTCTCCTGTAAGCTGACACCAGGAGGTCCTGGCCGGTGGACCGACAGGTGGCTCTTAAGCAGAGCCGCAATAGCACAATTAAAAAATAAATACTTCTTCGGAACAGTCTACAAAGTGTGCCTGGTTTGCAGCACACTTTGTACACATTTCCAATGAAGTAATTGTTTTCCAGTATCGCTATTGCGGCTCTGCTGAAGAGCAGCCTCGTGTCGGCCGACACGGATCTCCTTCTGTCAGCTTTACAGCTGACATCAGGAGAAGGGGAACTTTAGTGGAGGATATCTCTCAAACCATAAAGGTTTGAGAGATAGGACTTTTTCCAAGTACTTTATTTTTGTAAAATCTAACATATAGAATCAACTTTATTTTGAGCATTACTAACCCTTTAATAATAAAGGTGTGGTTTTTTCTCATCTAGCTATGTGTGCAGGGTCATCGTTATACCCCGTACATATATTTCTGTCAAGGTACGAGCATGTTCCATATTCTCTCTCTGTGTATCTTATAATACGTTTTTTATATGACAGCAAGTTGTACTGTAGCATGTTTCTTTAATTTGTAGTAAACCAATTTTCATTTGGCAAGGAATGAAGCCGTCCTCGCCAAATGTATAAAATATACTCGTAGCATCAGATTATAAATAGAAGGTTAGCTTGTGAAATGAGAAAATACTACGTTCTACAAAAGACAGAAAAACGAGAGTCTAACATTCAAGTCGAGAACATATCTTTCGTTTAACCACTGACTGGCATTTTTATCTAACCCTTTAAGGACTAGAAGGAGACTGGAAGGGAATGATGGGAATTTTAGTCTGGAAACAGCGGGAGGGCTACACATTGCCCAACCCTGTCTCAGGACCATAAATGGCCGCTGAGTTTTAAAGCAGACCTATCACTTAAAATAAAGTGCCCCCCAAATCATTTTGCATATAGTGATAGGCATATCCATACTAGTATTACTCTGAATAATTCTGTTGTTACTAATTAATCCAACTCGTTTCCAGATGCACAGACAGGCATCAGAGCAGGCATCTTGCCAAAGAGATATCTGTGCGTCTGCACTGTATCCAATAGAAGGCGTTGCATTGTATCTTAAAGGGATAGTAATACCTAAAATGTAAAAAGAAATATGTTGTAGGGTTTATCCCCCTGAGTAAAACAAGAGTACTCCCACTGCTGAAAGATGTTTCATTCAAAAGTTATTAATTTTCAAAGTTGAATTTTTTAGGTGCAATATAACAGTGGCCTGAAATTGTACAGTGACGCTGTTGCTACACCATCCTATGGACAGCTCTGGTCTCAGGACCATAAATCTCCATAGGATGGTGTAGCAACAGCGCCACTGTACAATTTCAGGCCACTGTGATATTGCACCTAAAAAATTCAACTTTGAAAATTAGTAACTTTTGAATGAAACATCTTTCAGCAGTGGGAGTACTCTTGTTTTACTCAGGAGGATAAACCCTACAACATATTTTTTTTTACATTTTAGGTATTACTATCCCTTTAAGGTCAGAGGTATTACTAGAAGCCTCCGGGTCCTGGTACAAGAAGTGCCACGGGCCCCCACCACCACATTGGCCCCCCTGACCACATTGACCCCCTCCACAATGCCCCCATCTCCTACCTGGAGCTCCTACATGGTCCTCTTAGTAATGCAAAGCACTGGGAGATGATGTCATCGCCCAGCTCCCTGGGCGCCAGGCAGAGGGGTCGCAGGGGGAGGCCGGGACCCTGGAGTGCATGGGCCTGGTCACAGGTGTGACCCTCCTATAGTTAAGCCACTGCTTAAGGTACAGGAAGGGACTGACGGTGCAAGCACACAGATGCCGGTACAACAAGATGACTTCCTGTGCGTCTGGTAATGAGTTAGATTTATCAATAACGCTGGACTTATTCAGGGTAATGCTAGTATGGATATGCATAATGATTTGGGGGGTACTTTATTTTCAGTGATAGTTCAGCTTTAATATGGATTTTTAGTATGATTTTGTGTATCAGTTTTGTGCTTCCTCAACTAATAAATAATTTTCTTGTGATTTCCTACTGCTGCAAAAGTATTGGCAGTGAAGGTTGTAAAGTTTGTGTTTACATTTGATTTACTGGTGATAAGAAAACATTCATGGCCAGTTCTCATCGTTCTTCACAAAGGTCTGTGTCCCAATGATTTGGGAATGGTGGGATGTTGGAAATAGCTGACCCTGTCTGTTATGTGGTTGGAAGTCCAGGGATACTGCTCGTAACTAAAAAAACTGAAGCCTACAATTTTCTGGTTTATGGTCAGTCATCACTGAGCCAAAAATAATGTTTTGATACCTCCCCACCTCATCCCTTTTACTACCAAAATGACTGATCAAGTATCGAAGCGTCAAATCTGAAAGAAAGTAAAAGTAGAATAGGAAAGATTTTATCAAAAAGCATAAATAAATAATATGATTTTAAAGGGATAGTAATGTTTCCTAATGAAAGCAGCTCCAATTAATCTTCATAGTATTTGGGCCATGGAGTGTGTTATTTCAGTACTGTTAGAGTTGTAGTTCAAAAGTAATTTAATTATAAATTATCCCCCTCCCGTCCCTTTAACCTAGTGTAACACTGCTCACCTTAGATGTGGAATCTGGTTGTTTGACTAGACAGATAACAGAAGGGGACAATCTTCTTACTGTGAGAACAATGAAAGCCCTGCCCCCCTTGACAGATTTTTCAGGTTTTTCCTTATGATCACTGAAGATTGTCCCTCTCTGCTATCCATCCGGACAGTCTTCCTGCTCTGAGGTGAGCAGTGTTACATCAGTAAAAGGGGCGGGAGGGGGATACTTTATCATTCAATTACTCTTGTACTACAACTCTGACAGTATTGAAATTACACTCTTCATGGCCCAAATATTATGAAGATTAATTGGAGCTGCTTTTATTGTGAAACATTACTATCCCTGTAACACCTTGTGTGCTATGGAGCTCTCTGAATATGATATCCAAGATTGAGGATGTTATCCCTTAGAGAAAGACACAAGATCAAAATTTACAGTAAGATAAGTGGGGGTTAAAATTAGGAGTTGTTAGTTCTCTTTTTAACCTTTGAATGCCAGAGAGTTGTGAACCCCTCTGGCACTCAAAGGGGGAGATTCACTAAGGTGTGATAAAGTGGAGATGACTTCTCCAGTGATATCACTTCTCCAGTTCCTATGTTATTCTTTGGAACCAATGCACTAAATGAAAAGAAGATGGAAGAAAGGAGATGGACAGTAGATGACCAGGGTGCTGAAGACTACACTGGACATCAGGATCAAAGGGTTAGTAATGTCTTGTATTAATAAAAAGTAATATTATTATAGATAATAAAAAAATAAATCCAACGATGCCAGTCTGATCTCTTAAACCTTTATGATTTGAGAGATATATGGTGATAAAGTCCCCCCCTCCCCTTTCCCTGACGTCACCCTCTAGCTGACAGAAGGAGATCCTGGTCCAAGGACTGGCAAGTGACTCTTCAGCAGAGCCGAAATAGCGTTATTGAATAAGAAATACTTAACTGGAACAGTCAACAAAGTGTACTTGCAAACCAGGAACACTTTGTAGCCTGTTCCAATTAAAGGGATAGTAAACCCCCCAAAAAACTGTAAGCTAAATGATAGGAATAATAAAAACATACTTAACACCCTCATTCCCATCTCTCAAACCATTATGGTTTGAGAGATAATAAAATAAAGACCTCCGCTCCCTCCCCTTTCTGCCTGACGAGCTGTAAAGCTGTCAGAGGCAGAATCCAGTCACACGACTGTAGGCGGCTCTTCAGGAGCGCTGACATCGGGATATCTAAGTATAATTACTTCATCGGTATGGTCTATGTGCCTGGCTTGCAAGCACACGTTGTAGACCATTCCGATGAAGTAATTATAGTTAGATATCTCGATGACAGCTCTCCTGAAGAGCCGCTATCTGGTCCTGGAAGCAGGATCTCATGACATCCGCTATACAGCAGACTCATGAGAAAGGGGAGAGAGCGGAGGTCTTTATTTTCTTATATCTCTTAAACCATAATGGTTTGAGAGATGGGAATGAGGGCGTTAAGTATGTTTTTATTATTCCTATCATTGGCTTACAGTTTTTTGGGGGGTTTACTATCCCTTTAAGTACTTCTTTTTAGATAGTGCTATTTCGGCTCTGCTGAAGAGTCGCCTCAACTTGCACGACTTGACTCTCCTTCTGTCAGCTTTACAGCTGACATCAGTGAGGGGGAAACTTTATCACCATATATCTCTCAAACCATAAAGGTCTGAGAGATCGGACTAGCATTAATTAATTCATTTTTTGAATATCTACAATATTACTTTTTATTAATACAAGACATTACTAACCCTTTAATGGTAAGTGTTACTTTGCAGGGGCTGTTGCTTTGTACCTTAGTCGGGTTAACCAATGAGTGCCAGCGGGGTAATTATACTCCACTGACACTCATGGGGCTAATTCTTCTAACATTTGACACATTTTTCAGGTACTTTGGATGTATTGATATGGGGTTTAGGGTCCCATATAAATACATCCACTGGGGACTTTTTTAACTTTTTTCCAGCGTCAGTTGTTTTGAGATCCGATAAGGGACTCTACGACCAAAAACTGGGTCTTATATTTCCAAAAATAAAGTGAGTCTCTTTTTGTATCTTAAAGTGTTAGTAATGTCTAAAAAAACCTTTTGCATTTAGAAGAGCTTAAAAAGCTGATCTAAATGCAAAAAAACGTATCTGTCAAACCGCTATGGTTTAAGAGATACGGGCGTTTAAAGTCTGATTTCTCCTACTGACAGCTGTAAAGCTGTCAGCAGGAGATTCGTGTCGGTCAACACGGTGGAGCTTGAGAAGTGCCGAGATCTCGATACTTACACGGAATCCCTTCATTGGAATGGTCTAAAACGTGTGCCTAGTGTTCAGGCACACGTTTTAGACCATTCTAATGAAGGGATTCCTTGTAAGTAATGTGATCCTGGCACTTCTCAAGCGCCTCCGTGTCGACCGACACGAATCTCCTGCTCACAGCTTTACAGCTGTCAGTAGGAGAGATCAAACTTTAAACGCCCGTATCTCTTAAACCATAGTGGTTTGAGAGATATACGTTTTTTTTTTTTCATTTAGATCAGCTGTTTAAGCTCTTCTAGATGCAAAAAAGTTTTTTTTAGACATTACTATCACTTTAAGGGCTAACGTAGTCAACCGAATGGTATCTTATAGTGTTTTTTCACTTTGAATGTGCGAAAACAGAGCTAATTTTTCACCCAACAGGTTTGGGGTTTTTTTACCGACATTTTTTATAAAATTGGTAAATGAATAGCTTACCACGCTTCCACAATTGCTGTCAGCTGATTTTCAGCCATTGGAGGTTAATGAACTTAGCCCTTAGAGTCTATGTACCATAAAATCTCAGGTATAATACACACCTGTGTATAATACACAGGTGTATATTATGCCCAAGATTTTAGGGGAAAATAAGAGTGCCTATGTATAATACGCACCCTTGTTTTCTACTTTACTTAAAAAAAAATTATTGCTGCCGGCTACCTTCCCTCCCTGCCCCCCAGCGCAACCTTATGTCAAAAGAAGCCTTACTTTCTTTTGCTGCACTTGAATACAGTGATCTGTGTTAAGCTCTGTGTCCCATCTTCCCTGCGGGCGGCAGACTTGCATTTTCCACCCGCTTCCTTCAATGGGCTTTCTGGACCTTCCGCCTCCAGCCAATGGTAATGCAGGTGCATTATCATTTGCTGGAGACAGAAGGTCCTGAAAGTCCATTGAAGGAAGCAGGCGGCAAATGCAAGCCTGCCGCCCGCCCGCAGGGAAGATGGGACACAGAGCTTAACACAGATCACTGTATTCAAGTGCAGCAAATAAAAGTAAGGCTTCTTTTGACATCGGATTGCGCTGGGGGGTTGGAAGGGAAGGTAGCCGGCAGTAATAAAAAAAATTTTAAGTCATCAAAAAAAACTGTCGGGTATAATATGCACCCCCCACTTCACATAAGGTGAAGAGGGGTAAAATTGTGCGTATTATACCCAATATTTTAAGGTAAGTAATATGTCTTTTTAAACCTGTACATATTTGGTATATGCCTACTAAAGAAGTCTGGATCATTCTTACTCTTCTTTGTATTGGTATTTATTGTCAAAGGTGGGGAGTTTGTGGGGTAGGGCATAATTATGGTTGGAACATAACTGAGAGTGGGGCATGGGGTCCCTTATTAGGGTTTGTAAGGGGGGTCCTGTATTCTGTCTTATGCTTCTGGAAGTGGTTAAGACAGGTCTTACACATGTCCCTTTATCCTATATAATAATTCGCTAATTCGTGTGTAACGCCTCAACATGCGCAGTAGACACTGCTACGCGTGCTGCAGTCATGCGCAGTAGAGACTGCCCGCGCCGCGGCTGATACAGAGCTGGGTGCTCCGAAGGAGCATCTCTACTGTGCATGAGTGCCCCTCTACCGGGTGGCAGTGGCATTGTGGCCCGTGTAACTGGCTGTTCAACTAGTTAGAAATAAAGCAACAACTTTTTGTTCTAAAGTTAATAATTACATATTCACAATTAAATAACTCCTTAACTGTGGATCTAGTTGTGTGGTCTACCTGCTGGGCTGCAAGTGTGGCAACAATACGGGGTCTGCATGCCTCAAACAGTGAGGAAAGGATTGGTCAGCACAGAAGAAACTCTGAAATTGGATATGAACAACATAGGGGAGATGTACTAAGTGGTGATAAAGAGGTGATAAAGTGATGATGACTTCTCCAGTGATATCACTTTGCCAAATTCTATGTTGTTCCATAGGGCCTCTGCACTAAGGGCGAGATGTTCAAAAAGTCTTCATAATGAAAAACTTGTCGGATAATGAGTTGGTGGTAAAAGAAGGACAATATTTTCAGAAGTAAATCCGTCACGTTTGAAAATTCGTCTAAAGAATTAAAAATGACGGTAAGAAGATCTTAAAAATTGCCTTTCAATTTGTCTTTGAAACGAACATTTTCAAAGAAACAAAAGACTTTTTTTGTCTTTGAACCAATTTTTTCTTCTCCAATTTTAGATCATTTTTATTATGTCGGGAAAAAATGACGTTAATCAGACAAAAAAACGACGTTCAAACGAATATTTTTTTCTGAAAATACCTTACTTTATGACGGAAGACTAAGCCACACCCAGACGGCTTTTTTCCTTTGATGGAGATGGCGGAATTGGATGCAAAAAGTGACGGAAACATGTCTGAGAATTGACGGATCATGGTGTAAGAACTTTTTTATTCTGATAACAGGCAATTTCAGTTACCGCCACTTTCTGAACATCTCGCCCTAAGATTACGCAAGATTTATAAATCTTAGTGCATGGGCTCCATCGCATAACATAGGACCTGAAGAATTTAGATTTCATCTCCACCTTATCATGACTTTATCACACCTTAGTGCATCTCTCACTTAGTGTATCAACACGCAGAAGAGATTTTAATTATAATAATCCCAGGGTGCTTTCTATTATCCCATAGAAAAAAAAAATACTTGCCCAGATGGTAAGAGAAAAAACTAGGCCTTATAAATCAAGAATATTTTCCGATTTTTAAATTACATAGTTTAAATCCATATGGGTTAAACAAATGCCCTATAACATCAAATATAATATTCTTGCTTTTTGTGCTGGGGGGGAGTTATAAAAAGTGTATTGCCTTTAGTTCATCTATCAAATGAAATGTGTTTAACTGTGTGTTTATTGCCATATATGTTTGGTGATAAAACAATGGCTTATTTATTTTTCCGAATTGGTGCTCAGTTGGTTGTATTGTTAATACATAAAATGTAAATTGAAAGAAAAGGCTAAATTAACTATAAAAAGGAATATATGTAACAAAATTCATAATTCATTCACTCCCTGTTTGGGAGGTCTCATGGGAAGTGCAATATTCTTTAAATTAATTGAGTCGTATATTTGATTTGTTTAATTTTTCTGAGATGGGACTAAAATTCATTTGTGAATTGTGATTGGTTGGAACTTATTTAACATAAGTGAATTGTACCAACAGCGTTTGTATACATTCCTTCTGATGAAACAACTGTAAGCAGCTGAGAAACACGTTGAGGGTATTTTAATATACATATGCACATTGTGTTTATATATTTTACAAAATACATTTTTTAACATTTATTTTTCCTGGTGATCCTTCATTCCAAGCAGTCTGTCCAAGCAGAAGTGGGTTGATTGCTTCCATATACCTTCTGACCGGCAGTGTTCTGCTAGCAAAATGGTCATGTGTGAGTGGTGAGTTGCTACTCCAAAATTTGCTAATACCAAAGACTATGGATGAAGGATTACAATAAATTGAAGGTAATAGTAATAATAATAGAAACTAGAGAAAAAGAAATTATGGGTATTGTTAAAAAAATTACGTGAAATGTATCTATAATTATAGGTGACAACTGAGCACAAATAAAATAAATTGGTCATGTAAATGGACATTTCTGAGGCTACACTGACTGCACCCAATCACTTGACCCTGGATTTGCGAGCGCTAAAAAAAATATATATATATATATATATATATATATATATGTATATATATATACAGGGCTTAAAATTTGAAGTCCTTTGCTACTAGCCAGACCTGAAAAGTTACTCCCCACTGCAAGCCATAACATACCAGCCAGGGCTGAATTTCTACTCGCCAGGGCTGAATTTTCACTCGCCATTGGCTAGTGGCGAGTGGAAATTTTGATATATATATATATATATATATATATATATAGTGGTAGATACAATGTTAAACAACAATTTGACACACCAGTCAATCCATAAGACTTGCTTTTCCCATAGAAATCTCACATTTGCAGTGTTGTTACTACTGCAAGTTATTCTGGGAAGGCATATGCAAATAAGTTTAACAAGGAATCACCTTTTTGCCCCAGATTCCACTTTATACATTGATTCCTTAGAGTATATGTATGCTGAGCAACAACTTTAAGACACAACTCAGGAAGAGATGCAAAGCCAGTAAACCACTCACGTTTTGTTGTTAATGCAACTCATCAGCATGAGGTTGGTTTTACTTGTTAAACTTATTTGCATATGCCTACCCAGAATCCCTTGCAGTAGTAACAACACTGCAAATGTGAAATTTCTGTGGCAAAAGCAAGTCTTATGGCTTGACTGATGTGTCAAATTGTTGTTTAACATTGTATCTACCACCCACCATTTTCAGGTGGAAGGGGTTTTCATTCACTTTTTTCCCCACCATAATCTTTTTAGTCTGTGCTATATGTACTCAGCCTGGGTATCCCTGGTTGCAGCTCGAGACAGCACACTTCTTAGAATTTCTTTATTGCAGCATCTTATGGCTAAGATCAAGTGTAGTATCTGTCCCAAGCAGCTCGGGGACAGAGAGGCACTTGGTCTGACGCCATGGCTGGGGAGCGGAAAGCCCGGGGTGCGAAGACTGCGCTGCAAACACATGCACATGAGTCACTTGAGCATGGGTGGAGCACTGCACAGCACTACTTGGACTTTTCTATTATTTTTTGCACTTCTTCTGCCCCAGTCTTCTGGCTGGAGGCAGCGAAAATTTTTTATAATTCCAGCCAGGAGGCTGGGGCCTTAACAGGTACCTATTTATTTATTTATTTCATCACTGCACGTTTTTGCACTGATGATTGGATTGATTTTTGCACTATTTATTGACGAAGAGCACTTCACGAACGCACAGCACTTAAACACTAAAAATCGCCATAGTGGGGCCAGGTTGAAGACTTGGTTTTGGTAGGGGAGCTGGTTTTCGATTGGGCCACCTCCCCTTTATGACTTCGACACTCCTCTCCTCGGAGGGAGCCGAAGATGGATGCCCCAGGATTGGAAACCTATGGTAGTACGCCCTGGGGCGAAGACCCTTCTCTCCCTCCGGGGAGAGGAGGAGAAGCTAAAGGGCTCCCCAAGCCTATAAGGTGAGGGGGGCTGAAGGCTGACCTGGTCCCACGACTGCACTGGACCCACAAGTGGACAAAGCGCACAACGGGACTGGGAACACGAGTAGAGCACCAGGATTGCACTGCACCCCGGGCTATACTTCAATAACATCTTATAAAGTCTAAGCCTATCCATGGACTTATGGATAAGACTTATTTCGTTCTTCATGTTTTTTAATGCCTACAAAATAAAATAAAGCTAAAATGAAGTATTACTATCCCTTTAAAGCCTTGATGAGAGCAGATTGTTTTGTGAGCCAGTATGCACTAAATATACGTAGATTTTAAAAAAAAAAAAAATAACAAAAACGATACCATTTGGTTATTCTTAAGTAATTTGGGTTTTTCTTTTTCATTTTAAAGAAGTAATTTCATGACAAGCAATTTTCGCTAGCAACAGTCAGCAGCGCAGATACTATTAGTCTCTTTTCCTTCAATATTTCAATTTTAATTTAACTGCACCTGCAGCTTTAGACTAGTTAATTAAAAATGGTTCTATGTTTCTACTTCCAAATGAAGTCCAGTGAGATTTCAGTACATTTTCCAAGGTTGTGAAATTTTATCTGCCCGGATGATTTTGGTAAATCTGGCTTACTTTCATGGGTCAGTCCCAGCAAAATCTGCGGTGACATGATTCTGCCTTTTTATTAAGTACAAATTATACTGTTGCATTTGAAGTTTGTGGGTTCTGGAAAATGTTCTCCAGTGAGTTCCGGCCTATAAGGTTGGCTGGAGAATGCCTGAAAAGACAAAGACAAACTGAATAATAAAAATTGAGTTTAAAGCACAACTGAACCACTTAACCCCATCCCGACAATGGTCTTACCAGGTATGTCCCGCAAAAAGTGTCACTTAGTGACAGAGGACGTACCTGGTAAGTACCGGAAGTCCGGGTCACCATGCGGCTGCACGCCATTTGGGGACTCCGGAATCATTTAGAAAAAAAAAAAGTTAGCCGGGCGTTAAGGTGACAGCCATGTATGCACGCAGCTCTCACTAAGGGGTTAATGTCCAGCAGTCGTGGGGTAGGATAACTCTTAAGGGCAGCACAGACATCATTCAGAGAGCCGGGCCACGTGAGTGAAAAAGAGGCTGAAAAAGAGGCTGAAACTGACCTTGGAGGATTCACTTTCAGACTCCCGCAGGAATGCTGTGATCACAAAAGCTATGATGTTCCAGGATCATCACCAGTCCATAAAGCAGAACCGTCACCCCAAATAAAGTCCCTCCCCCAATAATTATTCATACAGATATAAGCATAGAAATAGTAGTATTATTCTGCATAAGTACTGTGTTATTAAGAAATCCTACTTGATTGAGAAGAACAGACAGGCATCAGTGCAGACATCTTGGCTTAGAGACATCTGCACGCCTGCACTGTACATTCCGATCTCCTCTAGGAGGCGCTGCATTGTACCTTAAGGTAACAGGAAGGGACCGATGTTGCAGGCATACAGATGCCTCTAAAGCAAGAAGCCTGCCCGTCAGTCTCAGAAGATGTAGGATTCCTTAATAACGCTGTACTGATGCTGAATAATAGTACTATTTCTAAGCTTGTCACTATATGACTAATTATTAGGGGGGACTTTGTTTGGGGTGATAGTTCCACTTTAAGGCACGGACACTGGTGATGGTCCTGGCATGTCACCGGTCCTTAAGGGGTTAAACTCCTTTTAAATCAATTGGAATTTTATTTGTACCTTACAGTGCAGCTGAATTGCTCCACTTCTTTATAGATATGCCCCATAGTAATCTAAAGCCAATGTAGGATTTACATCTCCGGTTCCACAAGGCAAGTACCTCAGGCACCCATAGCTCCTCCCATGGCCACACCCCCACTTCCCACATGATCCCCACCTCCAGTCCTATCCACTGTTCCTTTACAAACAAAATACCCTTAGCAGGGGAGGGTTGGCCTGGGGGGCAAGGGGGCAATTGCCCCCCAGGCTGGTCATGAATATGGGCCAGTGGGCTAAAGCCTCCCTCAATTTCCCATTTGCTGCTGTAAATAGAGTAAACAGAATTTAAGGAGCTACACGAGTATTATAGCTCCATTTCAATTGTAGCTCTGTGGTATCACTAGTGTAGATCCATTTCAGTTATAAGCTCTGTGGTATCACTAGTGTAGATCCATTTCAACTGGAATCTCTGTGATATCAATTGTGTACTACCATTTCAGTTATAAGCTCTGTGGTGTCACTAGTGTTGCTCCATTTCAATTGTAAGCTCTGTGGTATCACTAGTGTACCTCCATTTCAGTTGTCATCTCTGTAATATCAATAGTGCACTACCATTTCAGTTATAAGCTCTGAAGTATCACTTGACTTAATCCATAACATTAGTGCCAGCTATAACATTAACAAAAGGGATTGGGCTGGGACATTGGGCTGGAGCGGTTAATAGAAATAGGCCACTTAATTGTACTTGCCCCCCAGGCCAAAAGTTGCCAGCCCTCCCCTGACCCTTAGCCTATTATAAACAAATGCAAAGAAAAATCTTTTAACCGCTTGGTTGAAAGAGAGACCTATAACACACTGCTTTGAAATGTATCAGTCATCCAAGGGCTTGAATAATAGCCAAAATGGTGAATTAAGAATCTACTGGTCACGCCCTCTACTCTGAATGTGGGTGTGGCCAGCACAGCTGAGCCACCGCCCCTCAAACTTGGCTCTCTATGCAGTTGTCTACTGTGCCTGTTGGGAAATCTGTCTCTGTTTAAAGCAGTGGACATCTTTTTTCTGCTAGTTTCTGAAGCATTAAAGTGGAAGGACTTTTACTGGAGAGGATATCTCCACTCTTGGAAGATGCTTAGTTCAAAAGTTTTTATAGATTGAACTGCTTTCTTTAAAATGTTAGCGACAGTGCCACCTGTGGCCCATATTGCAACTGTTTTTCAGCACCTCTCTACAAGAGAGATGAGTCTTGGGTTACAAATGCTCCATTGTAGCTGATAATAAGAGATTCACCACTTTGTGTCAGTTTGATCTGCAATAATTTTGAATTCTTCTTTTACTCAGTGGAAAAAGCAAAATAAGCCAAAAAGTTGTCTCGGTTTTAAGGCCAGATGTAGTCTTATTGTGCACTTATAGCAGCAATACTTTATAGTGCTGGGGAGTGCTCACATGTCTCTATATTTCAACTACGGGGTTCAATGTTATGGTAACATTCATAACATCTATATGATCCTTTAGAGCAGGGCTGTCCAAGTTCAGGTCTCAAGGGCCACCAACAGGCCAGGATGTAAGTATTTCCCTGATTAAGAACAGGCGGACCAATCAAAATGAATGAGCCACTGACTAACTCACCTATGCTTAATCAAGGAAATCTTGTGAATATACTCACAAGACCAATTCTTTTATGGTAAGCCCATAGAACTGAGGTCATCCACCCGTATCCTTGAGCTGCAAATGGTTCAGTCACGGAGACGTATCAGATCGTGCTACGTTGTATCCAGTTCTTTGTCGGGAGATACAAGCAATTCTATTGGGGAAGAACTGGATACAACGTAGAACCATCTGATGTGTCTCTGTTACTGAACCATTTGCAGCTCAGGTGGATGACCTCAGTTCTACGAGCTTATTATACAAGAATTGGTGTTGTGAGTATGCTTATAATACAAGTTTTTGTGGCTACCCAATTCATAAAGCTACTCTTAGAGGTTGTGCTTGTCTCACTTCTTCTTTCCTTTTACTCAGACAAAGAAAGGACACCAGAGACAGAGCTGCACCTTTTTGAATCTGTACATTTAAAGTAATTTTTTTAACTTGGACACTCGTATTGTATCATTATATACTTTATACTATATATTGGAACGCTGCTTCTTTTTCTTTTCTTTCTCTATGTTGTCTGTAGTGACTGCATGGAGGAGTTCAAGTGTTATACATGCCGTCAATAAGGGAGTTTTCTGTGAATCCTAATGGAGCGGGATAAGTACTTTTGCTGTGTTGAGCAGTGTAGGAACATGTGGCGCGATGCAAGAAACGTTCGCATTGGATAAAGGCATTTTTGTGCGCAGATAGATTTTGCGCATGTTCTAATCCAGAAAGCTAAATACCGAACGCTTCTTGAATTGCGCATAAAAAATGCCATTTTACGACAACAGTACATAGATGTATAAATTGATTCGCAATAGCAGTTCTTGCATTAGGCGCGTTCGCTATTCCACTCACACAGATTCGTTAATCTTAGCCACGCCCACACAAAAAATAAATATACGCAGCCGTTCACTAATCTTGAATTTTCATGTGCAATTCAACAAAATCATGCTCAAACCTATTACCTAGTGGTTTTCACATGGGAAATAACGATTGCGCACGTTTCCTGCATCGCGCCAATGGTCCCACTGTCAGGGATTGCGAGTGGTATATGTATGTCGGGTATATAGAAACAAGCAGAGGAGAGGATCCACTGGTAGAGAGAGACAGAGCGGGGTGGTTATGTATTTAATGACTTTTGTCCAGGATGGAGCAAGTGCTGGACCAGACCACCGCACATGAAACATCGTACCAGTATTTTGGTGGCATCTCCAGCATAAGGCAGAATTTGAGTGTGAGAAGGAAAATATACGATGGGGAGTCTTATATCATCTTGTGATGAGTTTATAATTCATTTCCCTAGGTGCAGAACTATGTAGAGTGCGAAAAACACAATGCCAGTATGACATTTCCTACTCAGTGCCTATCTCCCTTTCCCAAAGTTTCAAAAAGTAGTATTTAGTGGGACAGATGAGCTGTGATAACTTTTGAATAAATACTTTCTCATTAGGAGTGCCCTTGTTTTACTCAAGAAACAAAGATCAACAAACAAAGTTAGGGTTGCCATGGGAACTATACCTGGCACCCTTACAGAGGGAAACATTTTCCTCTCTACGAGTCTTTTCACTGTATCCTGGAATGACTCAGAGAGGAAAATTTCAACCTCCATATGAGTGTCAGGTTGATTGACCTTTTCAATGGCCCTTAGAAAATTTTTCTTTGCTAAATATCTACTTTATGTTTATGAGAGGAAATTATGTCAGCAGGCTGGTGATAAGTCCAGTAATATGTTTTCTCTAGACCTAGAGTTTCTTCTAATTCACTGAAAGGGCACTAGCACACCCCCCTTGAACCAGTTGACACCTCCTAAGATCCCCATAAATCTTTCTTCTTTGAGAAAATGCATCCCTACCTTGCCTTATGGGGAAGTCTGAGTGGGCCAGAAAGGATGACAGAAGGGACACATCAGGTGAGATTTTGTATTATTTTGGGCTGTATCCTGTATTTGCAGGATATCACCTATAGTTAGGTGGCCATGCAAGAACAAATGGGGAGATTTATAAAAGTGGAATTAATGGAAAATAAGCTTTAAAATGGCTGTAAGATTGTTGCTGCTAGTTATAAGAGTATTAAAGGGATATTAATACTTAGTTTTATCTTTATTTTATTTTGTAAGCATTAAAAAAACATGAAGAACAATGTAAGTCTTATTTCTCAAAGCTTTATGGTTTAAGAGATATTCACAAGCAAAGTATCTCCCCCTGTTCAGCCAGATCAGAAGGGAGGTGCCCAGGTAGACTGCAGAGAGGGACAATCTTCAACTAAGATAAGGGAAAAACCTGAAAAACTTGTCAAGGGGGGCAGGGCTTTCATTGTTCTCATAGGAAGAAAATTGTCCCCTGCTGTTATCTGTCTGGTCTATGGAGTGGATTCCACATCTGAGAAGAGATGGCTTACACTAGGTAAAAGGGGCGGGAGGGGAACTTTGCTTGTGAATATCTCTCAAACCATAAAGGTTTGAGAGATAAGACTTATATCGTTCTTCATGTTTTTTTAATGCCTACAAAATAAAATAAAACGATAAAACGAAGTATTACTATCCCTTTAAGGACAATTTAAGAGGACTTAACACCATGTAGTATGTTTTTTATAAAATGGAGTAAGGAAGCTTCTAAAAAGTTGCTTAGCATATTTATAAAGAAACGTCACTATTTGGGACAATTTGGTTACAGAATTTTCACCAAATATTTAAGGTCTGACCTGTTCATATTCTTTATAATCACCACATTTATAAATGTAACTCGAATACTTTATAAATACCAACACTCATAATAAGGAATATTTTAAGGATCCATTCACAAAAACAAACTAGAATACTTTTTATAAATCTCCCCCAAGGTCCTCCATTTCCTATCTAACCAGGGCAATGCATTAAGAGGTATAAAATCTGTTTGCTGTTGTTCCATTTGAACCCAAAGCTTTATTTGAGCTGTTAAATCAGTCAGCTATATGGGATATCCATGTGGCCATATAATATCTCATGATACTAGGAGCCCCCATGCCCCCCAGCTTAGTGGGTCTAGATAAGGTGTCAAATCAGACTCTGGTAGGGCACCAACTCCATGTGTATGATCTTAATTAATTTCTACCAGGTGTTTAAAGGGGATCTATCACCCCTATACAACTATGTCTAAACAGTTTTGTTACATAGCGAATATGTTGAAAAGTGTATTATTTTATTTTTTTTATTTTTTTTTTTAAAAAGCTTGTTTGTCGAAATTCAAAGAATAAAAGTTGCCTTGCACCTTCTTCCAGGTTGACTGCAGTTACCTGCTCTGCAATCACAGCCCGTCAAGCTGCCTCTGTTCCCCTACTCTATCCAGCCTCCTCTGATGACAGAGGCTTTCTGCCTGTAAGCTGGAGCACTCTCATTGGCTAGATATCGATCTCTGCCAATGAGACCACTTCAGCTTATAGGCATAAAGCCCCCGTCATCGAGGAGGCTGGATAGAGGGAGGAGAACAGAGGCAGAGGCAAACAAGCATTTTTTTTTTAATTAATACACTTTTCAACATATTTGCTATGTAACAAAACTATTTAGACAAAGTTGTACAAGGGTGATAGAGCCCCTTTAATATAAAAATGTGACTCCTTAACCCCTTCTCCACCATTGACGTGCCAGGACCATCTCGGCGGTCTGGCACTTAAGGACCAGTGATAGTCCTGGCACATCATGGAGTACAGGGCTCCTGGCGCGGCTGCACGCCACTCCGGGAGCCCTGAACCGGAAGTACTAAAAAAAAAAGCCCTGTGGTCTTCAAGTGCCACCCACACGTGTGCACAATGGTCCTTAAGGGGTTAAGGGAGTCATCTGGATAAGTAATCTTGCAATACTAGACTTAATTATGTTGAATCGTATTATATACAGTATTGTGCAAAAGTATTTGACCAAATATTGATTTGATTTAGATTTTTCTTCTGTTCACTCACAATGCATTTTGTTAATTGATAAAAGTAAACTATTGACATGTCTATATTTGAAAGCCTTCTTACTTTACAGCATTTTTTCCACACCTGCCTAAGACTTTTGCACAGTACTGTATATGATAGGCAAGGAAAACCCTACCTGTCCCAGTAAAAGCTATTCAATTCAACTGAGAAATTCCATTCTGAGGGATTGAAATATTCCCCTCTTCTATTTTTGGTAGGGTTAATTTTGAATAAGAAGAGCCTACCAAATTATTCTAGCTCAGTCATAAAAGCAGGGAGAGAAGAGGCATAGTCTGATTGTATAGCTAGTGCACTGTCCACATAAAGAAGAAGTCTGTGTTATGTGCCGATAAGCATTAGTTTCTGAATCATTTCATTATATTTACTAAAAATTTGACTGTGTCTGCATCACCAGCACCAAAAATCAGAGGGGAAAAGGGCATACCTGTTGTGCCCCATTTGGCAGAGATAAAGTCTGTGATAGCGAGTTAATAATCTTAACCAGAGTCATAGAAGATGAGTACAACACCATAATATAAGGTAAAACTCAAGATGAGAATCCAAGATATTACACAGTAACACGCAGTAGTAGTAACGTAGTAAATTAGGCTGAAAAAAGTCCATCACGTTCAACCCTCTCCTCATAACCCAGAGAAATGAGAATTACATAGCTTTCCTGCTACCAAATAAGTTGGTCTTTATAAGACCTTCCTGATTTGCCTACTAAGACACAATATAACCCTGTATGTTCTGTTTTGAAATAAATGTGTCTAATCTTCTCTTAAATGTATCCATTGTAACCTCCATAACCACATCCTTGGGCAAGGAATTCCATATATTAACAGACCTTACTGTAAAAAACCCCTTCCTCTGCTGAAGTCTAAACCTCCTTTCCTCTAATCTCAAGGGGTGTTCCCTGGTCATTTGATCAGGCCTCGGAATAAATAGCTCATCAGAGAGATCCGTGTATTGATCTCTCATATACTTGTACAATGTGATAAGATCTCCTCTTAGTCGTCTTTTCTCTAGAGTAAATAAACCAAGTTTGTCTAGTCATTCCTCATACGTCAGGTCCTCCATTCCCTTGATTAATTTTGTTGCTTTTCGCTGTTCCCTCTCCAGATCTAGAATATCCTTTTTCAGAACTGGTACCCAAAACTGCTCTGTATATTCCATGACTCCATGATCAATTTCATAAAAGACCTGTTGATTCTATCAAAGATCTTTTAGGTGTCAGGGAATAGTAACAAAATTATAAGATCCAATAACTAATATTGATCAGTCTTGTGGTGTGATCTCTCGCTCCTTCTTAGGAACAAAACCCACCTGATCCACATCTACAAACGCCAGGAGAAACCATTTAATCAATTTATTTGCCCTGATTTTTGCACCGATTTTAATTTCAACTGTAAGCAAGGAGATGGGTATGTATGCATGTATATTAGCTTAACAGTGCATTCACTTAGAATGCCAATTTACTGTGTGCAGAAATTATAATTGATAAATATACAAACAGAATAAAGAAAGTGTGATCTATTCAGTCAAACATTACCAATTAGCAGCTGTGTCACAAGCCCAGTGCTTGTGTCACTCGCTGAATACATTTTTAACAGAAATGCTGGCTTTTAAGGCCAAATTATTGTCCACATTGGTGCTGGAAGCGAAGGGGTGAGATTAGGGTCACAACTTGAGCAAGATGCACATTATTTTCTTGTAAGTGCTGTATCATATCCTGGGTTCGCCTACCACACAAGCGTCTTTGATTTATGGTCAGAGTAGAAAGGCATGTAGAGATTCCATTTGCCTAGAGGGGTAGTTGGTGTGTGTGTGTGTGTGTGTGTGTGTGTGTGTGTGTGTGTGTGTGTGTGTAACTGTGTATATTGTACAGACTTGTCCGTTTTGGTCAGTGAGGGGAAACTTTACTTGTGAATATCTCTCAAACCATAAAGGTTTGAGAAATAAGACTTATATCATTGTTCATGTTTTTTAATGCCTACAAAATAAAATAAAGATAAAATGAAGTATTACTATCCCTTTAACACTGAATGGTCCTTCACTTTATAGCTGTAATACATTCCTCTGATTCTTGTTAGTACATAGCAGGAAACATCATGCAGATGAACTGAACCACCCCCCACCACCCCAATGCAGAACTCAGCTACCCCAGAGAGTGTACACACACACACACACACATATATATATATATATATATGTCTCTCTCTCTTTCTCTCTCTCTCTCTCTATATATATATATATATATATATATATCTGTCACCCTGCACTGGACCAGTGTGGCAGATTCCGGTGCATACCTTCAGCATAGCTTGCAATGGAGGCCTTCATCCTGTAATGGATCGACAATGTGTACAACTTTATTATTATATATTTTATATATTTTATTTTCAGTAAAATTCGATTTCGGACAAAAAAATTTTTTTAAATTCGGAGGATCTGAATTTTGGACCGGACCTGTTCGATTCGGACGCAATTTGTCAATAGTCAGAATTACTTAGTCGAATTTTCAAAAAAAATTAAAATATTCAATACAAAATTAAAATTAAACAAATAAGAAAAAAATAACCATTACACTAATTTAATAATGATATTAACTCTCTAATGAGACAGGAAGGGGTATTTTATAAACCCCTACACACTTATATATGTATATGTCACATCAAATTAAAGCCCTTTCTGCCCTTTAAAAAATGGTATATAATATGTGTTTGTGCAATAAATGAGAAATATAGGAATTATGGTTGAACACACACCTAGCAAAAATGCCAAAATTGCTTGTGTCCTTATGTGGTTAATATCTGCACTTTGCATGAACTGTAAAGCACCTGTTTTACCACATCTATTTTTAGCAGTATGTAGCAACACTGTAATAGTTTCAGGTGGGAAAGTGCAGTGCCGTTTTTTTTTAGTAGCATGTAGCAACAATGTAATGGTTTCAGGCGGGAAAGCGCCGTCCGAATTTTCAAAATTTACACTGAAATTTCGCACTAGGTCCGTTTCGGATTCTGATTTTTTTTGTGAGCAGATCTTGGCTTTCGGAAGGTCCGAATGATGCCGAATACGCCTTATTTGTCCGAATTCCAAAATTAGCCGAACCGAATCTCACAAGTCTAAATTCAGAACATTGACTCATCAATGTGAGTGAGAAGAAGTGAATCCAATAATCCACTCTACATTGCCATCGGCTGCTAATACACGGAAGTCATTTGTGTATACCTTCAAGTGTTTATGAGTGTGTGCTAGGTAGACAAATAAGATGTGAATTCTGCATATTTAGGATTGTACCTCTTTATGCATGCATACATGTAGGCATAGATCGTCACTGAACTCGATGATAAGCCTAAGTTGAAAGAAGAACACTGTCAATATTGTAACCATAGAGGTCACTGGTGTGAAGTTGTTGTGATGGACCTGCTTTCTAAAGGGACCATGCATAATTTACAACTTCCCACAGCACCTAACACAATGAACTGTAACATCATTCTTTATGATTGTGAGTTCAATTCTAATGTTAAAGGAGCAGTACATTTTTTTTTACAAAAACTTATATATTATAGAGCTTTTCATGCTGAGTCAAACAAGGGTACTCCCACCACTGTCAGTTGATTTATTAAAATTATATAACAATTCAAATAATCAGGAAGTGAATTTACAGTGTGTTTACTTCCTGATAGTTCTAACTGACAGGAAGTGACTCAGCAGTTTTTATCGCATTCTATGGAGAATTATATGTCACCGACTTTCCTCTCCATTAGAATGTAATAGAATATCTAATTAGAATTTGATTACTAGAGGGCATTGCTAATGTAAAAAAGCACAGGTTTAAATAGTAATAACTCTGGAAATATGCATCTGTCAGCAGTGGGGGTACCCTTATTTTACTCAAGAGGAAACGCATTGCAATATATATTTTTTTCATAAAAAAAATAAATTTTGTATGTATTAAATTTTTTTTTAAATCAGTGGACATTCTGTTTGACTATCTATCTGTTTTTGCTGTATATTAAATACTCACCTGATAATGAGAGAGAGGAGGGTCTGTTCCTAACATCCCCACTGTTGATTTGGTCACCGGTGTTCCTGGCTCATAAATATCAAGCTTTCAAGTGTGCAGTGGTTGTTACTATTTAGCGGATTCAGCACTATGTACCCTCTTCTTTGTTTTTTGAGCATTGTTTCCTCCAAGACAAAGGATAGGTGTTTATTGTGGAGAACTGCCATTGAATGAGTGTGTGAATGAGAGATACTTGTGTTAAGACAGTTCCAATATTCCTCATTTGCTTCTTCTGTCATCATAGGATTTGTGACTACCTCCATTTGTTAAAGCAGAACTTTCAGTTAGTATTAAGTTGCCCTTGAATTATTAAACATATGGCGACTAGCATCTTAAAGTGTTAGTAATGTTTAAAAAATAGTTTTTGCATTTAGAAGAGCTTAAAAAAGCTGATCTAAATGCAAAAAAACGTATCTCTCAAACCGCTATGGTTTAAGAGATACAGGCGTTTAAAGTTAGGTGTTTCCTACTGACAGCTGTAAAGCTGTCAGCAGGAGATCCGTGTCGGTCTCGTTAGTTATATGGAATCCCATCATTGGAATGGTCTAAAATGTGTTCCTAGTGTTCAGGCACATGTTTTAGACCATTCCAATGAAGGGATTCCATGTAAGTAATGAGATCCCGGCACTTCTCAAGCGCCTCCGTGTCGACTGACAGGGATCTCCTGCTGACAGCTTTACAGCTGTCAGTAGGAGAAATCAAACTTTAAATGCCCGTATCTCTAAAACCATAGCGGTTTGAGAGATACATTTTTTTGCATTTAGATCAGCTTTTTAAGCTCTTCTAAATGCAAAAAACTTTTTTTAGACATTACTAACACTTTAATACGTGTATTACCTCTAAACTGCTGCATTCTAAAGAAATCTTTCATCCTAGGAGACCGGAAGCCAGGCATCTTCTCTGCACGCCTGCACTGTCAGTGCCGGTTTCCTTTAAGAAGCATTTCAGGCAGGGGAGGGCTGGCAACATACGGCCCAGGGGGCAAATACAATTAAGTGGCCCATATCTACTACTGTCCAAGCCCATTGTCCCAGCCCACCCCTGTTTCCTTAATTTTAAAATTGTCCTTAATGCTGTGAATTAAAGCAAGTGACACCACAGAGCTTACTGTTGACATGGGGCTACATTAGTGATACTACAGTGCTTACAATTTAACCCTGCGAGTGCCAGAGGGGTACACAACACATTGCTTTTTTAATGCGTTGTGTACCCCTCTGGCACTCAAAGGGTTAAGTAAAGATAGAATAGGGATGCCATACAGCTTGCAAGGGAAATGGATTATGCTACTAGTGCAGCTATGTTTGGACTGTAGCTCTGCGGTATCACTAGTGTAGCTCCATTTACAGCAGCAAGTGGGAGATTGAGTGAGGCACTGGCCCACCAGCCCAGACACATGGCCAGCCCAGGGGGCAATTGCCCCCCTGCCCCCCAGGCCAGTCCTCCCCTGAATTCAGGGCACCACAAGGTATCCGGAAGAACTGACGGCGCAGGCGCTCAGACTGCAGTAAACTGCCGGTCAGTCTCCTAGGATGAAAGATTTCTTTAGAATGCGGCACTTTACAGAGGTAATAAATGTAACAGGATGCTAGTCACAGGCGGCTTAGTAGTAACTGAAAGTTCTGCTTTACATTTCTTGGATTTTAATTGCATTTGTAATGAGTTCCCTAATTGTATGGCACTGAGGAAGATGCTGATGATTTAACAATAATAATAATAATAATAATAATGTCCCAAAATGCTGGTGCTCGATGAGGCAACATCCTAAGGTATAAAATGAGCTGCTTCGGTGGATTCGTACATTCCCCAAGGGGCTTTAGGACAACTATGAAATAAGCAATATAGTGACACACCTAATCCAAATGGCTCCTTAATTGAAAAGGAATGTTCTAAAGAATCTGTTGAGAAAAGATGTTAAAGAAATGTCCAAGATGATGACCCAAAGATATGGAGAGAATCTCAATGTCAAATATTTGAGGAATGATAAAACTGACAGAGTCAATGACCTTATTGAGAACTCCAGATTTATGGTCCATTACTGACGGCTTTGTCATTTCGCTCACAGGGACGGAAAGTGTGAACATCTTTCATAATTGTTTCTTTCTAAATTGCCAACAAATTCCAAAACGGGGTTCACTATGATGAAGCAAATTATACTGATAATAGTAAATAAAAATAATCTTATATCCAGTGCTTTCAGTTGGTATGCAGAGTTGTACCCAGAATATTTTACGGAAATATATAATTTGTACTAAGATAAGTGGAGCAATTTTTGTCAAACCTACCCAGCACAGGGAAGCAATTGGAAAATTCTCTCGAATTTAATAGGTTTAAATCTCCATTTAAGTTTTAGGGAAATTGTATTTCACTATGGTGCAGTTGGTTTGAACCTGGATTGTTTGTATTCTACATCAGCGTATCAGCATCCGTAAGTCTGAAGATAGAATGTTATGACATCTGTTCTATTGTCCAATCAGGACTGCACATCCCTTAGATCAGGGGTTGTTAATCATTGGCCATCTAGCTGCTAGAGACAACAACTTCCATCAATGTGTTGTGTACCCCTCTGGTGCTCAAAGGGTTACATTTATAGTAATGTTTTATTATGACAAAATATATATTGTAGGACTTTTTCGTGCTGAGAGGTAATTCAGTTAAAAGTAATAATAGCTCAGACTTATTTGGTTTCTTGCCTTTTATCTTTCTAAAAAAACAATAAAAAAGCTAAAAATGTGGCCCACTAGGTGGTACTATTTCATTATTTCCTATGGTGAATGTCTGATGATTGGCTGTAAAACTCTCCATGCATTCAACTAGACAGGCAATATCTTGAGCTGTAATATATTTTGAGGACAGCATCTCACAGGAAAAGTAGCCTTATTTTTCTTAAAGGGATAGTAATACTTCATTTTATCTTTGTTTTATTTTGTAGGCATTAAAAAAACACGAAGAACGATATAAGTGTTATCTCTCAAACCTTTATGGTTTGAGAGATATTCACAAGCAAAGTTTATCCTCCCGCCCCTTTTACCTAGTGTAAGCCATCTCTTCTCAGATGTGGAATCCAGTCCATAGACCAGACAGATAACAGAAGGGGACAATCTTCTTCCTATGAGAACAATGAAAGCCCTGCCCCCCTCGACAAGTTTTTCAGGTTTTTCCCTTATCTTAATTGAAGATTGTCCCTCTCTGCAGTCTACCTGGACACCTCCCTTCTGATCTGGCTGAGCAGTGTTACATCAGTAAAAGGGGTGGGAGAAGGATACTTTGTCATTGAATTACTCTTGTACTACAACTCTGACAGAACTGAAATAACACTCTCCAAAGTCCAAATACTATGATGATTAATTAGAGCTGCTTTTATTATGAAACATTCCTATCCCTTTAACAGGAAAAGCACTAAACCAGGGGAAGTCAGTGAATGGACTGCCTGCTGTTAGGAACTACAACTACACCTTCAGCTGGGGATCAAACAATCCACTACCCCTGCCCCTATTCCATTAATATCCCACTAGTGCAAGTCAAACTTACATGTAATACATTTCTAATAAATATATAGATTTTTGTGAGGATTAATATTCTACTTAATTTACACCTAGATTAATTAGATTAGTGGTTCTCAATCATGACACTTTCGCGTTCCCTCAGCACAAGTTTAGGGTGCCCTTTTTTTATATGATGATTTTGTCAAAAATGTAAATATAGAGTTTTAAAGAGGAACTTTCACCTTAAAGGAGCAGTAAACTTATTTTTATGAAAAACACATATTTTATAGATCTTTTCCTGCTGACTAAAACAAGGTCACTCCCATCGCTGTCAGATGTTTTATTCAAAATTTATAGCAGTTTAAATAATCAGGAAGTGAATTTACTGTGATTACTTCCTGATAGTTCTAACTGACAGGAAGTGAATTTACTGTGTTTACTTCCTGATAGTTGTAACTGGCAGGAAGTGAATTTACTGTGTTTACTTCCTGATAGATCTGACAGGAAATAACTGGCAGTTTTTATCACATTCTGTGGAGATCTGTATGTCTCTGATTTTTCTGACTTTCCTCTCCATTAGAATCTAACAGGAAATCTAATTAGAATTTGACCACTAGAGGGCACTGCTAATGTAAAAAAGCATGGGTTTAAACTGTAATAACTCTGGAAATATAAATCTCTCGGCAGTGGGAGTACCCTTATTTTACTCAGTAGGAAAATCCCTACAATATATATTTTTTTTCATTAAAAAAAGTTTACTGCTCCTTTAATTCAAGTTTGCATATTTGTACTCTGCATTAAAAACTGCCTATGTGTCATGTTATCCAAAAGTCCAGCAAATGGACAGTTAAGAAGATATTTGTACTTGTTAATCTATGCTAATGTATGCTACTTGCAGTACCCATGTGGTCCCAATAAATTTCATATGCTAATGGAGTTTTGTGCTGTACCAGGTGATTTTCACTTTCACTTTCACAGAAATAAACGGGTGAATATCTCCTAAACTATAAATCTGCGGGAATTTTGATTAACATGACACAAAGGCAGATCTGAATGAAGTTTTCAAATATGTAAAGAAAATTAAAGGTGATAGGTCCACTTTAAATGTATATTAAACTAAATCAGTGTGCACAATATACTTGTTTTTGCCATTCTAATTGTGACAGAATAACTCAATATTTATGTTTTCATTCCTTTCAATAAGTGTGTGACAATTACCTGTAAAATGTTAGGTGACAAAGACTGAAAAACATTGAGTGAGATAAATATACTCACTCAAGTTAACCTAACTAACCATACATTGCTCAATAAGGCCTTCTTAGAACAGTACAGCTTCATACAGTTGTGTCCTTAGCCCCCGAAGTAGCATGAAGGTCTGGGGAGTGGGAGTGTCAAAATGATATGATCTGAGTCATAATATGGGTGGGGCTTAATCTTGATGGAGGCGATTAGGAAGAAGAGCAATATTTTCACTGAAAATGGGTGAGAAAGTGACCAGAATGGTGAGGGAGTTGGTTGAACAGGTAGAGGAGTGATCAAGGTTAAAATGGAAACTCTCCAAGCCAGAAAACCAACCTATGACATGAGAACTGTTTAACCCATTGAGTACCAGAGAGGTACCCAAAGCATTGTAAAGCAATGCATTGGATGCCTCTGTGTTATTCAGAGGATTAAAGTGGACCTGTCACCTTGCTTAAAGATTACATATTTAAAAAGTTATTAAAAACTGGAGGTGGGCAATGTGTAGTTGGAAAGTGTGGACAGTGTTGAGGTGGACAATATGGCCAAAATGGAGGTGTACAGTATGGGCAAAGTGGAGGTGGACCATGCGGGAAGTGTGTGGAGGTGGGCAGAGTGCAAAGTGTGTGGACAATGTGGGCAGTGTGGCGGTGAACAATGTGGAGGTGTGCAGTGTGTGGAGGAGGATGTGGTGAGCAGCGTGGACAGTGTGTATGGAGGTGGACATGTGGGCAATGTGGAGGTGGGCAGTGTGTGGAGGAGGATGTAGTGGGCAGTGTGGACAGTGTGTGTGTGGAAGTGGACATGTGGGCAATGTGGAGGTGGGCAGTGTGGGGAGAAGGACAAGGTGGGCTGTGTGGAAGTGGACAATATGGAGTTGGAAAGTATGGACGTGTAGAGTGTTTAGGTGGCAGTGTGGAGGTGGACAATGTGGAGTTGGACAGTTTGGGCAATGTGAGGGTGGACAGTGTGTGGGGGGGCAGTGTTGAGGTAGACAATGCGGAGGTGGAGAGTGTGGGCAGTGTGGAGGTGGACTGTGTGGAGGAGGTTAGGTTGGGGTGTGCAGTGTGTGAAGGAGGTTGGGGTGGAGGAAGACAGGGTCAGCAGTGTGCAGAGGAGGATGGGGTAGACAGTTTGTGGAGGAGGACCCCATGTTAGTGAGTACAGAGTCACACTAGTTCCTCACCCATGTTAGTGACTAGAAAGCCACACTAGTTCACCCCAAGTTAGTCACTAGAGAGCTACACAAATTCCACCCCTTCCCCCATGTTAGTGACTACAGTCACACTAGTCCCCCCCATATAAGTGACGACAGACTCACACTAGTTCCACCCCCATATAAGTGACTACAGACTCACACTAGTTCCACCCCCATGTAAGTGACTACAGACTCACACTAGCCCCCCCCATTCTATTGACTAATGAGTCCCACTAGTCCCACTACTGATGTTAGTGACTACAGAGTCACACTAGTCCCACCCCCCCAATGTTAGTGACTACATTTTCACACTAGTCCCACCCACCCATGTTAGTCACTGTAGACTCACACTGGTTCACTCCTTAGATATCGTGTGTCCCTCAGGAAAGGTAGGATGTGACTGGGTGAAACCGAAGCGCTGTAGTGTTCCGGCAGGAGGACCTCATCTGGGATCTTGGTCCCACCGCCGGGCTCAATGCCAGAAGTGAGTAGAAAGCAGCTTTCAAAATCACCGACCTTATTATAAAGTTTTAGTTTCACTTTAAATAAAAGGGAATATTGGGTATTTTTCCTCCCTTACGGAGAAGTTGGTTTGGCCCAGAATTTCATATCTTTTCTGTTACATACATAGTAACATAGTAACATAGTAGATAAGGCTGAAAAAAGACATGCGTCCATCAAGTCCAGCCCATGCCAAAAACACCCCTGTTGATCCAGAGGAAGGCAAAAAAAAGCCCTCTGGAGCCATTTCCAATCTAGTCCCAAGTGTGTGTGTGTGTGTGTGGGGAGGAAATTATTCCTTCCTGACTCCAATTGGTAGTCAAATAGTTCCCCGGATCAATATCCTATCTGCTTTGAAGCCATCTGTCATAATTGTCAATATTGTTCTGTGCTAGATAGACATCCGTTGCTTTTTTGAATGCAGTTGCATTATCTGCAAGTACAACATCCCGAGGCATGGTTCCCGTGATCTTTTTCTGTCACTCTTTGCTATGGTGCGCTTCCATTGGCTGAGCTTGTTTGGCCTGCCCAGTATGGCCTTTTTATACTCGGCCTTTGGCACCTGTCAGGTGCCCTTTCGTGGTGTTCCTGAGCCAGTGTTGCTGTGTAGCTGTGTTCCAGTGTTCCTGCATTCCTGTGTACCGACTTGGCCCGTCTTACTACGCTCCTTAGTTCCTGCTCCGTGATTTGACCCGGCCTGGCTGATGTTCCTGCTCCGTAACCTGACCCGGGTACGTTGACGACCCTGCCTGTGTTCCTGCTGAGATCCTGTTCCAGTGTCGCCTGGGCGACATTCTGACTTCTGCTGTGCTGTTTGCAGGGCTGACAGAGTTGTTGCCTCCTATGTACTGGGCCTTCCCGTTTACTCTTGCTGAGAACTGTTGCCTCTGTTACTCTGGGCCTCCGTTAACAATTAAAGAGCACTGAACCTTCCGATGCACTTACAGAGCACTGTTGCCTCAGTTCACTGAGCCTCCGTTAACACTTGCAGAGCCGTTGCCTCCGTTCACTGAGTCTCCTTTAACACTTGCAGAGCCGTTGCCTCCGCTACCCTGAGCCCTCCGCTTACACTTGCAGAGCCTTGTAGTCTCCGTTAATAAGAGCCTCCCGTTAACACTTGCAGAGCATGGTGGCCTCCGATTTACGTTGCGCATCCGGTTACACTTGTTGGGCGCAGTAGTCTCGTTACGCACCGGTTGGGTGCGATTGGCTCCATACACCTCAGCTCTTGCAGTGTAGTTGGTCTCCGTTACAACACCGGAGAGGTGCTATTGGCTCTATACAGCTAAGCTCTTGCAGTGTAGTTGGTCTCCGTTACAGCGCCAGTTGGGTGCTATTGGCTCTATACAGCTAAGCTCTTGCAGTGTAGTTGGTCTCCATTACAGCGCCAGTTGGGTGCTATTGGCTCTATACTCCTCAGCTCTCGCAGTGTATTTGGTCTCCGTTTACGCACCGGGTGGGTGCTATTGGCTCTTAACATCTCAGCTCTTGCAGTGCACTTGCTCTCCGTTTACGCACCGGTTGGGTGCTAGTGGCTACAAGCTCCTAAAGCTCTTGCAGAGTATTTTGGCCTCAGTTCCCTGCTCAGCATAAGCAGTAGTCTCTGTCCTGTTCTATTTACTGGTTTTCTCATCTAGCACCACTATATCGCTCCTTTACCAGTTTATGGGCATGTCAAACACACCACAACAGAGACTGATTTGATTTCTATGAACTTTAACCCTTGAGTACCCTGTATGCTAACTTATGCCTGTCCTGTGACAGTATATATTTATTTCCCTGTATACTGGGCCTGAGAGGGCATCTGTACTTTACTGTCTATTTCAGTTATTCTGTATTGCCTATAGAGGGCAGTCTCTCTTGTCTTTTAATAAAACTGTGTTTTATTCTAACCTGCTGGTCTGAGTGTCCTACAAAACCGTTACACTTACCGCCCTTACTGTAAAGAATCCCTGCCTTTGTTTTAGTCAAAAGCACCTTTCCTCTAGTCTTAATGGATGACCTCTTGTTCTTAGCTCAGCTCTTTGCATAAACATTCATTGGATAGTTCTTTGTATTGGTCTTGAATATATGTGTAAATGGTAATCATATCACCCCTTAGACGTCTCTTCTCTAATGTAAACAAACCCAGTTTGGCTAGTCTCTCTTTATAACTCAGACGTGAATAACAGTAATGCTAGTAACAATAATATCGACGGACAAAATAAGAGGTAGCGAGGTTCTTGTGAAGAGCTTACAGTCTTTCTGTTGGTGGGTACACATGTACATGAGGAATGTAAATAAGTTTGGAGATAAAGAATCATATTGGGCCGTATGCTCCATTTAGGATACATACAGCGCTAGAGGCATCCATTTAGTCCATTCCGATAATGCAAAAGAGGCCGATGTTAGTGTTTAAATAAATTGGTCTCTAGTTTGAATAGTGCCCATCAGATCAGTTTTAACCTCTTGAGTATCAGAAGGGTTTGCAATGCATTGCTTTTCAATGTGGTAGTCACCCCGCTGGTACTCAAATAGTTAATAACTTCTGAGGCCACTGACAAAATTGTGAAAAGAGACCACAAATAACCCTTTGAGTGCTTTACAATGCGTTGCATACCCCTCTGGCACTCAAAGGGTTAAAAGATTGTATTGGGATCTCATTAACCTCTGTTAAGAACGCCTTAGCTTCCAAGTGTAGGTGATGTAGAGAAAATCTAAATGCACAAATATCAAAATGTGTGAAAATATATCACCCAAACTGAAAAACTAAACACAAAGGGCAGCGCTGGAATAAACACCACCACTTTATGTGTTATAAATCCAAATAATGAAAACATAAATTATTCACGCGTCCTAAAAAGATTTAAAGTGGAACTACCACCCCACACAATCTTTACCTTCACTAAGTCCCCATCTGGCGACTAGCTGCTTAGTAGCGCTAGTCACCAGAATAATTACCTTATTTAATAGATTTCTGCTCTCTTCCATGGGTGACAGGCAGGACGGAGTGCGGACATCTATCATGACGTCCCCGCGACTGCGCTGTCAGTCCCAGCCGGGTCTAGGAGGCGTTGCTAGGAGCCATTTGGCTCTGGCTGGGACTGACAGCACAGGCGCACGGACGTCACAATGGCAAGATGTCCGCGCTCTGTCCTGCCTGTCACCCATGGAAGAGAGGAGAAATCTATTAAATAAGGTAATTATTCTGGCGACTAGCGCTACTAAGCAGCTAGTCACCAGATGGGGACTTAGTGAAGGTAAAGATTGTGTGGGGTGGCAGTTCCCCTTTAAACTATAAATTAGATACAAAAATCAAGATATAGACGTGGAAAAGAGGAAAAACAAATTTGTCCAATATAGCAAATGCATATTAGTTAATCGAATCTTGATTCAAAACATAAACGGTAACACCTAATGTCAATGCGAAGAGTAAAACAATTAAAAATTGACCACTATTGTACCCCAATAATAGATGGACTTACTATTTCAAAAGGGATGTAAGAACACCACAAAAATTAGATTACATTAATTATAAATTAACCAAATAGGTCCAAATATAGAATCACTGTGTTATTCCCAACCTATAATACAGCACCTCCACAAACCATATAGTTAATCCAGGTGCACAAAATAAAAGGCATTAGGATTCCTCAAAATGCGACCCTCCAGGATTCCACCAAAAGGATATATATAGCAGAACTCCTGGAGTCACAATTAAAGGGATCTCCACCTTACAAAATGTGCAGAACCTATCAACAAAATATAGATTGTGGACTAAAGGCTCTATAAGAGAAGGGAATATTACCTGGGGACTCCCAATATCATCAACTCAGCCAGCGAGGTTTGAGACATAACCGAGTGGTAAATGCCTTGACTGTAGAGCCTGTTCAAATCTCAAGGTTGCAGGTTTGAATCCCAGCAGGGTCAACTCAGCCCTTCATCCGAGGTCAATAAACGAGTACCATTGATTGGGTAATAATAATGTCTATTATATCAGCTTCCAATTTGGCTAATTCTAAGAGCCTGCTCAGAAAGCTCCTTGAGTCCTACTGGGCGAAATGCGCTATATCAATACTAGTTATTATTATAATGCATGTAACTTTTAAATAAATAATGAACAAATAAAGAACAATATCATGTCTGGAGAGAAACGCTGTGTATATCACTTCATGTGGTCTCCCGGACAGCAGACAAAACCCGTAGCCTGCACGAATGCAAATTAAAGAGACACCCAGAGAATCCAAACAGTACATACACAGAACAAAGCACTCAAAAATACAATCTTAACCCCTTAGTGACCGGTCGCACGTGCACACAGCTGGCACTTAACGCCCTCCAAACATTTTTGTTTCATTTATTTGAATGACTTCCGGGACGTACATGTACATCTTCTGTCCCCCTGGGACATCCGCTCGGGAAGTACAAGTACGTCCTTGGGCGGTAAGGAGTTAAGCAGGGTTGTTGTAACACAATTATACAATATAGATCGGGTCAGTGGTAAATACCTGAATGAACCCGGATACAGGTTAGCCACCAAACGCGGTCTACAAAGAGAAAAATAGATCTAATATGTACGGTAATAATATAGGAATCAGTTGGGCACTCATAAATTATATCAAAAGTAAAAGATATATCAATTTATTAAAATCAATCCCTAAAAAACAAAAATAATAGACAAATGATATCTTAAAATGTTAGTCCCACGTGTGTAACAGAAGTTGGTGTATGCTTTGTAGATTGTATAGTATACCGTATAATTCTTATAATTGTAATTGGAAGTGGATAATCCCGAGCAAATGTGTTAGAGACAATGAGGAATTGAATGATCCAAATAGAAAAGATCCTTATGATATTTAGGATTATGCCAAGGCTTAAAGGGATAGTAATGTTTCATAATAAAAGCAGCTCTAATTAATCATCATAGTATTTGGACTTTGGAGAGTTTTATTTCAATTCTGTCAGAGTTGTAGTTCAAGAGTAATTCAATGACAAAGTATCCCACCTCCCGCCCATTTTACTGATGTAACACTGCTCAGCCAGAACAGAAGGGAGGTGCCCAGGTAGATTGCAGAGAGGGACAATCTTCAATTAAGATAAGGGATACACCTGAAAAACTTGTCAAGGGGGGCAGGGCTTTCATTGTTCTCATAGGAAGAAGATTGTCCCCTGCTGTTATCTGTCTGGTCTATGGACTGGATTCCACATCTGAGAAGAGATGGCTTACACTAGGTAAAAGGGGCGGGAGGGGAAACTTTGCTTGTGAATATCTCTCAAATCATAAAGGTTTGAGAGATAAGACATATCGTTCTTCATGTTTTTTTAATGCCTACAAAATAAAATAAAGGTAAAACTAAGTATTACTATCCCTTCAAGGGCAGGTGTAATGTATATAGATGGAATGTCCTCTGGTATTCGTAATTTACATTTCACCAGGTTTGATGTAAAATTCACACACAGAAAACACTTACCACCACCATCTTCATTGGACTTACAGATATAGTTTTATATTCTTCATACATTCATCACTCCTAGTTGTAGTCCAAACACCCTCTTAAGAATAAAATTGCTCAGGTTCAGATTTTCTTTCCAATTGAACATGATTTTCTTGTGCAAAGAGAGTTGCAACACTTGCACAATAAATACAAATCCAATTCACATGGGGACAAATCATTATTTTCAAAATGTCCTTATAGTGACGGCTAAAAACATTAGTTGGTGGCCCACTGATTCATTAATCTACGTATTTCAGAAGGACCCCATTCCTTTCTTAAAGGGATAGTAATACTTCGTTTTATCTTTATTTTATTTTGTAGGCATTAAAAAAACATGAAGAACGATATAAGTCTTATCTCTCAAACCTTTATGGTTTAAGAGATATTCACAAGCAAAATATCCCCCTCCCGCCCCTTTTACTGATGTAACAGTGCTCAGCCAGATCAGAAGGGAGATGCCCAGGTAGATTGCAGAGAGGGACAATCTTCAATTAAGATAAGGGAAAACCTGAAAAACTTGTCAAGGGGGGAAGGGCATTCATTGTTTTCATAGGAAGAAGACTGTCCCCTTCTGTTATCTGTCTGGTCTATGGACTGCATTCCACATCTGAGAACAGATGGCTTACACTAGGTAAAAGGGGCGGGAGGGGGAAACTTTGCTTGTGAATATCTCTCAAACCATAAAGGTTTGAGAGATAAGACTTATATTGTTCTTCATGTTTTTTTAATGCCTACAAAATAAAATAAAGTTAAAACAAAGTATTACTATCCCTTTAAGATAAGAATTATCTTGCATTTAGCTGCAAAATGCGTTTCAAGGGCTATATTTTAAGTATGTTTTACGAATACTCATTTTACGGTATTTTTTTCCTGCATTTTGTGGGGACCTGTAGAGCTGGCACAGAGATGTTTTAATTTCCTCTGTAAGTCTTTATCACTGCTTTGAGGTGTACACCTGTTTAGTAGCTATATCTAAACATGAATCCTAAATATTTTGCTATTATTATTATTGAGTGATAGGCACTATTGGTGCCCCCGTTTCTTTCTGTTTGTTTTGCATGTATTGTGCTCCGTTGGTGGAGTCCTTGGGTGTTCAGCCGATTGAGAGATACAACAAAGATCCATAGTTCTGTTTTGGGGAGCAGCTAATATTTCCCTATCTTCTGAAGCCGGAGTGCATATACGAGGGGGTGCTGATAAGTATTGAGCCTTACCCAGAAAAAATTGATCTAGGAAGCTGTAACTGCCACACTATCCTATATAATAATTCGCTAAATCGTGTGTAACGCCCGACATGCGCAGTAGACACTGCTGCGCGTGTGGCAGTCAGGCGCAGTATAGACTGCCTGTGCCACGGCTGATACAGAGCTGGGCACTCCGAAGGAGCATCCAGCTCTGTATCAGCAGCGGCGCGGGCAGTCTCTACTGCGCGTGACTGCCCCGCGACCGTCTGCCAGAGGCACTGTGGCCCGTGTAACGGGCTGTTCAACTAGTTCTACATATTCCCCCAGGAAGTCAATGCACTTGCAACATCTGTCCTGCAGCTTCTTAAGTCCCTGCAAATAAAATTCTTCCGACTGCTGGTGTTACCACTCATTTGCAGCATTAGTTGATATTCGGTGGTCCTCCATGATCATGTCATGGATGGCTTTCACATTTGCAGGCACAGAGACAGAAACAGGCCTTCCACTGGGTTTCTCATTTTCAACACAGAAATGGCCAGTTTTGAAATTGACAACCCAACGTTTAACTGTTGCATATGAAGGGCCACTGTCACCCAAAGTTTGTGACATTTCTTCATGGATCTGCTTCGAACCTTTCCCTTTGAGAAACAGGAACTTGATTATGGTCCTATGATCTTCCACATTGAACTTTTCTGGAGGTGCTGCCATGTTCACTTTGGACCTTAAAAATAAAAATAAGTTAAAATCATATATTTGCATCATTAAATATAGACAAATTGGCCAGTACACCCTGCAATTTACAGCTTCCTAGCTCAATTTTTTTCTGGGTGAGGCTCAATACTTATCAGCACCCCCTCATATGTGTGTCCAGCACACACCTTTGTGATTAACGTTCCGTTTGATGATGGTGTGTTGAATGCGACTGAAATATCTGAGGATACTGCACTAGGAGCACCTTCTTGTCCTCTCTTTTGTGTTAAAGGGCATAAACATTACCTAATAATAATCCCCCCTTACCTCAATCTGGCCCTATGAGCCTCGTGCCTATTTTCATGAGATAACATCTTCATTCATTCTTGCATGTCACCAATATGATAGTTGTTAACAGGACCACAGGACTTCAAACTCTGCATATGGTAATCGTAACCTTTTAGAATCAGAGGTGCATGCAAAGCGCACTGCATACCCCTGTGGTCTTTAAATGTTAAATAAGCAAATGCCTGTTTCAGTTTGGGAAAAAATGCCAGAAGCAGTCATACCCACCCCCATGTATACAGCATTCAGAACTGAATGATGTTATTTCTGGAACAAGACACAAGGCCAGAAGGGTCCAGTAGGATGTTCTGAGTGTGGTACGGTTATTATAGTATAATGCTGATCAAGGACATCGTTCTTTATGAGTTTTAGTAGGTTCCTGGTAAAACACAGTCTCAGTAAATACAATAAATAAAGATGAAATGGAGATGACAAGTATTTTGGAGATGTATGAATGCTTTGTATAAAAGGTCAAATGAGACAGACTGTTTAATATGTAAGCAGCAGGAATACATTGATATTCAGGTCGATGATGACGAAAATAATATAATGATGATGAGTAAATGTATTACAAGCTCTGTCCTAGTTCATTATGGACCACCACTTGAGAGGGAGCTGCTTGTGCATTTTCCATGTTTACCCCACATTTAACCGCTAGCCTGAGACCGCTCACTAGGATGCCAGTTGGGTTGGCGGTTTTGTGATGTTATCCCTAGTCATTGGGAAGCGAGCCGAGACCACCTACCGTTTTCACAAGGCCTCCTTCTTTGGAAGACGAGAAAGAAGAAGAAAAAAAAGAATGTATATTTTGTATTTTTTCTATTCTCATAGCAAAACATCTTTGAATAAAGTCTGATATCATTAGTAAGCGAAAAATACTTCCGTACTTTCAATTTCCAGTTTGAGGGAAAAACCGCACAGTCAACACGTGGGGTGTCAAGTAATCCGCACTTCATAAATTATAGTCTGCACACTGTAAGTAAAGCAGGAACGCAAGAAGCTCTTAATCATTTAAGTTACTACTAACTTTTATGTTGATCAGTAAAGCTGGCAAATTGAAGGAATACTGCCAGAAATGTACTCTTTATGAGTTTGCAACCAAAAAAACGGCTACCTTCCTTGGGATCTAAACCAAGCATACGCAGTTCTAGTCTCTGTGTGGCTTGAGTACTGAATAGCATTGAGATGTGTGCGGTTAATTGTTTTATTTACAGAGGAAACCTATATAGCAGCCAATTTACACAGCTTAAAGTGAGAGTCAACCTCCTTTCTGACTTTACATAGTCTGCTTTTACATAATATATCATGTCAGATTGCCTGTAGCTTTTTTTTTTCCACTTTCCCCTATATTTTACACTTTTATGATTCTGGAATGGTGCTTTCTGATCTTGTTTTCAGATAGATTTCTGTGTGAGTCTGAAGAGAATGCAGTAAAAGTGAAACAATGTAGCAAAGACACCTGTACATCACACAGATCACTAAGTGCTAAAGGGAGACTGCAACATTGTATAAATATCCCTGTTTTCACAATCCTTGACTGAAAGGTCTCTGGAAACAGAGCTCCATGGAGCTCAATATCAGGACTGCTCCACCTTTCCATCATTTTAGAGAAAGAATGTTAATGGATTTTGTGCATACGTAGCTTAGTACATTTCATTAGGCAGGTGGAGGGATAGAATGCTGAATCCAGCGCCTATTATTCCGTGGAATCAGCGTGATACATTTGCCCCAAAGAAACAATGTGGGTTATGCACTAAGGTGTGATAAAGAGGTGATAAAGTGGAGATAATGTCTCCAGTGATATCACTTCTCCAATTCTTATGTTATTCTATAGAGCCTATGCACTAAGATCTCCGATGTTGGAGAACTCTTAGTGCTTTTGCTCAGTAGGAACTGGAGAAGTGATATCACTGCAAAAGTCATCTCTACTTTATCACCTTTTTTATCACACCTTCGTGCATCTCTTCCATTGTCGAAAAGCCACCTCTATAACATACAGATCACTAAGTGCTGCAGGGAGACTGGTATATTGAATCAATCTACCTGCTATCATAATCCCTAACCTAAAGCTCACTGAAAACAAAGATCAAAGGAACCTAATGTAAGGAACAAAAAAAGGATATAAAAATGGGTGAAGAAATGTAATAAAAAATAAAAACAGTTTGACTATACGTGTGATGTACAGTCAAAAAGTTTGACTATCTTTTTAAAACTTTAAAGCTGCTAACAACTGCATTGTTAACCTCTCTGGCCCCTAAAGGGTTAAAGGAGCAGCAAATATGTCTCATGAAAATATATTACAGGCTGAGTAAAGCAGTGGTACAGCCACTTTTGAGAGTTTTTTCCGTTCAAAGTTATTACAGCTCAAATTAAAATTCATATATTATTTTTTTTTTAGAAAGTTCCAATTGGGATCTAAAACCATTGTTTTTTCAGTGAACTCTTATCTGAGAGCTTGAATTATTGTCTACAGTTCTCCATAACTAGGAACAGCACCACCCTGTGACCGAAATAGAAAGCTGCAGCTTAACAAAAAAAAAAAAATTTATTGAGCTTTAATAAGTTTTAAATGAGAAATCTTCCAGCAGTTAGTAAACCCTTGTTTTGCTTGGCAGGGAATAATTACAATTCATTTTTTTCACCTAACGCCTCCTAATAATAATGTTTACTTAAAGGGATAGTAACACTTCGTTTTAACTTTATTTTATTTTGTATTCATTAAAAAAACATGAAGAATGATATAAGTCTTATCTCTCAAACCTTTATGGTTTAAGAGATATTCACAAGCAAAGTTCCCCTCCCGCCCCTTTTACCTAGTGTAAGCCATCTCTTCTCAGATGTGAGTCTGGTTGTATGACAGTACAGATAACAGCAGGGGACAATCTTCTTCCTATGAGAACAATGAAAGCCCTTCCCCCCTTGACAAGTTTTTCAGCTTTTTCCATTATCTTAATTGAAGAATGTCCCTCTCTGCAGTCTACCTGGGCACCTCCCTTCTGATCTGGTTGAACAGGGGGGGGGATACTTGTTTGTGAATATCTCTTAAACCATAAAGGTTTGAGAGATAAGACTTATATCGTTCTTCATGTTTTTTTAATGCCTACAAAATAAAATAAAGTTAAAACGAAGTATTACTATCCCTTTAAGAAAGCTTACTGAAGTGCTGCATAGTCAAGTTGCAGCAATAGAGAATATGTAGGCAGGCACTGATTCTGTTGTTGGACTACAATTTCCATGATCTTCAGCTCACATTTGGAATTGTAGCCCGGTTAAAATTCATAAAGAAGCAGGTTGCCCAACTCTGTTCCTTGAATGCAAAGGGTTTTTCTTCCATACGTGATCAAGTTTTATTTTAGAGTTCAGATTAAATTTTTAGGACAAATATATTTATCACTACGGAACTATTTACTTCGTTGCCAGGTCTGCTCACTGCCCCTTAAAGTACTTTAATTACTTCACTTGGTGCCTTAGGAGCATTTTGAATACTGAAGTCTGTCACCCCTTAAGCTGTTTGTCCAACTCCTCATTTCACGACCGAGATCTCCGCTGCCCCAGTAAGCCAAAGCTAGACTGGTCACACAAGTATTATGTTTTCTTATTGCTGTCTAATGTTTCAGTACCATAGGAATTATACAGACAAGGGCACACTATAAATAAAGGCTCTATTGAATTCCCCCTGGGACTAATTCTTTCGGATTGCAAGCATTGCCGCAGGCAAATTAGCTTCTTATTTCATTAGGAGACTAATGTCATATGACTATTTTGGGGGTGTTGTTTTAGAGACATCTTGTAAAATCTCTGTGATTTGTTGTTGACAGTCTTGTGTCAAACTCTCTGTCTGGGACTGGGTTGATAAAGAAATAAACTGCTGGTGAATACGGTATAAAAGGAATATTATTTAAAGGGATGGTAAACATTTATTATGGAAAAAAAATATAAAATAGAGCTTTGCTAGCTAGAAGGTGGTTTGTTCAAAAGTTATTACATTAATACAACTAATCTCCTTCCCCTACTCCCATACATCCTTTCTTCCTGCCCAAGTAGAATACAGGATTCACTCATACCCAAATATATTTCATTTTTATTTACTCCCTAGTGTACTGTTTTGGGGAAAAAAGCCAATCAAATCATGCTCCAAGATTATGGTCTTTTAAGAAATGTAATCTCCAAATCTTTCCTAAAAGATTTCAGCAGTTTTATAGGATATAGAATAAACCTAGACTTTGAAGTTGACTATTTTCACTCAGAGTTCTTATAGTACTCACTAATATGAAAGCCCGTATACACGAGCTAAAGTGCACCCAACTGTCCCGGCTGCTGCCCCGGAGCAGAGAGCAGAGACAGGACGTGAGCCATCCAGAGCGGGGCAGCACGTTTGGTGAGTCTCTACTGCCCATGACTGCTAAGGATCAGCCAAATGCGCTGATCCTTAGCAGGGACCTCCAGACGCCTCACAGCGAAGCTCCCTGTGTACGAGACCAGACATGCACGGTAGAGACTCTCTACTGCGCATGTGCGGTTACGGCTCACAGTGAGTGGCGCATTCTACCACTTTATGTAATAAGATACTCCACTAAGGAAAGTCAACTAAGTGTGTCCTTATCAACCCTGGTTTTCAGTTGACCTCCTAGAGGTGTAGCATTGTAGAAATGCCTAATGGACAAAAGGGACACAAAGTGGTTCTGCAAATGATTACACTCTACAGACAAATACAGAATATCTGCAAGACGCAAAACAAACTTCAGGAAGGTTATTACAAATATCTAAAACCTTAATTGATAACTACAACGAGTCTCCATACGGCAAACAGAAGATATTTTAGTCATCATCAGATCCACATTTACTCTTTTGTAATCCCTGATGACCATCTCAACTGCCTCTCCGTGGCTTTCCTTTCAGATCTCATAGTCCTGTTATGACCTTTTCTAGTTTGTAATTTCATTATAATAGACGTGCTGTATAACATTTTCCTCATTGTATACTGTTTATGCTGATATATGTTATGGTTTAAAGGGATAGTAATACTTAGTTTTATCTTTATTTTATTTTGTAGGCATTAAAAAACACGAAGAATGATATAAGTCTTATCTCTCAAACCTTTATGGTTTGAGAGATATTCACAAGCAAAGTTTCCCCCTCCCGCCCCTTTTACCTAGTGTAAGCCATCTCTTCTCAGATGTGGAATCCAGTCCATAGACCAGACAGATAACAGAAGGGGACAATCTTCTTCCTATGAGAACAATGAAAGCCCTGCCCCCCTTGACAAGTTTTTCAGGTTTTTCCCTTATATTAATTGAAGATTGTCTCTCTCTGAAATCTACTTGGACACCTCCCTTCTGCTCTGGCTGATCAGTGTTACATCAGTAAAAGGGGCGGGAGGGGGATACTTTATCATTGAATTACTATTGAACTACAACTCTGACAGAATTAATATAACACTGTCCAAAGTCCAAATACTATGATGATTAATTAGAGCTGCTTTTATTATGAAACATTACTAATCCTTTAAATACGTAATAAAATTTTGTTAAAAAAAAATCTAAAACCTCTCTAAACATTCCGACTAGGGATGTGTGATACTTCATCCACAAAAAAGGGCAGAAATGGCACATTTCACATTCCAACAAAGATGTAAGGGAGAAAGGATTGCTTGGATGTTGTCATTGTGGTCATTTGAAATATACTGCGAAGATGGTTTGGGCAGCTATTCATAATGAAGTTATTGCAGATAAGCTTGCTAATAGTAGGAGATGTAATGCAGAAAGTGATTCCAAATCACATCCAAATAAAGGTGGTAGGAGATCTGTGAATGTATCAGTGCCTACTGTTAAAAAAAAAAATAAGACGAGGTGGTGGTGGTGGTGATGATGATTATGATGATGTAATTGACAATAATGCTATACCTTTCACATCCTCCACCATGATATCCAGCCATTCAGTCAGTAATTGTAGTGCCCCCCCCCCCCCAGCCTAATAGTGGACAGAAATAAGAAGCACAAGAGTGTGAAGATGATGGAAAGTGATAGGATGGCTTTGTTGGAAAATGGGATAAAATTACAGAAAAATTAGCAAATAATAGAAAACAGAGAGCAAGAACAGTTGAATTTCCCAGTAAAATATGTTTACACGTATGCAACTATTAGAGACTTCTGATATTAGAAACCTTCTGATACCCCTGAGGAATTCGAGTTGGAACTCCACGATACACGTCGGATCATAGCACTCCTTCTTAGTTGGGTTCCTCCCACTCCCCCTGTGAGAACCCACCTTCCTTTCCCGGTCACTGACCCTGACTATATCCCATGGCGTTGGCCTATACATGTGGAGCTTTTTCCTTCTTTAGATACTAATTGGGTGCCTTGTTCCTTTACCAACAAACAAGGACTACTACTGTGAACATCAAATACTGAACATTCCAGCAGACTATTTAGGCAACAGCCACTGGACATCAAGGGAATACATCACGAAGGGAGCTGACAAACACCTGGACCAGGAGAGAGGAAGAGGCAAGCACAGTACATTGGCTACCAGGAGTTGGGACCCTATTATACTCATAAAGCACAATGGGCACAATGTGAATACATTTCTATACATTTATACTTGTTTTCATGATAATAAAATACTGCACTTAAATACTTTTTATTGTTTCTACTACTTTTTCTGTTTTTGCTCTCTTACCCTATTTGGAGATTATGTAAGTATTAGAAACTGTCTACCTTTGTCACCCCACTTCAATTTGGCTTTTGTCCGAATCCCTCAACAGTCACAGCCCTCCTAAAAGTATACAGTGAAATCTACAGTGGCATGGAACATGGTGAACTCACCAGAACTATTTTCCTAGATTATGCAAAGGCATTGCTACAGATTCAATTTCAGACAATCATTCTCTGATATGGCTTTGCTCCTATCTTTCAGAAAGAAAATAATGTGTCTGCTCCTGACAGTGTTTGAATAAGACTCGGAGTAACATGTGGGGCTTCCCAACCCCTTCTATTTTCACTGTTTATAAATGTTCTTCTTATCATTTGCAAACCATCTTCTGTGCACGATTGCTGAAGATCCTATCATCTACACCAAATCACCAAATATATCGCAACTTGAGGAACTATTATAGAAAGATGTCTCTGAAGTTAAGAGATGGAAAACAAAAAACAAACTTTCTTAAACACTTACAAAATAGTCACCATGGTGTATCTACCATATCAAGAGCAAATTACTTAAAGGGATAGTAATACTTTGTTTATCTTTATTTTGTTTTGTAGGCATTAAAAAAACATGAAGAACGATATAAGTCTTATCTCTCACACCTTTATGGTTTGAGAGATATTCACAAACAAAGTTCTCCCTCCCGCCCCTTTTACCTAGTGTAAGCCATCTCTTCTCAGATGTGGAATCCAGTCCATAGACCAGACAGATAACAGCAGGGGACAGTCTTCTTCCTATGAGAACAATGAAAGCCCTGCCCCCCTTGACAAGTTTTTCAGGGTTTTCCCTTATCTTAATTGAAGATTGTTCCTCTCTGCAGTCTACCTGGGCACCTCCCTTCTGATCTGGCTGAGCAGTGTTACATCAGTAAAAGGGGTGGAAGGGGGATACTTTGTCATTGAATTACTCTTGTACTACAACTCTGACAGAATTGATATAACACTCTCCAAAGTCCAAATACTATGATCAGGGCTTATAATTTTAAGTCCTTTCCTACTAGTCAGACCTGAAAAGTTACTTGCCACTGCAAGCCAAAACATACCCACCAGGGCTGAATTTGTAGTCGCCAGGGCTAAATTTTCACTCGCCATTGGCTAGTGGAGAGTGGAAATTTTGAGCCCTGCTATGATGATTAATTAGAGCTGTTTTTAATATGAAACATTACTATCCTTTTAACTCCACAATAACATTATCATAATATAGTATAATTGTAACTTTGCCCAGTTGGTCCCAAATATCTTTGGCTACACCCCAATGTCACATTTCATCTTCATATTGATAAATTAGCATTCAAACAGTTTCTTGTTGTAGGCACTCTGTTCAAAATAAATCATCTAAGTGTCCTGGTAAGAAAACGATTGTGGAACAGATGTTAATTTCAGTCATTGACTACAGGAATGTAGTATCTGCATCACAAATTCACCTTTGCAAACTCAACACTCTGTATAATTCATTATGTCACTTTGTTCTCCAATGTAAATGTAATAACACTACCCATAATTGTTATTTGTTCAAAGAACTAAATTGGCTAACAATTGAATCCAGATGTGCCCTTCACCTTTCTTCCCTAGTTTATAACACCGCTTCTCTGAAAAGATACCACCCTAACTGAGCTATATACTCAGTCCCGCTCTCCATATTTCCTATAATCTTCTTTCCACTGTCAGCAAGTCACTGATGATTCCACACTATGAGAGACATAGGGAGAAAGAGAGAATGATCCAGATATAAATAGAAAAATAATAAAATGCATGTACTAAAATAAATAAATAAAATTAGAGGAAATATTATGTGAAGTTTTGGTAATGTGTGAGGAATCCCAATTCTTATTAAAGGAATAGTAATACTTCATTACTACTATCCCCCATGTTGTAGCCCTTAAAATTCTGAATTCAACGATACCAGCAGCATCTCTCAAACCTTTATGTTTTGAGAGATATCCACTTTCAAAGTTCCCTCTCCCCTGACGTCAGCGTTCTAGCTGACAGCAAGGGATCCGGTCCCAGGACCGGCGGCGGCTCTGCAGCAGTGCTGAGATCTCATTATAGAAATAGAAGTCCTTCACTAAAATGGTCTTCTTCGTGTGCTTGCAAACCAAGCATACATAGGAGACCATATTAGTGAAGGATTTCTGTATCAAAAACGCGATCTCAGGACTCCTGCAGAGCTGCCGCTTGCCCACTGACCGGATTCCCCTGCTTTCAGCTAGAATGCTGATGTCTGGGGAAAAGCCAAAAAGAGGGAACTTTGAAAGCGGATATCTCTCAAACCATAAAGGTTTGAGAGATACCGCTGGTATCGCTGAATTCAGAATTTTAAGGGCTACAACATGGGGGATAGTAATAACGAAGTTTTACTATCCCTTTAAGGCCAGTGTGTTTGGTGCTGAAAAAATTATCATCTTAATTTCAAATGCCTTTCTCTCCAGTGCATTTTTGAAGCTCCCTCTGAGTACTTTGATTTTAAGGTTATGGATGGATTGGTTTCTCTGGGTAAAATGATGAGACTGGGGTACGGTTCTCTGTTTTATGGTGTTTCTCAATAGATTGCCTTAGATTTAGTGGTAGACCTGTTTCACCAATGTAACATCCAGAATCCCATTCAATTCATAGTATCATATATACAACATTTGCTGATGTACATGAATATAATCCTTTAACCCCCTAAGGACCATTGATGTGGCAGGACCGTCACGCTGGTCCGGCACTTAAGGACCAATGACGGTCCTGGTACGTCATGTACTTTTACTCAACGCGCTCCTGTAGGAGCGCAGTAACACCGGGGACTGAAGCTGATCGATCCAAGACAGGAGCAATCTCTTTCAGTCCCCCGTTCGGCGTGCCACCCCACGTGATCAGTCACGTAGGACGGCACGTCAAAGTTTCCTATCTGGTCCTTAAAGAACCACACACCCCGGCACCGTTGGTCCTTAAGGGGTTAATGTTGTATATCTTGTTTTTTGTGTTGTACAGTATTGTTTTCACAAATGCGTTGACATGATTTGCAGTGCAATTTGTTGCAAGGTTTGGTTCCTTTATCAGTGTTTGTCCATTCATTGGTCAGTTTTCTATTGATCAATTTTTGTTTCAGATTCGGTGGTTACCCTAATGCCAGAATAGGCGGTTGGGGGAATATTGTATTGTATTGTATATTTCATTCATATAACGCCAACAAGTGTACTTGTCACTTTACAGTATACATTTGATATAGAAGGGTTACAATAAGTGCGGTGATTAAGTGCTTATAAAGACAATCATAAGGGGAACACCAGGTGAGTATATATTAGGATACAAGGTCCCTGCCCAGTAGAGCTTACAATCTAAGTAGAGGATGATTGACATACAGATATGAGCTGGTAGAGGAGGAATTTTCACACTACATCAAAGGTTGTAGCTCTTTGATAATCTTGCATATCACTTCTAGTGTGGTCTTGTATGTAGTCACTAGTGGTATACGTGTAGAGACTTCCTTATCGTATTGTAACAGTTGTTCACGGGGTGTTCTTGCTGTATCATTCTCTCTTTCACCCTATTTCTCTCATACCCCCACCTCCACCCCCCCCCCCACATTCCTTGGTTGATTCATTTATTACTTATCAGTTGGTGCTTTCATTAGCGTGGCAACGTTTTCTCTTTTAAAACCAGTATGCTTTTGACTTGAAAAAGGGACCATCGATCTCTAAAGCGTGTGTCTATATAATAGAATGTTAGTTCAATAAAAAAGGTTTTATTTCATACTGTGATACTCATTCATTTAGACTCTACACCACTGGATGAACAAGCCTAACCTTACCACATCAAGGTAATGTCAGTGCATTCTGTATCAGTGGTTTAACTGTTTGAGTGGCAAAGAGCTATATACAAAAAAATTGGAGTTGTCTACTCTGCCTAATGGGAAATCCAGTCCTATTTGTTACTTGACTAGGACAGCGCTGTCCAAGTTCAGTCCTCAAGGGCCACCAATAGGCCAGGATGTAAGGATTTCCCTGATTGAACACAGGTGAGTCAGTCACAATGAATGATCCACTGACTAACTCACCTGTGATTCATCAGGGAAATCCTTAAAGGAGCAGTAAACTTTTTTTATGAAAAAAATATATTGTAGGGATTTTCCTACTGAGTAAAATAAGGGCACTCCCACTGCCAAGAGATTCATATTTCCAGAGTTATTACAGTCTAAACCCATGTTTTTTTACATAAGCAGTGCCCTCGCGTGGTCAAATTTAATTAGATTTCCTGTTAGATTCTAATGGAGAGGAAAGTCAGAAAAGTCAGAGACATACAGTTCTCCATAGAATGTGACAGAAACTGCTGAGTCACTTCCTGTCAGTTAGAACTATCAGGAAGTAAACACAGTAAATTCACTTCCTGTCAGAACTATCAGGAAGTAAACACAGTAAATTCACTTCCTGATTATTTGAACTGTTATAATTTTTGAATAAAACACCTGACAACGATGGGAGTGACCTTGTTTTATTCAGCAGGAAATGCTCTGTTAAAATATGTGTTTTCATAAACAAAGATTTACTGCTCCTTTAAATCCTGGCCTGTTGGTGGCCCTGGAGGACTGAATTTGGATAGCCCTGGTGTAGGAGAATATTTTGGGGCTCAAAATATATTTTTTCATCAGGACCCTCCAATGACTAGGCACACCATTGAACTGGATCATCCTCATTTTCCCATATAAATAAAATGCATAACCCTCCCCCCCAACATTTTTCAGGGCTCTGTAGCACTTAAAGTGTTAAACAGAAACCTAAACTCATAAAGAAAGAGAAAGTCATTTGTTTCCAATAAAAAAAAGTTGTGGTCCGAGATTAGAAAACAGCGAACGATTTAATGAGATTGCAGTGGCAATGAATGCTTCATATTGTGTAATTAAATAATCTTGGCAAGTGAATGTATGTCCGATTGTCTCAATATATCTTCTTCCATGCCAGAAAGGTCTATCGCACGGTGCCTCACAAGGGTTACCAAACACTAATTATTTTTTTATTCATTAGATGCAATGTGAACCATTTGACCACACAACTCAAAACCTAAGGTTTTTGCAATACTAGACTCTTTCTCTTATTTTCTTTACTTGTAAAGGTTCTGTCTGTGTATTTAAACCATAATACTCTTTAAACACTCTAAAATCCGAAGGGAATAAAGGGAATTAATAAAACAGGACTATAACCCAAGAAAATGTTGTTTTGGTTTATAACAAAGTGTGTTTTTTTTCCTACAAAGATGTTTTTTTAACACAAATGCAACTTTTTTCAGCATACATTTTTTTATTAGATTATATTGTGTTTCTTTTCTGAGAACGCCAATGACTAAGACTGATTTAACGGGATAGCAAGGCTTAATAGTGAAAAAAAAAAATATTACAAAGTTTATATTGCTGAGTAAAAAACATGCTCACTCCCACTGCTGAGAGGCGTTTTATTCAAAAGTCATTGCAGCTCAAACATGAATTATTTTGAGCTGCAGTTCTTGCATGACCTGAAATGTTATGTTGGTGGTGTTGTTACAGCATCCTGTTGGGATTTCTAGTTAAAGGAATAGTAATACTTAAAATGTTAAAAAAATATGTTGTAGGGTTTATCCCCCTGAGTAAAACAAGAGTATTCCCACTGCTGAAAGGTGTTTCATTCAAAAGTTATTAATTTTCAAAGGTGAATTTTCTAGGTGCAATATCACAGTGGCCTGAAATTGTACAGTGGCGCTGTTGCTACACCATCCTATGGAGATTTATGGTCCCCGGACCAGAGCTGTCCATAGGACGGTGTAGCAACAGCGCCACTGTACAATTTCAGGCCACTGTGATATTGCACCTAAAAAATTCAACTTTGAAAATTAATAACTTTTCAATGAAACACCTTTCAGCAGTGGGAGTACTCTTGTCTTACTCGGGGGATAAACCCTACAACATATTTTTTTTTACATTTTAAGTATTACTATCCCTTTAACTGACCCATAGCTGTCTGTAAAATGCTTTAGCAACAGCGCCACCATAACATTTCTGGCCAAGGAGGTATATTGCACCTAAAAAAATTCAACTTTTAGCTGCAATAACTTTTGAATAGAGCATCTCTCAGAAACAGACGTACCCATGCAATGCATTGCACACCCCTCTGGTTAATAAAAACAAATGGAGTAAACCAATTGCATCAAAGGGGAGAAATCTGATTGAAAATTTATTTGAATGCTAGAAATGTCGCCAATGCATTGCAGAGCAATGCTTCAGAAAATTTTCTAGCAATCGATTAAAATCCCCAAAATGAATGGGTAATTTGGGAAATTTTTTTGTCCCCTATGGAGTAGTTAGTTTACTCCAGAACTAGTCCTCAAGCGGTTACCTTTACGTAAAGTCCATAAATCAATACTGGGTAGAAAACAAGGATTTATTTTATCCTATAAACTGTTTTTTTTTAACACAAATAGATTTTTTTTACCATGCATTTTCTTTTATCAATTAGATTATATTGTGAGTTTAGTCTAGGAAAAGGCTGATTTAAAGTAACAGTAAAGTCCAATAATAATGTTATGTTGTGTTGTAGATTAAAAAAAAATATATATGTGGAGCAAATCCGTCTCTCAAACCTTTATGGTTTGAGAGATATTCTCCTCTAAAGTTCACCCCTCCCTCCCCTTCTCCTGATGTAGACTGTAAAGCTGACAGAAGGAGATCCATATCGGCCGACACAAGTCAGCTCTACAGCAGAGCCAAAATAGCGATATTTAAGAAGAACTACTTTATTGGAACGGTCTACAAAGTGTGCTTGCAAACCAGGCACACTTTGTAGACCGTTCCAATGACATAATTATTTTCCAGTATCGCTTTTTCGGCTCTGCTGAAGAGCTGTCGGCTGGTCCCAGGACCAGTATCTCCTGCTGTCAGTAAAGTGCTGACGTCAGAAGAAGATGAGGGAGGGGGAACTTTAGAGGCGAATATCTGTCTAATCATAAAGGTTTGAGAGATGGGATTTTCTTCACATAATTTATTTTTAAAAATCTACAATACAACACAACATTATTATCGGACCTTGTAACGGGAACCTAAGTCCGCTGATGGACTTAGTCCATCGTGCCAGGTCTCTCTCTCCTGAGGTCAACCACGAACCATCGAATGCACCTGTACTGTGCTCCAATATTCCCAGGATGGGGGGCAAAAGAAGACCCTTGATACCATCCCAAATAAATGAGACAGGACGCCAGTCAAGTTCCAAAATAACACATACACTTCATTTCACTGAACTCATCTCTTTTATACTTAGTGAGCCACATCAAGATTCAATACCGGACAAAGGACAGTGACATATGGTGTAAACATAATACAAAGGGCCAGACATGATTACATCATCTATACAAAGTGAGTGAGTAAGGGTAAACACTGGGACAAAAGGCTGAGGGACTCGAATACACATTTCACACAATGGCCAGGGGGTTGAAGCATCTTTGAATATTCCGCTTCAACCCCTGGCCAATCAGGAGCCTGGAATCCAATGGCCAGTCCTGGCCAAGAGCATTATGGCCATCTCAGCCAATCAGAGCCGGTAGGCGGGCAGCTAACAGACCAATCCGAGAGCGCCTACTTTTCCCATGCAAAGTCAATGAAGGCCCATTAACTCGGACTGGCCAATCAGGAGCCGGCCGACGTTCAAAGCCATGGCAGCTTTCTCGATAGTCCTGCTGGCCGTCTCTGGCCACGTGAATCCAGTCTCTCGGAGGAGCTGTTCTTTATGTAACCCCGGACACTGATCCACGGCCCGCCACAATTTCCCTTAGGCGGCGGGCTGCCATAGTCTTGTCTATCGGTGCCAAGTAACGGCCTAGGGTCCGTTACAGACATTACTAACCCTTTAAAGGAGAAAATGTGAGGTACTTGCACTTCCAGAAGAGCTTTCAGTCAAAAGGTAGTAAAGCTCAAATGTATTCTTTTTTTAATCAACACTGGCAACTGAGTCACTCATCATGGCTCTCCATAGCAGCTAATAGGAATAGCACCCCTTGGGGGCAGTAGTAGAAAATTGAAGAAAAAAAAAATAACCTGAAACAAATGTATATAAAATCTTCAAGCAGTGTGGGATTTTTTTTAATTTTATAAAAAGTTTATTGATTCTTCAATAAAAACTGGATTATTTCTGGGACAAATCATCCATAACATAGGAGACAAAAAATATCATTGATTTAAAGGGATAGTAATACTTCATTTTAACTTTATTTTATTTTGTAGGCATTAAAAAAACATGAAGAACGATATAAGTCTTATCTCTCAAACCTTTATGGTTTGAGAGATATTCACAAGCAAAGTTTCTCCTCCCGCTCCTTTTACCTAGCGTAAGCCATCTCTTCTCAGATGTGGAATGCAGTCCATAGACCAGACAGATAACAGCAGGGGACAATCTTCTTCCTATGAGAACAATGAAAGCCCTGCCCCCCTTGACAAGCCTTTCGGGTTTCTCCCTTATCTTAATTGAAGATTGCCCCTCTCTGCAGTCTGCCTGGGTACCTCCCTTCTGATCTGGCTGAGCAGTGTTACATCAGTAAAAGGGGCAGGAGGGGGATACTTTATCATTCAATTACTCTTGTACTACAACTCTGACAGAATTGAAATAACACTCTCCAAAGTCCAAATACTATGATGATTAATTAGAGCTGCTTTTATTATGGAACATTACTATCCCTTTAATGCAGGATTTTAACCGTTGAATGCTAGAGAAGAAAATGCGTTGGAGAATTCTCTAGCATTCAAGAAGTCAATAGTCCTGTTTAAATCACTTGGAATTTAGGGAATTTTTATTTTTCTCCTATGGGGAAGTTGGTTTGCTCCAGACTTTCACCAATTCTTCTTATTAAATTGGTTTCTAAGAATTCATCTCCCCGGGGGCATGGTTTCAGTTCAATGTTTCTCTTGTTTCACAGGGAAATGAACTAGAATACCAGATATGATCCTATGTGTGTGGAGCAAACATATAGCAAATTCTGATATACAGTATCTCACATAAGTGAGTACACCCCTCACATTTTTGTAAATATTTTTATTTTATCTTCCATGTGACAACACTGAAGAAATGACACTCTGCTACAATGTAAAGTAGTGAGTGTACAGCCTGTATAACAGTGTAAATTTGATGTCCCCCTCAAAATAACTCAACACACAGCCATTAATGTCTAAACCTTGGCAACAAAAGTGAGATGTCCAAATTGGGCCCAGTTAGCCATTCTCCCTCCCAGGTGTCATGTGACTAGTTAGTGTTACAAGGTCTCAGGTGTGAATGGGGAGCAGGTGTGTTAAATTTGGTGTTATCGCTCTCACACTCTCTCATACTGGTCACTGGAAGTTCAACATGGCACCTCATGGCAAAGAACTCTCTGAGGATCTAAAAAAAATTATTGTTGCTCTACATAAAGATGGCCTAGGCTATAAGAAGATGGCCAAGACCCTGAAACTAAGCTGCAGCACGGTGGGCAAGACCATAAAGCAGTTTCACAGGATAGGTTCTACTCAGAACAGGCCTCGCCATGGTCGACCAAAGAAGTTGAGTGCATGTGCTCAGCGTCATATCCACAGGTTGTCTTTGGGAAATAGACGTATGAGTGCTACCAGCATTGTTGCAGAGGTTGAAGGGGTGGGAGGTCAGCCTGTCAGTGCTCAGACCATACGCCGCCGCACACTGCATCAAATTGGGCTGCATGGCTGTCGTCCCAGAAGGAAGCCTCTTCTAAAGATAATATTAAATAGTGTTAGGGAGTGCTCGAACCAAAAAGAGGGTTAGTCTTGAAATTCAACTGATATCTATCATATAATAATAGATAATATTAGTAGTTCACTATAATTCCAAAGAAATACTACTCCTCATTTGGAAAAATCAAAAAAATAAATCATACAATATAAAGACAATAGCAGAACCAAAATATGCAGATAATTTAAAATAAATATGTAGATAATAATAACATCAGATGGTAAGTGATATAATAAATGAACCTGCTAACAGTCCTCTATTCAGTCAATGAATTAATGCAGCGTATTGATAGAAGATGAGTGACAGATGGGTATAGTCCGTAAATGGTGATGATAATGAAGTAATGAAGGATGGAAGAGATAAATGATAGATCGGAGAAGTCAGTCTTCCTTGATGGTCTTTTTTTATATATATCTTTGTGCTCCTGTCTTTGGCTCGGAGTCAGCTCGAGCGTACATGTAAAAGAAGAAGAGAGGGAGACAGCGCACCAAAGATCTAAGTGTAGTTAACCTTGATAGTATGTTGGTATGAGACGAGACAAAGTTACATCGAAGTAAAAAAAAAAAAAAAAATTATAGCAATTTATTAGAATGATAGAAATTAAAATGTAACCTTAAAACCATGTAATCAAGATGGACACATAGAGACAATACAATATCGGTATAAGAGAGCGTAAAAAAATAATACTAAGAAAGCGGGCTCTAACTGGAGCCTAAAGTAAATCAGTATGTATATACAATCGAGTGCAGACACATTTGGGCTTCCAGGGAAGGAAACAATCTGCAGTCGCATACAAAGTATCTACTCTGGGTAGATGTGCGGATAAGTGGATAGTCTGATTGATGGCCGCGCATAAAATACAGCCGGTGGACAGTACTGTAATTGGAATATTACCCGGTCAATCAAATCTGCTTACCAGATATTTGCTTGATAGTAGGCATATCGGGTAATCTTTATTCAAGTCTTGTCCGTGTCCCGGTCTGTCCTTTCTGTAGTTACTCTCGCAAGTTGATATAGTGCTGTGCGATGTACTGGAGCCGCGTTCCACTGCACACATCCACCGAGATGAAAAGTCCGCTCAATGAGATGGAGATATTCTGTGCGATGTTTCTCCACTTCTCTGGAACGTTGCACATATGTATGACAATAAAACAAAAAGTCCTACAAGCTTGATATGTTCTACAAGCTTGATCTGTTCAACACGTTTCGGGTTAGTACAACCCTTCCTCAGGAACTTTCAAATTAAACGTTTAATTTGAAAGTTCCTGAGGAAGGGTTGTACTAACCCGAAACGCGTTGAACAGATCAAGCTTGTAGAACATATCAAGCTTGTAGGACTTTTTGTTTTATTGTCATACATATGTGCAACGTTCCAGAGAAGTGGAGAAACATCGCACAGAATATCTCCATCTCATTGAGCGGACTTTTCATCTCGGTGGATGTGTGCAGTGGAACGCGGCTCCAGTACATCGCACAGCACTATATCAACTTGCGAGAGTAACTACAGAAAGGACAGACCGGGACACGGACAAGACTTGAATAAAGATTACCCGATATGCCTACTATCAAGCAAATATCTGGTAAGCAGATTTGATTGACCGGGTAATATTCCAATTACAGTACTGTCCACCGGCTGTATTTTATGCGCGGCCATCAATCAGACTATCCACTTATCCGCACATCTACCCAGAGTAGATACTTTGTATGCGACTGCAGATTGTTTCCTTCCCTGGAAGCCCGAATGTGTCTGCACTCGATTGTATATACATACTGATTTACTTTAGGCTCCAGTTAGAGCCCGCTTTCTTAGTATTATTTTTTTACGCTCTCTTATACAGATATTGTATTGTCTCTATGTGTCCATGTTGATTACATGGTTTTAAGGTTACATTTTAATTTCTATCATTCTAATAAATTGCTATATACATTTTTTTTTTTTTTTTTTACTTCGATGTAACTTTGTCTCGTCTCATACCAACATACTATCAAGGTTAACTACACTTAGATCTTTGGTGCGCTGTCTCCCTCTCTTCTTCTAAAGATGATGCACAAGAAAACCCTCAAACAGTTTGCTGAAGGCAAGCAGACTAATGACATGGATTATTGGAAGAATGTCCAGTGGTCTGACGAGACCAAGATAAACTTATTTGGTTCAGATGGTGTCAAGCGTGTGTGTCGGCAACCAGGTGAGGAGTACAAAGACAAGTGTGTCTTGCCTACAGTCAGGATGCAAAATTTTTTTGTAAAGTTGATACCTTTATTGGCTAACTAAACAGATTTAAAATGCAAGCTTTCAAAAGCCAAGCAGAGAGGAAGTATCTGTGCTTTCAAAAGGTTGAAAGCTTGCATTTTAAATCTGTTTAGTTAGCCAATAAAGGTATCAACTTTACAAAAAAATTTTGCATCCTGTATTTCTACGGCTAACACGGTACCAACTCTCATCTATTGCCTACAGTCAAGCATGGTGGTGGGAGTGTCATGGTCTGGGCCTGCATGAGTGCTGCCGGCACTGGGGAGCTACAGTTCATTCAGGGAACCATGAATGCCAACATGTGCTGTGACATACTGAAGCAGAGCAGGATCCCCTCCCTTTGGAGACTGGGCTGCAGGGCAGTATTCCAACATGATAACGACCCCAAACACACCTCCAAGACGACCACTGTCCTGCTAGAGAAGCTGATTGTAAAGGTGATGGACTTGCCAAGCATGTCTCCAGACCTAAACCCTACTGAGCATCTGTGGGGCATCCTCAAACGGAAAGTGGGGGAGTGCAAGGTCTCTATCATCCACCAGCTCCGTGATGTCATCATGGAGGAGTAGAAGAGGACTCTAGTGGCAAACTGTGAAGCTCTGGTGAACTCCTTGCCCAAGAGGGTTAAGGCAGTGCTGGAAAATAAAGGTGGCCACACAAAATATTGACACTTTGGGCCCAATTTGGACATTTCCACTTAGGGGTGTACTCACTTTTGTTGCCAAGGTTTAGACATTAATGGCTGTGTGTTGAGTTATTCTGAGGGGGACAACAAATTTACACTGTTATACAGGCTATACACTCACTACTTTACATTGTATCAGAGTGTCATTTCTTCAGTTTTGTCACATGAAAGATAAAATAAAAATATTTAGAAAAATGTGAGTGGTGTACTCACTTATGTGAGATACTGTATATATATATATATATATATATATATATATATATATATATATATATATATATATCAAAGTCATCAGGACCTAGATTCCAACTAATATATATATATATATATATATATATATATATATATATATATCCATTATAAAAATTTGCTAGGATGTTTGTCAGAAGCCGTCATGTGCAGTAGAGACTGCCTGAATGCACAGAATGCTGGGAGTTCAGTGCTGGGAGTATGAAATGCTGGGAGTTCTGTGCTTGGAGCATTCTGTGCTTTTGGCCAGTCTCTACAGTGCATGACTGTGATGGTGGCAGGACGCAGAGCAGGACCGGCCTCTTAACATCACCTGGACCTTGGCCCGTGTACACAGGCTTTTACACTAGTATATATATATATATATATATATATATATGTCTTTCTTAAAGCAGAACTTTCACTTAGTATAAAGTCACCCTCCAATAATTAAACATATGGCGACTAGATTCATAATACTTCTATTACCTCTCAGAAGTGCCAGATTCTCATCTATCTATCTATCTATCTGTCTATCTATCTATCTATCTATCTCCTATCTTTCTATCTATCTATCTATATCCTATCTATCTATCTATCTATCTATCTATCTATCTCCTATCTATCTATCTATCTATCTATCTATCTATCTATCTATCTATCCCATATCTATCTATCTATCTATCTATCTATCTATCTATCTATCTATCTATCTATCCCATATCTATCTATCTATCTATCTATCTATCTTCTATCTATCTATCTCTCTATCTATCTCATATCTATCTATCTCATATCTATCTATCTATCTATCTATCTATCTCACTGCTATCTATCTATCTATCTATCTATCTTCTATCTATCTATCTATCTATCTATCTATCTATCTATCTATCTATCTATCTTCTATCTATCTATCTATCTATCTATCTATCTATCTATCCCATATCTATCTATCTATCTATCTATCTATCTATCTATCTATCTATCTATCTTCAATCTATCTATCTATCTATCTATCTATCTGATATCTATCTATCTATCTATCTATCTATCTATCTCATATCTATCTATCTATCTATCTATCTCATATCTATTGATCTATCTCATATCTATCTATCTATCTATCTATCTATCTATCTATCTATCTATCTATCTCATATCTATCTATCTATCCATCTTTTTGTATCCTTTTAATAAGGCACTGCATTCATCATATGCCATTCTATAAATAAGCTGGAATGGGAGCAAAAAGGTGTGATACATGTGTGATAAATAGGAGATAATGTCACTGATGAGATAAACTCTCCAGTTCCTGTGTTATTCTATGCACTAACATATTTACAGCTTGAGAAATCTTAATGCATAGTCGCAATAGAATAATAGGAACTGAAAAGTTTATCACACTGGAGACGTTATCACCTCCTTATTGCATCTTCGTACATCACTCCCTGTAATATATAACTGCAGCTCCCCATAGAATAACATGGGAACTGCAGAGTTTATCTCACTGGAGAAGTTATCTCCTCTTTCTCACACCTTAGTATATCTCCCCTGTAGTCTATAACTAAAGATCTCCCATAGAATAACATAGAGACTGGAGAGTTTATCACACTGGAGAAGTTATCTCCTCTATATCACACCTCAGTACATGTCCCCCTGTAGTCTATAACTAAAGATCTCCCATAGAATAACATAGGAACTGGGGAGTTTATCTCACTGGAGAAGTTATCTCCTCTTTATCACACCTTAGTACATCTCCCCTGTAGTCTATAACTAAATCTCTCCCATAGAATAACATAGGAACTGGAGAGTTTATCTCACTGGAGAAGTTATCTTCTCTTTATCACACCTTAGTACATCTCCCCTGTAGTCTATAACTAAATCTCTCCCATAGAATAACATAGGAACTGGAGAGTTTATCTCACTGGAGAAGTTATCTCCTCTATATCACATCTTAGTACATCTCCCCTGTAGTCTATAACTAAAGATCTCCCATAGAATAACATAGGGACTGGAGAGTTTATTTCACTGGAGAATTTATCTCCTCTTTATCACACCTTAGTTCACCTCCCCTGTAGTCTATAACTAAAGATCTCCCATAGAATAACATAGGAACTGGATAGTTTATTTCACTGGAGAAGTTATCTCCTCTTTATCACACCTTAGTTCATCTCCCCTGTAGTCTATAACTAAAGATCTCCCATAGAATAACATAGGAACTGGAGAGTTTATCTCACTGGAGAAGTTATTTCCTCTTTATCACACCTTAGTTCATCTCCCCTGTAGTCTATAACTAAAGCTTACAAGATTCTACTCCTCTCCTGTAAGTCTCTCTGCTCCTCAGCACCCTCTTACATTTCTGCTCTTATCTCCCGCTACACACCTTCCCGTCCCCTACAGTCTTCTCAAGTGTTCTTCCTGTCCTCTCCCTACACAACTTGAGCCATTTCTCAGCTACAAGCTTTTTCACTGCTGCCCCTCGACTCTGGAATGCCCTCCCTACCACCATTCGAACATCATCCACACTCATTACGTTCAAGTATCTCCTCAAAACCCACCTGCTCAAGGGGATATCTCAATAACAATATCCTCCTCTTGCAACTGATAATAACATTAGAATCCTTCTGCACCTCCTTCACTAAGCCTTGTACTTGCACTTATAATCCTCCTCCTCCTGTCTCTGTATGTCACCATGAATTCTAATTAGATTGTAAGCTCCCTGGGACAGGGTCCATTTCTCAGTGTATGATTCCTTTGCTGCACTTTTCCCCACAAATAATGGAATGATCGCACTTTAGCCTAATGCACTTAACCCAGTTCTGTATTTTTGTATTGTATTATTTCAACTTCTGTTAAGTGCTGTGTACATGTATGGCGCTATATAAATAAAGATACATATATACATACAAAGCTCTCCCATAAAATAACATAGGAACTGGAGAGTTTATCCCACTGGAAATGTTATCTCCTCTTTATTACACCTTAGTACATCGCCCCTGTAGTCTATAACTAAAGCTCTCCTATAGACTACTATAAGAACTTGAGGTTTATGCAATAAGGTGTGATAAGACATGATAAAGGGGTGATCATTTATTTAGTGAGATCTGAGGGGAGATGAAGTAAGGTGTGATAAACACGTGATAACGTGGAGATGAATTCCCCAGTCCTCTAAACTCTCCAAGTCCTGTTCTATGGAACTAACTTTAGAAAGCTTAGTGTATTGTCTTTACAGAATAACACCAGAACTGGAGAAGTAATATCACTGAAGAAGTCATCGTCACAGTATAGCCTCTTCATCACATCCTAGTGTATCTCCCCCCAGTTTTCCAGGTGTTATGTTATTCTATAAAGTCTATTCTATAAATAAAGATCTCCCATAGACAGTCGTAGAAACTGGAAAGTATATCTCACTGGAGAAGTTACCACCTCATTATCACACCTTAATGCATCTCCCCATGTAGCCTATATCTGAAACTCCCCCATATATTAACATAGAAATTGAGATTTTATCACACTGGAATTTTAACACCTTCGTACATCTCCCCCTGTAGTCTATAACTAACTCTCTCCCATAGAATAACACAGGAACTGGAGAGTTTATCAAACTGGAGAAGTTATCTCCTCTTTGTCATACCTGAGTACATCTCCCCCCTGTAGTCTATAACTAAATCTCTCCCATGGAACTATATAGGAACTGGAAAGTCTATCTCACTGGAGAAGGTATCTACTCTTTGTCTTACCTGAGTACATGTATCCAGTCCTGGGGTTAGATGATGCTGCAATGGCAATACTACAAGGTGACAAAGGTGCTGCACTTCCAACAGCAGAAGAGGCACTCATCAAAGGTTGGGTTGCAGATGTTGATAACCTGTGTTGTTGCTGCTGGTTAACACTAGTGTGTTTGTGTGTGCTTGTGTGTGGGGGGCTTGGACATGGAAGTGGTGATTATGCTGATGATGATTGAAAGGACGATTTTGTGTTTTTGCCATCTTTGCTTGTCCAGGGTAAGACTTTCCCATTGTGTTTTCAAACAGTCTATACACAGACACACTGCTCCTTTTCAGTGGTGGAAAATTGAGCCTTTTCCTTTCAGCTAACTTTCTGACCATGTCATCATCTCTCTCACTCTCAACTTCATCTGCATCTGAAGAAGAGGAGGATGCTGGAGGGATATATTCCAGATCTACCTCATCACCATCAGTAGTTAGGTCATCCTCAGCATCACCCACTGCTTCTTCCACACTACTTTTATATTCCTGTAGGATTTCATAGGTCTCAAACATTTTCTTTTACTTTCCCTTTTGAGGGATTTTCTCAATGTTTGCTACTACTTTCACCACAGGTGTTTTTGTGCTTGTTTGTCTCACTGTCAGGTGCATCAGTTGGTTGAGTTGCTACATGTTCTTGCCCCAAGTCATCAGCACTGGAAAGTGACTCATTGCCATTTTCAGTGTTTTTAAATAGTATACGTGCAGGTGGAACTTTTGGTGGAACTTTGACAATCTGCCTCCTAAGGATGAGAGGGATTGCCGTCATTTATTGCACACACTGCAGTTTTTGGACTATTCACACATCCGTGCACTGCTCCTATTCCTTTTCCATTCCTCCTTGTGTGTTTTCTGGATATTGTTCAACTATTGTGTTTGTTTTTTTACGGTAAAGTACACAGTAGAACTTATTGTGTTTGATGTCTTGCCTTGGCCCCCTATAAAATACTCTATCTCATCTATCTCGTCTAGCATCAGTCTTCCTCAGTCAAGGTCACTTCAGGGTCTCTTCCCAGGAAGGAACTTGAGCACAACTGTCTTTGTGTCCTTAGACACACAAGATTTCGGGACATTTGGGGTAAAACTTCTTTGCTTCCTTCTTACACCTCCAGACTCCCCTAGCAAAGTAGTAACAGCCTGTGTCTTTCCAGTCACTTGGACACACAAAATGTTGGGGTTTTTGGAGTAATTCTCCTTTGTCTCTTCTCACACCCGTAGACTCACCTAGGACAGTGATCTGGAAGGAACTTGGATTACAACTGTCTGTGTTTTTACATTCAGCCACACAAGATTTTGGGGAATTTGAGTAAATCTCTTTTGCTCCCTTCTAACACCTCCAGGCTCCTCTAGGACACAGATAACAGCCAGATCAGGAAGGAATTTGGATCACGGCTGCCTGTGTCACCCCAGTCACACAGAAATTTGAATTATTTGGGTTAAATCTCCATTGCTCCCTTCTCACACCCAAACTCCCCTAGCACATAGATAACAGCCAGATTAGGATCACAACTGCCTGTGTCTTCCCTGTCAGTCACAAAGAATTCTGGGATATTTGGGGTCATCCTACTTTCTCTCTTCCTGTCCCACAGAGTTCCCCAGACTCCCCTATTACAGAGAAAAATGTCCTGCCTACAAGACTCCCTAAATTGAGCTTCAACACCACTTTATTAGCCTGACTTCTGTGGGTCAAATATGTGCTACTCTCTCTCTTCTGCTCACAAACACAGAATGGCATTGTAATGGGAACCCAAGATGCCGTGTTTATTGGGCTGTCGTTCTGGGTTTCTCCCTCCTGCATGTGGCTACAAGTGGATAACCAAGCCGGTCTTCGTGAATCAAAGCTCCTTTGAATGGGGGTCAAAAGGAGACCCTTTAGACCATTTTGTTACAAAAGGACAGGATGCACTTCTAGTTCCAGAACAAACTAAACTTTATTCAGCACACAAGGTTATTTTATAGTAAAACATTATACAATAACACAATGGGGCCAGGGGCAGGGAAGAATGCTTGGGTAACCATGTTAGGGGCATACAGTGGGACAGGGACATGAGGACAATGGTACAGTAAACATGGGGACAATGGTACAGTAAACATTGAACAATCTGAACATAATTTAATCTTGCAGCTCCAACTCCTAACCAATAGCATTTGGAGTGACAAGAGGCAACTAACCAATCAGGACCCAGACTATTGTTCTCCATAGTAGATTGAATTGCATGGGTCTGACAAATGTTCAAATAATGCAATGATGTCACTCTGGTTCCTCAAACCAAAAGGAACCAGAGCTACAGACTAGATGAACAGGTGGTGACCAATCAGGAGGACACCAACCTGTCTAATGCTTCTTCTATGCAACAGTTTAACAGGGGAGGGTAAGTGGCCAATCAGTAAGCCGCATACACCTTCCAGTATAGTAACAACCAATCAGGAAGCCGCCTACACTTTACAGTATAGTAAGCGGCCAATCATCCAGTCGCCTACCTAGCCGGCTGGACCACATGAATTCGGTCCTTTGGTACATAGAGTATAAGCTTTCACAAATGCCTCTGGCCCCTTCGATACAGTATCATGGTTCCACTTGCCACTAGCTCCAATGATGCACCTGAGGCAGTAGCAGCACCACAACTAGCCCCCATCAAATGCAGGTGTTTCTAGAGACAAGAAGTCTGCCTACAAATCTTCTCCTACTGCACTGCCTCCAAAATCATGGGTGTATTGGAATTCTATTTTTCCCTTGAGAGCAGGAAGGAACTGTGCCTTTCATCAGCAACTGCAATGTGCACAGAATGTGTAGGATGTAGGAGGAGGATTAGGAACAACTGACACATTTCCACTCACATCAAACAACTGGCACAACTAAAAGCAGATACCTTGATGCTTATGCCCGCAATGTAAAATCATTACCCCAGAAACCGAGCATTGCTGCTTTCACTATGCCCCTTGTCCGCTCCGCAAAGGACACATAACTAGCAGACTTAATAATAATGATGAATCCTCCCTGCCACCAGCTTAGAAAATTCTGTGGGATGGAATAGCCTCAGATTCTGCTTGATTCCATGCTTGCGAATATACTCCAACACACTGCCATGTTTGGTCAGCACACTACATAATGTGCAATGGGTGATCACGAACTGCCACATCCTCATCATCTGGTGGGGGAGGTAATAATGACAGCGGTAGATCATCAGAAGACATTGCTACATCTTCCCATGCCCGGCAGGTGTTTTTCTCGCAATCAAACTTTCAGGCTCTGACTGGGTTTCTCTGTTCTTCTTCCTTTTTGATTTCTTCCTCTATTCTTGGTGCCTGTGGGGGGAGACAGGTGGTACAACAACAGTGGCTTCCTGTTTTTTTTGGGTGGGGGGTTTAAACATGTTGATCATAAATGTCATGGTATCGGTATTGCATGAGTGTTATCAAGATGGTTATGCCAAGGTGCGTTACCGCCAGGGGCAGATTGTAGGGGAATAGCAGCCCGGGCATTTTTTTTTTTTAAAGCAGCCCACTAGCTGCACTGACGTCCCTATCAACGCCCCCCTGTGTGGCATGGGAGAGCAGGCGCCAGGATATTATGTTATGTCATATCCTGGTGCTCTGCCACAGACCTCTCCTTAAAAATATCGTGGGACGGTGAGGTGAGATCCTCTGATCTCCCCCACCGGCCCATGATCCCCTGATAGGACAATCCGCCCATGGTTACCAGCTTTCCCCTTTTCACTGAGTTGTCACAAATCATAACCAGTGCCATTGCTGATAAATTCACTGTGCCTGTCCCAAGAGATAAATAGTTCCACACCCATGACCTCAAGGGGGGACGGGACGGGTAGAGAAGAATGACCTCTTTCTTCTTCTCCACAGTCCCCTTCACTGGTGGCTGGGGCAGAGGATGATGCTGTTGATGCCTTATAATCAGCACTATAACTAGGCCTAGGATTATTGCTGGTAAGTGGAACATGTCCTAGTCCCGCATCACAACTGCTGGACCCCATTAAAACTTTGTCCACAGTGGTCTGTGGCACAGTAGCCTGCTCCTCATCAGCCTGCTGCACTTGCAGCTCAGAAGCAGCAGGAATTACAGCGACAGCAAACTCAGCAATATCACTGCTGGTCGTGGTGGTGATGCCTATCCCCACTGATATATCTGTCTCCTATTCCTTCTTGCTTTATGCTACAAAAGGCCCTTAGTGTCTCTTTTACCCCAGCTGTTCCACCATCACCTTCATCACCACCACCTCCACCACTGGTCCCTCCTTGCTGCTGCTGCTGTTCTATGAGAGTTGGACTAATTGGCGATGATGACAAATGTGGCAGAGAGCCTCCTACTGTCACACTTGCCATTTCTTCTTGAGGTGAAGAAGGCAGAGTGACAGCACTAGCAGTAGGCATATGAAATTGATTTGTGCTGATGCTAATACTGCTAGCCAGTTCATGCCCCAGAGGCACAATGCCATTGGGAGGAGAATCCCAGGGTCAGGGGGCTGTTGTTGGCTTCCTTGACTCCTAGTCTGGCTGCTCGGTATCATCACTTCCCCTTTCATCTCAACATTAGGAGGATCAACAGTCATGCTAGTTCCACCACCAGCTGTTTCATCACAATTACCATCACTACCACCCCCTCCCTCACCCCCACCACTCTCTAGCTGATGTGTGGTAGAAGTGGGACTGCTTGAGGATGGCTAGTGTGACTTACGGTCCCTTGCTGTCACACTTGCCATCATCTCCTCCACCTCGTGAGTATCAGAAGGCACATTGGCAGCAGTAGTAACAGGCACAGGCAGCTGACCTTGTTGCTCCAGCTGCTACCCAGTCCTGCTTTGCTCTCAAATTTCCCCCAAATCCCAAAGAATAATGTAAGGGGCCTGAGCACTATTGGGTCTGGGGAATCAGGGCTCCCAGGCCATTCAATGCTGATGGTGGTCACCTCCTCCTCTGACTCTCCCAGTGCATTTTATCATAATTGTTTAGTCTTAAAGCTACTAGTACCAACATGCCCTCTGAAACATTTCATATTAATGCAATGTTAAGCCTTTAGATACTACAGTGTCCCCCAAAGCATTGTGAAACCTCCAGAGGGTTAATGAGTTAGGGTTTCTCAGGGATTTAATTTGAAAGAAAATGGTCCCACACTGGAAAAATATTGAGAACCACTGTTATGAAGTATACATGCACATTTGATCTATTACTCACATATGCCAGATCTGAGCAAGGAAATGGGCAAACATTGTATACAGAATATCAAATGAAAGAAACACATGTATAGTATACATCTCACTTCTACAATCCAGCTGAAATAACAGAAATATAGATACATTGCAAAACTAACAGATCTCTGTTACGAACACAGGAAAACCCACTCAAACATTGTAAAAAAACAAGTTGCACCATCATACTATATCTTTAAAATTCATATTTAAATTTCTGTCTTATTTAGTGAATAAAGACTTTACAAAGATGTGTATTGTTACTGAAATATAGACAATATAGCCTAGATTTCTTTATTTCAATAGAACAGATCTTGGAAATAGGTTGGTGTTTTATGGCAGAAGATACTGTCCTTGGCTAGGGTCTCCACAACAGATTCTATGATGTCACCTTAGAAAGATGACAAAGGGACATCTGCACATTTACACCCTGGACTTGACATATCTTTCCTTCTTATACACATAGTCCTGGACCTGTCCATTTAAAGTTTGAAAGTTCTCCTTTCCAGAACAAGGAGCTTGCCACAGGAGAGAGAAGCTGGCCAATCAGATAACCACCGGCAATTACCATTTTCTCATCTGGTGGGCAGCTATCCTTTGCTGCTGTATTTGCATACAATTATAAAAACCTTTGGGTAGCTTAAAGGGATAGTAATTTTTCATAATAAAAGCAGCTCTAATTAATTATCATAGTATTTGGACCTTGGAGAGTGTAATTTCAATTCTGTGAGACTTGAAGTTCAAGAGTAATTCTTGAACTCCCGCCCCTTTTACTGATGTAACACTGCTCAGCCAGAGCAGAAGGGAGGTGCCCAGGTAGACTGTAGAGCGGGACAATCTTCAGTTGAGATAAGGGAAAAACCTGAAAAACTTGTCAAGGGGGGCAGGGCTTTTATTGTTCTCATAGGAAGAAGATTGTCCATTGCTGTGATCTGTTTGGTCTAGCAACCAGATTCCACATCTGAGAAGAGATGGCTTACACTAGGTAAAAGGGGCGGGAGGGGGATACTTTATCATTCAATTACTCTTGAACTACAACTCTGACAGTATTGAAATAACACTCTATGTGGCTCAAATACTATGAAGATTAATCGGAGCTGATGTTTTTGTGAAACATTACTATCCCTTTAAGGACCATTACACTGCATATATGTTGCTCCTTTGTCAGTTAAACCTTAAATATGGCAAAGTGAAGTTAAACAGACTTTATTAGGCTATGTCTAAATTATCCTGGTTCTTTTAATACAGCTTAATACCAAGTGAATTGATTCTTAACAGTATGAATCAATGCCCAAGTCTGAGGGGACAATGTTGGCATAAATGCATACCTACACAAGGGGGGAGACTCACTAAGCAGTGATAAAGAGGTGATAAAGTTGAGATGACTTCTCCAGTGATATCACTTCTCCAGTTCCTATGTAATTCTTTGGAGCTTATTCACCAAAATGTCTTTAACTTTGGAGATCTTAGTGTAGGTTCCATGGAATAACATAGGAATTGGAGAAGTGATAAATTGGAGAAGTCATCTCTGCTTTATCACCTCTTTATCACCGCTTAGTGAATCTCCTCACCGGTATCCTACAAAAGCTTATCTTAACCTAAAAAAAATATATAAATATAATTTCCATCGGTATTAAAAAAGAAATCATTAAAATTTGATAAAGATACATTCTCCAGTGTGATAAACTCTCCAGTCTCTATGGGACACTATGGGAGGACATTAGTTATGGTGATATGGTGTGATAAAGAGGAGATAACTTATCTAGTATGATAAACGCCCCAGTTCCTATCTTATTCTAAGGTAGAGCTTTATTTTTATTTTATTTATCTAGAAAATGTTTTACCAGGAAGAATACATTGAGATTTCTCACATTTTCAAGTATGTCCTGCATAGTTTTCAGTAAAGGGTTACATATTTACACAAATTGAGAAACATTATATATTGCATGTTATTATATATACATACGCATATGGAATATTAAAATTATATACCGTTACACTTTGTTTTTAGATATAAAGAAGCCTTCACTTTTAAGGATTTTAGACTGAGAGCAGATCTGATTATTTCAGGCAGATTGTTCCAGGCCTTTGAACCTCTGAAAGAGAAGACAGATCTTCCTGCTTCTTTCTTGTATTGTGGTATACATAGTGAGTTGTTAGCAGTGGAGAGGAGGTTATAGTTAGTATGGAGATCTGGAGTGATTATACTGCTCAGGTAGTGTGGAATAGTCAGTGAGTTGTTAGTAGTGGAGGTTATAGTTAGTATGGGGATCTGGAGTGATCATACTGCTCAGGTAGTGTGGAATAGTCAGTGAGTTGTTAGCAGTGGAGGTTATAGTTAGTATGGAGATCTGGAGTGATCATACTGCTCAGATAGTGTGGAATAGTCAGTGAGGTGTTAGCAGTGGAGGTTATAGTTAGTATGGAGATCTGGAGTGATCATACTGCTCAGGTAGTGTGGGATAGTCAGTGAGTTGTTAGTAGTGGAGGTTATAGTTAGTATGGGGATCTGGAGTGATCATACTGCTCAGGTAGTGTGGAATAGTCAGTGAGTTGTTAGTAGTGGAGGTTATAGTTAGTATGGAGATCTGGAGTGATCACACTGCTCAGATAGTGTGGAATAGTCAGTGAGTTGTTAGCAGTGGAGGGGAGGTTATAGTTAGTATGGAGATCTGGAGTGATCATACTGCTCAGGTAGTGTGGAATAGTCAGTGAGTTGTTAGTAGTGGAGGTTATAGTTAGTATGGAGATCTGGAGTGATCATACTGCTCAGATAGTGTGGAATAGTCAGTGAGGTGTTAGCAGTGGAGGTTATAGTTAGTATGGAGATCTGGAGTGATCATACTGCTCGGGTAGTGTGGAATAGTCAGTGAGGTGTTAGCAGTGGAGGGGAGGTTATAGTTAGTATGGAGATCTGGAGTGATCATACTGCTCAGGTAGTGTGGAATAGTCAGTGAGTTGTTAGCAGTACAGTGGAGGTTATAGTTAGTATGGAGATCTGGAGTGATCATACTGCTCGGGTAGTGTGGAATAGTCAGTGAGGTGTTAGCAGTGGAGGTTATAGTTAGTACGGAGAGCTGGAGTGATCATACTGCTCAGGTAGTGTGGAATAGTCAGTCAGTTGTTAGCAGTGGAGGTTATAGTTAGTATGGAGATCTGGAGTGATCATACTGCTCAGGTAGTGTGGAATAGTCAGTGAGTTGTTAGTAGTGGAGGTTATAGTTAGTATGGAGATCTGGAGTGATCATACTGCTCAGGTAGTCTGGTAGTTTTCCAGAGAAGTAGTTGTGTACTAAGCAAGAAAGGTGAGAGGCACGTCTAGTTTAGATTTAGTAGTAGTTTTAGTTACAGACTACAGGGGGAGAGAGGTACTAAGGTGTGATAAAGAGGAGATAACATCTCCAGTCCCTATGTTATTCTATAGGAGAGCTTTAGTTATAGACTACAGGGGAGATGTACTAAGGTGTGATAAAGAGGAAACAAAGTGTTCAGTGAGATAAACTCTCCAGTTCCTATGTTATTCTATAGGAGAGCTTTAGTTATAGACTACAGGGGGAGATGTACTAAGGTGTGATAAAAAGGAGATAACTTCTCCAGTGTGATAAACTCTCCAGTTCCTATGCTATTCTATAGGAGATCTTTAATTTTAGACTACAGGGGAGATGTATTAAGGTGTGATAAAGAGGAAACGACTTATCCAATGAGATACATTCTCTAGTTCCTATGTTATTCAATGGGACAGTTTTAGTTATAGACTACAAGGGGAGATATACTAAGATGTGATGAAGAGGTGGACATATCTCCTCTGTAATGGCACTAGAGAGCTAAAATGTGATGCTTATGAGCGATGTCTAGCTGTAGAACAGGCCATTGTTCTATTTGTTTATCCTCAGAAGCCTCTTACATTTTGTACGTATATTTTGAAAAATCTTAGGGTGTCTCCCTAAGAGTGAAGAGTAATCCAGACGTGGGCCCCTTGCTCCGTGCAGAGGGGACTTACCCATCATTTTGGAACTGGACCGCCTTTTTGGGCGGGATTAGTCTAATATGTATGTGGACATTTCTCCTCTGTAATGGCAGGAGAGAGATACAACTTGATGCTTCTGAGCGGCGACTAGCTGTAGAACAGGCCATTGTGCTTTTTGTTCGTCTTCAGAACCTCTCACATTTTGTATTTATAAATGCATGTCTCCCCAGTTCTTATTATTAGAAAACCACCCTAATTTTCACTTTAAACGGACATTAACACCTAAAAGTATGTGTGTTTTTAAATAAATGTAAAATCCCTGAATTTCACACTAGCACCTGTAATTTCTGTTCTTTAGGATTAAAATGTATGTTTGTCCTTACATCTGATTTGAGGGATATACATATTTATACATATTATAGGAGGTAGTGAAACTATTTACTTTATACGCGGCATCCATCTTTGAGCGGTATATTCAGAGACGCCGCTCGACGCACCGGCATTACACACGAGAGCGGATCTTTAGATTCAGAGATCCGTCTCGATCAACAGGTAGATTGGGAACTTGTTACTAGAGTTTCCAACTTGCTACATGTTGATTTACTGATCTATGTGCGAGCGGACTGTTACATTTTAGATCGGTCTCGCTCAGTACATTAGATGGGATGCTTTCACTAGTTGACGGCTTAGTCGCTACCTTGTTTCACGCCAGCAATAACAACAAACGAACTGATAAACTTAGCAGATTGCTATAGCTTCAGACAGTTATTAGGAATAGATAGCCGATGCTCTCTATTAATAAAGTGGAGTTTATTTAATAATGACATTATAGATCTTTAGTGATAGAGGTCATACTCTGTCTTGATATTGTACTGCTTGTCAATAATATTCAATGTGTATGGTCACCAAATCACAACTTAATAAACATCCTATATAATAATTTGCTAAATCGTGTGTAACGCGCGACATGCGCAGTACACACTGCTGCGCGTGTAGTAGTCATGCGCAGTAGAGACTGCCCGTGCCGCGGCTGATACAGAGCTGGGCGCTCCTAAGGAGCGTCCAGCTCTGTATCAGCCGCGGCACGGGCAGTCTTCTCTGCGCGTGACTGTACCGCGACCGGATGGCAGTGACACTGTGGCCCGTGTAACGGGCTGTTCAACTAGTCTAACAATATTCTGATTAATAGGTGTTGAATATATAACAGCACCTAATGAAAACCTTTTAGATGGACTGATGAGTCATTAGATCCAATGTGTGAAGGCAGTATGTACTGAGATAACTGATATACACATTTTTCAATACATAAATAAAGTGTTGGCAGATACATATTGTATTCCTTTATATAGCTATCTTGTTACTAGCATATAGGTCCAGTTTCCCACATCCCTGATACTAGTACCATGTTTTTGTGGGTCATTTGGCTCACTGTTTTTAAAGCTTCCCAATGAATATTACACTGTGGAGGGAAATATACTATTAAGAGTTTTTAATTGAAATAATAAAGTTTATGATTCTTAACCGGTAAATAACACATATGGGCACATCTTTGAACTGAACGGATCTCTGTCTATTGTTATCCAGGCATAGCCCTAAAACAATACTTAAGGGTTGTCGTGGAATTACAATAGTGTCTTTTTTCTTTTTGTTTTTGATCTGATTTGAGGGAGCAACAATTCCTGCCTTTTTCAAGGGTTTAAGTCTCACAGCAATCTTGACAGGTGCCTATGAATTGCTTGTCCATGTTTTTCTGTAAATGAGCCAAGATAACAAATAATACTAAATTAACTGTTTTCATCTCTCATTACAAATAGCCCAAACAAAAATAGATGCTTTCTGAACAGGGCAGTATATATATGCATTAAAAGCAAATTTAACATTATATTTTAGGCATCTAACATATGAATGATCTTCTTTTTTTTGACATATGCTGGGTGTAAGTAGATGATATTTAAAATTATACCAACCAATTTCAAGTAGTGGTGATTTTCATTTAAAGGGATAGTAATGTTTCACAATAAAAGCAGCTCCTATTAATCTTCATAGTATTTGGGCCATGGAGAGAGTTATTTCAATACTGTCAGAGTTGTAGTACAAGAGTAATTGAATGATAAAGTATCCCCCTTCCGCCCCTTTTACCAAGTGTAAGACTCCTCCCCTCAGATGTGGAATCTGGTCTCTTGACCGGACAGGTCGCAGCAAGGGACAATATTCTTACTGTGATCATAAGGAAAACCCTTCCCCACTTGACAGGTTTTTCAGGTTTTTCCTTATGCTCACTGAAGATTGTCCCTCTCTGTGATCCATCCAGACAGTCTTACTGCTCTGAGGTGAGCAGTGTTACATCAGTAAAGGGGGCGGGAGGGGATACTTTATCATTCAATTACTCTCAAACTACAACTTTATGACAGTATTGAAATAACACTCTGCATGGCACAAATACTATGAAGATTAATTGGAGCTGCTTTTATTGTGAACCATTACTATCCCTTTAAGGCACAGATGGTGGTGACACTATCCCTTTAACCCTGTGAGTGCCAAAGGCATAGCCAATCCATTCCTTTGCAATGGGTTGAGCAATCCTCTAGCACTCAAAGGGTTAAATATCAAGCAGATGTTGCTGTGGGGCCCAGCCTGCTCCAGGACCAGTCACCTGTCACTGGAAGAGTCTGTACATCTCTATGTAAGTGAACTCTCTTTGCCTGACCTCTGGCCTGATCATTAATCCTCCATGTGAACCAGCTACAGTCCTTCAGAATGTCATCTCCTGCTCTCTGCATATCATGAGCAGCAAGTGTAATTCTACAGAGCTGTCACCACTACGAGTTGTGGATGAACTGCATTCAGCTCAGTCAGTAATTCAGACTGTTCCTTTAATTGCAGGAACTCAACACACTTCACTGTCAGACTAAATCCCTGTACTCTACATGGATTCTCATGCACTAGTAACCGGTGCAATTCTAGAGTAAACCAACTGCAACATGGGGGACAAATATAAAAAAGACTCCCAAATTCTATTGTTTTAAATGAGGTTTTAACCCCATGAATGCTACAGAAGTTTCTAGCACATTGCAAAGCCCAGTTCAAATCAATGTGATTCTCAAAAGAACATGATAGTAATAGTTCTAGCACAACAGTTATTATGTTACATTCTATGGGAGAGGTGAGTCACTGACTACAGTTCTATATATACTGTGATAGTAACAGCTCTAGCACATGACAGTTATTATGTTACATTCTATGGGAGAGGTGAGTCATTGACTGCAATTCTATATAGAATGTGATAGTAACAGCTCTAGCACATGACAGTTATTATGTTACATTCTATGGGAGAGGTGAGTCACTGACTACAGTTCAATATAGAATGTGATAGTAACAGTTCTAGCACATGACAGTTCTTATGTTACAGTCTACGGGAGAGATGAGTCACTGACTACAATTCTATATAGAATATGATAGTAATAGCTGTAGCACATGACAGTTATTATGTTACATTCTATGGCCGAGGTGAGTCACTGACTACAATTCTATATACAATGCGATAGTAACAGCTCTAGCACATGACAGTTATTATGTTACATTCTATGGGACAGGTGAGTCACTGACTACAGTTCTCCATAGAATGTGATAGTAACAGCTCCACCCCTTCATGATGACTTAAACTGTAATACATTTTGAATGAAGCATCTCCCATCAGTGAAAATACCATCATTTACTCAGCAAGATGGCAGTATAATAAATATTATTTCCAAACCAAAAGTGTACTGATCCGTTACAGGAAAATCTTGCATTCATGATTAATTTGAAATGGGAACTATACCTGCGTCATTGACATGAGGCAAACAGAACTGACACAATTGTACTGCATCTTGGTAAATGTAATCTTATTTGTGTTATTTTAGTGTTAAAGTGGAACTTTCATTTTATGCAATAATTAAGCATATGGCGACTAGCCATTACGTCTCAGATTCTAAAAAAATCCTTAATCTTCAGAGACTGACGGCCAGGTTAGTGCAATCAGTGCACCTGAGTCATCAGTCTCTTACGGTTACCTTGTGGCATGCTGCAATGCTTCTTAGAGGAGACCGGGACTGACAGCGCAGGCGTCTCTAAGACAAGATGTCTGCGCTGATGTCTGATTTCCGGTCTCCGAAGACTAAGTATTTTTTTTAGGATCTGGCATTTCTGAGAGGTAAGAGACGTATTGATAGTTCTAACTGACAGGAAGTGACTCAGCAGTTTCTATAAAATTCTATGGAGAACTGTATGTATCTGACTTTTCTGACTTTCCTCTCCATTAGAATCTAACAGGAACTCTAATTAGAATTTGACCACTAGAGGGCACTGCTAATGTAAAAAAAACATGGGTTTAAACTGTAATAACTCTGGAATTATAAATCTCTCGGCAGTGGGAGTATCCTTATTTTATTCAATAGGAAAATTCCTACAATATATATTTTTTCATAAAAAAAGATTACTGCTCCTTTTAATCCTTATCATGAAAATATTTACATTGTACGGCTTTTTCTGCTTAATTCCCCTGCTGGGAAAGTCTTCAGTCTAAAGATATTAAAGAGCAAACTTGCATTTTTTGGGAGAGATTCAGTTAATATTTTGGCAGGCAGATGGCTCTGTTGCTACTACTGAGAGTGAAGAGCTGAGAGTCACAGACACAAGATTTCCATGAATGGCAGTAGCAACAGAACCACTTGCTGGCAAAATTTCTTGAACTCAAGCGATCAGAAAATACATGTTAGGTCTGTAATAACCTTTGAATTAAGCATCACCTGGCAGTGAACATTTCCTTGTTTTACTCAACCGGAAAAGCTCTGTAAGATATATATTTTCATAAATAAAGTTTCCCATTCCATTAACCCTTTGAGTGCCAGAGGGGTACGCAACGCATTGCAAAGCAATTTGTTGCGTACCCCTCTGGCACTCAAAAAGGTTAACGGAATAGTAACTATTTATTTTGCCTTTAGATATTCTCTTAGTTCATACCATATAAATTCAAATTGCCTTTACTTTTTATTGTTCCTTTTCACTTGCACCTATTTTTGGACTATTTTATGCTCTTGACAGTAAGCTCCCTGTTTCCAGAGAGCTTTCTGTTAGGGCCTGTGAAAGTAGGGATAGCAATTCAATGGAAAAAAAAATACATGAAGCTAGCATGCATTCTACAGAGCACTCAGTTGTGCAGGTATAGTGTTACCTTGGGGTAGATTAACTAAGTGGTGATAAAGACATGATAAAGTAGAGATGACTTCTCCAGTGATATCACTTCTCCAGTTCCTATGTTATTCTACGGAGCCTATGCATTAAGATTTCTCAAACTTTGGAGATGTTAGTGAATAGACTCTATATAATAACATAGGAACTGGAGAAGTGATATCACTGGAGAAGTCATCTCCACTCTATCCCCTCTTTATCACCGTTTAGTGAATCTCTCCCTTTGTATCACTGTCTGGCTTTGATAGACAGTGGATCAGGAAACAAAGTGTAAAATAGATGAAGATGAATAGAAAAGTGTAATCAATTAGACTGCAATATATTTTGCAGTTTCTGAATATGAAAATTCAAAATAAAGGGCGATTATCACTTTAACTCCTGGTGTGTTCAAAAGAAAAGGGGAGTCCTGGGATAAACCATTTGCTTTGTAAGGGAGAACAAAAAAATTCCTAGTGATTTAAATGGGATATTAACCATCTGAATGCTAGTGCGGTCTCCAACAATGGGGGATATTCACTAAGCGGTGATAAAGAGGTGATAAAATGGAGATGACTTCTCCAGTGATATCACTTCTCCAGTTCCTATGTTATTCTATAGAGGCTATACACTAAGATCTCCAAAGATGAAGAAATCTTAGTGCATAGGCTGTATAGAATAACATAGGAAATGGAGAAGTGATAAACTGGAGAAGTCATCTCCACTTTATCACCTCTTTATCACCACTTAGTGAATCTCCCCCAATGAGTTGGAGACCCCTCTAGCATTTGATGGGTTAAAATCTCTACTTAAATCAATGGGAATTTTTGGAATTCTTCATTCACCCCTTTAGTGCAAATGGTTTTCCCCAGAACGCCTCCACTTTTCTTTTGAGTAACAGGGGTGCAGTGTCGTAACTATAGAGGTCGCAGGGGTCACAACTACGACCAGGCCCGTTACTCCAGGGGCCCAGCCTCCCCCTGCGGGTCCGCCTGGCACCCGCAATCACCCTCCGGCGCTCTAGTAATGCAGAGCGAGCGCTGGGAGATGACATCATCTCCATAGCTGGGAACTCTCAGGGTTTGACCCTGAGACTCAGGATTTTGCCCCAAATCTCAGGGTGAAGAGTCAAAATGTCAGGGTGAGAGAGTTCAGTGCTCCCTGTTATATATCCTGTTCCTGTTAAATGCTTCTTTAGTCTCTAAATTGGTACCACTTGCACCAGAAAGGCAGAGGAAGAAGTCCTGCTTGATTTGTGTGTGTTCATGCAGTGATATCTGTAAGTTGATGTGTGTTAATGGCTCCTTGAATGATGATTGGAGTGACTCTTGATTACAGCGATCGGGGATATATTGCATATAATCTATATTATGGGAAATGTAAGGGTTAATATTTACACAATCTCAGGGTCAGCTCATTTTGAAAGTTCCCAGGTATGATCATCTCCCAGCACTCTGCATTACTAACAGGACCACGCGGGAGCTCCAGGTAGGTAGGAGATGGGGGGGATTGTGAAGATTGAGGGGCATTGTAGAGGAGGTCAGTGTGGTCGAGGGGGTCCAATGTGGTGGTGGTGAGGGCCATGTCACTTCTTGCACCAGGTCCCGAAGGCTTCTAGTTACACCTCTGCAGGGGTGTATAGCAAATTTCAGAGATATAAATTGTACCTTCTCCCGAGATGTTGCTCAAAGGTTTACAGATAGGGCAACCTCTATCTACACTAACCTACAGCCTGGGCCCTCAGCTCTCTAGCTTGTTGACTCTGTCGGGTCTTGTCAGTGTTCTGACTGTCAGCCACTTCTGAACTCCTTTCACTGCTCTCTAGATAGGATGGTGAGCCATAAGGGTTCGTCTACAGAGCTATCAACGCCCTTAGGAGTTGTGGGATTTTTTAACTTAGTTCATCAGTAACTTGAGTGGCACTTGAATTCCAAATTCTTTTCTCCTTAGTGTCAACAGCGGACCGCTTAGCAGGATCACATTACAGATTATCTTTGATCAAATTGATAGGCACAGAAGCAGAGAGGATCAGTGGAGAGAGTTAGTATGACAGACTGATGTTTTTACAACTACAATAGCTAATGGACTGGTTAATGTAAGGGATTATCATTGTGTAACAGCCCTTATCTTACTACATGCATGTGATTTGATATGTAGCCTAAAACAGCTAAGGGGAGAGGAGGGGGAATGTATTATGAGCTCTTTCTATATAAAGCTGTTTAATTCAAACATTGTACATTGTACACTCTTTAGGAGGGACAGTCCCTCTTTGAGACCCAAACCACTCTTTCCCTCTTTCCCACCCTGATGTCCCTCTTTTCAGGGGATCAGACTGTGTGTGGTGTATATAAGTGAATCACATTGAGCCACAGCAATAAAACTCATATTAATGTGTGCTTAAACATCACTATATGTGTTTATACAGTAGTCTGTGTAAATAAAATGGTTTGTTCTTGCTCTAAATCATTAATTCTGTTATACCAGGAGATAACAGAAGGTCATGAGATGGACTAAGAATTATCAGTAATGCCCTGCCCACCAGCCACGTACCCAACAACACCACCTAAAATAAAAGTGTCCCTCTTTGGCCATTTGAAAGGTTGGGAGGTATCCTAAATATGCCTAGAGAAGAGACATAAAGCATAGCTCTCAAGTGTCCCACTTTAGGGAATATTAGGGGTCCATACCTCTCTAGTGTCCCTCTTTAGTAGACACAGTACCTCTTTCCCACCCTGCTGTCCCTGTGTTTAGGAGATCAGACTGTTTGGTGTGTATATAAGTGTATCACCCTGGTGTCCCTGTGTTTAGGAGATCAGACTATGGGGTGTGTATAGAAGTGTATCACCCTGATGTCCCTGTGTTTAGGAGATCAGACTGTGTGGTGTGTATATAAGTGTATCACCCTGGTGTCCCTGTGTTTAGGAGATCAGACTGTGTGGTGTGTATATAAGTGTATCACCCTGGTGTCCCTGTGTTTAGGAGATCAGACTGTGTGGTGTGTATATAAGTGTGTCACCCTGGTGTCCCTGTGTTTAGGAGATCAGACTGTGTGGTGTGTATAGAAGTGTATCACCTGATGTCCCTGTGTTTAGGAGATCAGACTGTGTGGTGTGTATAGAAGTGATCACTTTGCTGCACAACAATAAAACTCACATTAATGTGTTTAAACATTAGTATCTGTGTTTATAAATTAGTCAAATAATTTGGTGTTATTCTAAATAGTGTATCCAGTTAGATAAAGACATGTCAGTAAGTGGTGAAACAACCTAAAAATTCTTCGCTAATGACTCGCCCACCAACCATACCTCCAACAAAACCGCTTAAAACAAAAGTGTCCATCTTTGGCCATTTCCAGTGTTGGGAGGAATGTAACAGAAGCACAGAATTGGACGGGGAATAAGAATTTATTGGTCCATGGACTGTGTCCTTTTCCCTACCTAGATATCTCTGACATTTTATTTTCGCATCCTAAAGCTACTCATTTCAACAATAAAGGTATCACTTTTTCTCTACCAATCTCCTGATTTTCTACGGTTAACAAAGAATCACCCTTTGCCTATATTTTTTTTAGAATACCATTTCTTTATATCAAGAGTTATTAAACAGGAACTATATTCTAAAAAAATGAATAGACTCTTAATTTGTTTATCTGAAGCATTTTCCTAGCTAAACCCACCAACACATACACCTTCCACTAACTTCTCTGCCCAAGATCTCGCCAACCACTTCAAGAACAAGATTGAATCTATCAGACATGACATTTCATCACTACCACCCCCACCCAGCCAGCCCAGCCCTGTCGCCTCTCCCACATACACACTAAGCTCCTTCCCACCTGTCACTGAGGATGAAGTCTCCCTTCTCCTCACTCGCTCAAACCTAACAACATGCCCTCTCGACCCAATCCCATCTCAGCTCACCCAAGAACTCTCCCCTCTACTAACTCCAATCCTTACTCACTTATTCAACCTCTCTTTGTCAACCGGCACCTTCCCATCCTCTTTCAAACACGCACTAATCACTCCCATCCTAAAAAAACCCTCCCTGGACCCAAACTCACTGTCAAATTACCGGCCAATTTCCCTACTCCCGTTCGCCTCCAAGCTTCTCGAGCGCCTTGCATATAACCGGCTCACTAAATTCCTCTGCTCCCATTCCCTGCTAGATCCCTTGCAATCTGGATTCCGCCCTCATCACTCCACTGAGACTGCCCTCACTAAAGTGGCCAATTACTTGCTCTCAGCCAAGTCAAAAGGCCACTACTCCCTACTCATTCTTTTGGACCTGTCAGCTGCCTTTGACACGGTTGATCACCCACTCCTCCTCCAAGCCCTCCACTCCCTAGGTCTCTGCGACACTGCAATCTCCTGGTTTTCATCTTATCTCTGCAACCGCTCCTTCAGTGTTTCCTACTCCGGCTCCACTTCCCCACCCCTCCCACTGTCTGTTGGTGTGCCTCAAGGATCAGTACTGGGACCCTTGCTCTTCTCAATCTACACTGCTTCCCTTGGAAAACTAATAAACTCCTTTGGGTTTCACCATCATCTCTATGCTGATGACACCCAAATATATCTTTCCTCCCCAGACCTCTCCCCTTCCCTCCTGTCCCGAGTGTCTGACTGTCTGTCTGCTGTGTCTTCCTGGATGTCCTCCCATCAACTCAAACTTAACCTTGGCAAAACTGAACTAATTCTCTTCCCTCCATCTACAACCAGCCTTATCCCACATATTTCCCTCACCGTTAACAACACTTCCATCACACCAACCCCTACAGCACGCTGCCTGGGGGTCACATTTGACTCCGCCCTATCCTTCATTCCTCACATCCAGTCAATCTCCAACTCATGCCGCCTCCACCTCCGCAACATCTCTAGAATTCGACCCTTTCTCACAGAAGACACTACCAAAATTCTAATCCAAACACTCATCATGTCCCGTCTTGACTACTGTAACTCTTTACTAATTGGCCTGCCTCTCACCCGACTAACCCCGCTACAGTCCATAATGAACTCTGCTGCAAGACTAATCTACCTCACTCATCGCTTCTGTAACACCACACCCCTCTGTCAGTCCCTACACTGGCTCCCGTTAGCATACAGAGTAAAATTCAAAACTCTGGTGCTAACTTATAGAGCCCTCACTAACACTGCACCCCCCTATATCTCATCTCTCATTTCCAAATATACTCCCGCCCGCCATCTTCGCTCTGCACATGACCTTCTGCTCTCCACAGCTCTTATCACATCCTCCCACTCCCGCCTACAAGACTTCTCCCGTGCTGCACCTGAGCTGTGGAATTCCCTCCCCCCGCCCCATCAGACTCTCCCCCAGCCTTCAAATCTTCAGACGCTCCCTGAAGACTCACCTCTTCAGGGAGGCCTATCAACTGCCTCCATAAACATCATCACCAAGATTCACCCCTTGCACGGACTACTGCACTCAACAGCACTTCTCACTCCCACCCACTGACTGGCAGTTCATGTGGCAGGAGGCACTTAAACGCAATAGCACTTACTCCTTCTGTATCAAACCTACCTTCCTCTAGACTGTAAGCTCTCACGAGCAGGGCCCTCTGATCCTCCTGTTCTACACATCTGATTGTACTATTTAATACCTCTGTATGTCTATTCCCAATTGTACAGCGCTGCGGAATTAGTTGGCGCTATATAAATAAAGAATAATAATAATAATAATAATAGCTAGGTGTCCATCAGACAGCAGTCAGTTTTTATTTACGGCTTTGGTTTGCATTTGATCACTGTTTTAGTACACTGCTAATTGCTCTACTTTCAATCTCTTAATAAGCAGCGTCCCTTACGATCCATTCAAGATTATTGCAGTCTACTGCTTGCCCACTACGCATTGCATCTCAAAGCTATTTTATGTCTATGCCATGAGTCTATTTAGATATCTGTGTAGACCAGTCCAAATCAATGTAAACATTTCTTACATCAATTGTGAAAAAGTCAGAATTGCTTTGGACTGGTCTACATCGATTTCTACATAGACTCATTGATTTAAGAAATGTTTATTTTATCCAGCAAACTATCAGCAAAACCCAAATGAATATGTTATCCCTTGATTTAGTGTTGGTACTGATCAGCCCTGGGTGTCAAACTATTCTCACTTGTGTATTATATACTTTGGAAGGACACAATTAGAATACCCATTATGTACTGGGCACCTACAAACCCACTGGCAGTACTGGAATAATGTATGAAATGATCCATCATACAGAATATGGACAATATGGTATACTGGTGATATGCTACATGAAATACGCAGTATGAAATCAGGGCAGCAACTACAGGACATGCAGAGGGTGCATTTGTGACAGGGAATGGTATCCAACAGGGTTCCGTGGCTCTGCACTATCCTGTGACGCTTTATAATCAGAGAAGCTTTTAAATGATGACATCATCACAAATGGCTGTTGCCAGAGAGATAAGGATAGCATCAGTGATCCCCTTCGCTTCTCTTCATTTACCCTTTTTTTGAGTTGTGTCCAAAGCATTTCAAAGCACTCCCCTCTGCTAACTGACAGATTAACCATCAGGGTATCCTTTTAAAAAGTCGTGTCTAAAATATCTCGCATTGCATAAAAGCGTGAGGTTCTCGTGTCGCCTGTTTAAACATCAATACCTTCAATCCCGGTGCACAATTCAATTAAATAACTTTAAAAAAATTTACAGAGCGTGGACAGTCATCTGTTGCTAAGAAAATAAAAGGGTGGATAACAGAGATTCGTGAACATAGTAATTAAAACCTCATCTGCAATAGCTTCCCCTTGTGTACTTAATCTCCCCACACACACAGCGGGCACAGCGTTGCCCATCTATCTCTCTTGCTCTGCTATGCCCTGTCATTCTGCACTCAAGGGGAGAGAGAGATGACCAGAATGCAAGGCGGAGTGGGAGAGAGAGATGGGCAGTACTGTGCAAGATTGTGGAGACTAAGTACACAAAGGGAAGCATACTTAAAGGGATAGTAATGTTTCATAATAAAAGCAGCTCTAATTAATCATCATAGTATTTGGACTTTGGAGAGTGTTATTTCAATTCTGTCAGAGTTGTAGTACAAGAGTAATTGAATGATAAAGTATCCCCCTCCCACCCCTTTTACTGATGTAACACTGTTCAGCCAGATCAGAAGGGAGGTGCCCAGGTAGACTGCAGAGAGGGACAATCTTCAATTAAGATAAGGGAAAAACCTGAAAAACTTGTCAAGGGGGGCAGGGATCTCATTGTTCTCATAGGAAGAAGATTGTCCCCTGCTGTTATCTGTCTGGTCTATGGACTGCATTCCACATCTGAGAAGCGATGGCTTACACTAGGTAAAAGGGGCGGGAGGGGGAAACTTTGCTTGTGAATATCTCTCAAACTATAAAGGTTTGAGAGATAAGACTTATATCGTTCTTCGTGTTTTTTTAATGCCTACAAAATAAAATAAAGTTGAAACAAAGTATTACTATCCCTTTAAAGTTTGCAGATGAAGTATTAATTGCTATGTTGAAGAATCTGTGTTATCCGCACTTTTATTTTCTTTGCAACAAATGAGTGTCCACATTCTGTAATTTTTATTTTTTACAGTTGTTTAATTTAATTGCGCACCAGGATTGAAGGTAGAGAAGTTTAAACAGGCAACATGAGAACCTTGCGTTTTTATGTAATGCAATATTCTCATGTCGCCATTTTGTACGCGGCAACATGGTTAACACAGCTTCTAGCCGCTCTATATTTTAGACACAACTTTTTAAAATTGAACCATTTATCCGCACATGGGTCATGAATCGTAATATAGCAGCTCACTGGTTCTGAAAACCAATGACTTTTATCTCTGTCTTTCTCCGCTCAACAAAAACCTGCTGAGATCCTGCGCATTGAAATTACGGTAGTGCCCTCCGAAGGTCCTGACAGGACACTCAGGCAATTTCTAATGTGCCAAGGGTCTTGGAGGGGGAACAACAGCTGAAGAAGAGGGAGGCAAAGACAAGCATGCCGACCGTCGAACAGATCCCCAGGCTGCCTCCTCCAAGGCTCAATCTCTCTCAAAATGTGGAAGTGGACAGTGAGGGCTCACATATGTGTTTTTGGGGTTGAGAAGACATGACGCAAACGGGGAATCAAACATGTGGATTTGTATTTGGTGCCTAGAGAGGGGATGCTTATTATATATAGGATGCTCCATTTTGTTTTAAATCTTGGGTATAATTTGCATGTACGTATTATACTCAGGTGCGTATTATACTCGAGATTTTACAGTAATGTGTTGCAATGCCTTGGATATCTCTCTGGCACTCAAAAGGTTAATATATTTAACATTTCTATCAAATGTACCCTATCCCTCCTCTCTTCCAAGCAATAGAAACAGCGAAGCGATGTGTGCGACAAACAAAACGTCTTGTTTAAAATGTCACCTGCATCAAAAAAGGTGACATTCTGATGTCGCAGACGTAAGTGTCGCCACCATCTGTGCTTTAACTCTCCAATAAGCACTCACGCTAATAAGAAGAAAAGGGTAGATGCACCAGATGAAGTGACGTGCAGATCAAAGGGTTAAGATGCATACCCTCCCTCCTTAATGCATACCCTCCATCTGTGCTTTAACCCTTTGAGTTTCAGAGAGGTCTGCAATAGTGATGAGCGAGCACCCCAATGCTCGGGTGTTCGGGTGCTCTGACCGAGCGCCCCCGGAGGCTCGAGTGCTCGGCCGAGCACCCGAGCCCCATTGAAGTCAATGGGAGGACTCGAGCATTACACCAGGCACCCCCTGCTCTGATGAGGGGAGGGTGCCTGGTCCATAGGAAAAGGGCAGAAAAGGATGGAAACACCACAGAAATGGTTCAGGGACAGCATAGGGAGGATGTCTGGATGCATCTTGGACTCCAACATCGCTGCTGGGAACGATCTTTCGCCCGTAGTACGCCATTTTTACAGACTGACCATAAAACACACAAAAAGGAAAATAAAAACGACTTTAGGCGAAAAATTGTTACCAAACATTATTTGCTGTATATTTACTTGTATATTATCTGCAAATTATCCCAAAAATTTCCTTGATTTTCTGAAGTGAGGCCATGATTAAGAGGGAAACGTGCGCAGAGGCAAATTATCCCAAAAATTTCCTTGATTTTCTGAAGTGAGGCCATGATTAAGAGGGAAACGTGCGCAGAAGAAATTATCCCAAAAATTTCCTTGATTTTCTGAAGTGAGGCCATGATTAAGAGGGAAACGTGCGCAGAGGCAAATTCTCCCAAAAATTTCCTTGATTTTATTGAACTGAGGCCATGATTAAGAGGGAAACGTGCGCTGAGCTGACCATCTAAAACATTATGGGTGAGGGTCTGCTGCAGAGCTGACCATCCTAAACATTATATGCGAAGGCCCGCTAGTGAGCTGACGCTATAAAACATTATATGAGAGGGCCCGTTAGAGAGCTGACCCAATAAAACATTATATGAGAAGGCCCGCTGGTGAGCTGACCTATATAAAAATTGTCAAACAGGGCCCGCTGGTGAGCTGGCCCTATATAAAAATTATATCACAGGGCCCGCTGGTTAGCTGGCCCTATCTAAAAATTATAGCACAGGGCATATGGAAGAGGAGGAGGAGGATGAGAAGATTAAGAGTCAACCATATACCCGTTTTTTGGGTGGAAGGGGTGAATTGTAAATAACATATATAAAGTGAGTTTATGTTCCCCCGGGGCTTTCCTCCAGTGGAGTGGAGAAGTCAGGGGAAATCCAGGCCTTGTTCATTTTTATAAGTGTCAACCTATCAGCAATGTCGGTGGAAAGGCAGATACGCTTATCTGTTATGATGCCTCCAGCAGCACTAAATACCCGCTCAGACAGAACGCTGGCGGCAGGGCAGGCCAGCACCTCCAAGGCGTAGAGTGCTAGTTCATACCACGTGTCCAGCTTGGACACCCAGTAGTTGTAAGGCACAGAGGGATCATTGAGGACGCTGACACGGTCTGCTACGTACTCCTTCACCATCTTCCAAAACTTTTCCCTCCTTGTGACACTAGGCTGCGCATCAGGGTGAGGGTGCTGGCGGGGTGTCATGAAGGTGTCCCACGCCTTGGAGAGTGTTGCCCTGCCTTTCTCGGAACTGCTGTGTGCTCCCCTTTTCTCCCCTTCTCGGTTGGCCAAGGTAGCACGTACTCTGCCGCCAGCGTTGTCAGATGGAAAATTTTGGAGCAATTTTTCAACAAGAACCTTCTGGTATTGCACCATTTTGCTTGTCCTCTCCACCGGAGGAATGAGAGATGAGAAATTCTCTTTGTAGCGGGGGTCCAGAAGGGTGAACACCCAGTAATCCGTGTTGTCTAAAATGCGTACAACGCGTGGGTCACGGGAAAGGCAGCCTAACATAAAGTCAGCCATGTGTGCCAGAGTACCAACAGGCAAGATTTCGCTGTCCTCACCAGGAGGATGACTCTCAATATCCTCATCCTCTTCCTCCTCTTCTGCCCACCCACGCTGAAGAGATGGAACTAAAGTTCCATGGCTACCCTCTGTAGCGGAGGCAACCGTGTCTTCCTCCTCCTCCTCCTCCTCCTCCGCCTCCTCCAATTGTCGCTGAGAAGACGAAGTGAGGGTGCTCTGGCTATCACCTTGTGTAAGCTCTTCCTCCCCCATTTCCACCTCTTCCACATGCAAAGCGTCGGTTTTAATTGTGAGCAGCGAGCATTTCAGTAGACACAGAAGTGGGATGGTTACACTGATAATAGCGTTATCGCCGCTCACCATCTGTGTCGATTCCTCAAAATTGCGTAAAACCTCGCAGAGGTCTGACATCCATTCCCACTCCTCACTTCTGATTACAGGAAGTTGAACGGAGAGGCGACGACCGTGTAACAGCTGGTACTCCACTACTGCCCTCTGCTGCTCACAAAGCCGGGCCAACATGTGGAAGGTGGAGTTCCAGCGCGTGCTCACGTCACACAGCAGCCGGTGAGCTGGCAATTGTAAGCGCTGCTGCAGCTTCAACAGGCCGGCCGAAGCTGTAGATGACTTACGGAAATGTGCACACACGCGGCGCACCTTGGTCAAGAGATCATGCACATTGGGGTAGGTTTTTAGAAATCGCTGAACCACTAAATTAAATACATGCGCTAGGCATGGTACGTGTGTGAGCTTGCCGAGCTCCAAAGCCGCCACCAAGTTACGCCCATTATCACACACAACCATGCCTGGTTGCAGGTTGAGTGGCGAGAGCCACTGCTCGGTCTGGTGACTAATCCCCTGCAACAGCTCTGAGGCCGTGTGCTGTTTGTCCCCAAGGCAGATCAGCTTCAGCACGGCCTGTTGACGCTTCCCCACTGCAGTGCTACACTGCTTCCAGCTACTGGCTGATGGGGGAGTGGCGCTGCGTGTAGAGAATTCGGAGGTGGAAACGGAGGAGGAGGAGCCAATAACGTAGGTGCTGGCGGAAACCCTGATGGAGGTAGGGCCCGCAATCCTCGGCGTGGGTAGCACCCGTGCCATCCCAGGGTCCGAGTCGCTCCCAGCCTCCACGACATTCACCCAGTGTGCCGTCAGGGAAATGTAGCGTCCCTGGCCACAAGCACTTGTCCATGTGTCAGTCGTTAAGTGGACCTTCCCAGTAACTGCGTTGGTCAGGGCACGGGTGATGTTACGGGACACATGGTGGTGTAATGCGGGGATGGCACACCGGGAAAAGTAGTGGCGGCTGGGGACCGCGTACCGAGGGACAGCTGCTGCCATCAGGCTGCGGAAGGACTCAGTGTCCACAAGCCTAAATGGCAGCATTTCGATGGCCAGTAATTTGGAAAGGTGTGAGGTTAGTGCTATGGCCTGTGGGTGGGTGGCTGGGTATTTTCGCTTGCGCTCAAATGCCTGGGGTAACGACATATGGACGCTGTGCTGGGACAGGGAAGTGGATGTGGTCGCTGATGGTGCTTCAGATGCTACAGGTGCAGGGCGGGAGGTATGCGGGCCTGCGCCTTCGACAGGCGATTGGCCGGCACCGAAAACAGGGGAAGAGGAGGCAGTGGTGTGGCCTGCAGACACAGATGGGCGATCCAGGCGTTCCTCCCACTTATTACGGTGCTTGGATGCCATGTGTCGGATCATGCTGGTGGTGGTGAGGTTTCTAGTGTTCATGCCTCGGCTCATTCTGGTGTGGCACAGGTTGCAAACTACAATTCTTTTGTCGTCCGCACTTTCCTTAAAAAAACGCCATACCGCGGAACACCTACCCTTTGGCAAGGTAGATTTACGCAAGGGGGTGCTCCGTGGAACATTTGCGGGCCGGTTTGGTGCGGTTCGCCTTCTTTCTGTAGCCACACCACTGCCTCTTCCAGCCTGTTGCGGTGCTGCAGATGGCTCACCCTCAGGACTGCTGTCATCGCTCGGCTCTACACCTTCCCAGGTGGGGTCAGTCACCTCATCGTCCACCAAGTCCTCCTCCACTTCCTCACTCTGATCATCCTCCTCATGTCTTGATCCCACCACATACTCAGTCATTGACAACTGTATAACATTCTCCTCAACAAGGTCTTGAGACGGAAATAGTGGTTGATTTAATGGCAACTGTGTCTCATCATCATCATCATCATCCACTACTTCCTTTGACCTTAAATGCCGTTCACATCTGTCATCTTCTTGTGATTGGGTACCCTCTAGAGGTTGTGAATCAGGGCACAAGATGTCATGTTCCTCTGCAAGCGTGCTTGGAGAGAGGGTCAAATGAAGGATTGGTGATGAGACGAGCTCCTCACTATATCCCAGTGTGGGATCACTTCTTTGACCAGACCGTGTATGGTGGGAGGAAGGATGATCAGAGTGAGGATTATGTTGACCAGACTCTTGGCTACTGAGAGTGGACTTGGTGGAAGACAGGGTGGTGCTTAACCGACTGGAAGCAGTATCAGCTGACATCCAACCGACCACCTGTTCGCAGTGGTCGGACCTCGAGAGTGATGTCCTGCGATGCCCTGTGAAATGAGACATGAAGCTAGGTATGGTGGATGTCTTTCTTTCTTGTGCTCTGGCACCAGGCACAGTTTCTCCGCGTCCTGACCCGCGCCCTGAACTATCAGGATCACGTCCACTTCCCCGTCCCTTTTTACCCGCCTTCTTCATCTTACACGGAATATGTGAATTTAATATTTGAGTTTGAAGACTTAACAGTATTTCTTCCTATTCTGCAACTGTGCAGAGTACACAGAATAGGCTGCTAAACTGCGGTGACACACACTGAATGGAATATGTGACTTTAATATTTGAGTTTGAAGATTTAACAGTATTTCTTCCTATTCTGCAACTGTGCAGAGTACACAGAATAGGCTGCTAAACTGCGGTGACACACACTGAATGGAATATGTGACTTTAATATTTGAGTTTGAAAACTTAACAGTATTTCTTCCTATTCTGCAACTGTGCAGAGTACACAGAATAGGCTGCTAAACTGCGGTGACACACACTGAATGGAATATGTGACTTTAATATTTGAGTTTGAAGACTTAACAGTATTTCTTCCTATTCTGCAACTGTGCAGAGTACACAGAATAGGCTGCTAAACTGCGGTGACACACACTGAATGGAATATGTGACTTTAATATTTGAGTTTGAAAACTTAACAGTATTTCTTCCTATTCTGCAACTGTGCAGAGTACACAGAATAGGCTGCTAAACTGCGGTGACACACACTGAATGGAATATGTGACTTTAATATTTGAGTTTGAAGACTTAACAGTATTTCTTCCTATTCTGCAACTGTGCAGAGTACACAGAATAGGCTGCTAAACTGCGGTGACACACACTGAATGGAATATGTGACTTTAATATTTGAGTTTGAAAACTTAACAGTATTTCTTCCTATTCTGCAACTGTGCAGAGTACACAGAATAGGCTGCTAAACTGCGGTGACACACACTGAATGGAATATGTGACTTTAATATTTGAGTTTGAAAACTTAACAGTATTTCTTCCTATTCTGCAACTGTGCAGAGTACACAGAATAGGCTGCTAAACTGCGGTGACACACACTGAATGGAATATGTGACTTTAATATTTGAGTTTGAAAACTTAACAGTATTTCTTCCTATTCTGCAACTGTGCAGAGTACACAGAATAGGCTGCTAAACTGCGGTGACACACACTGAATGGAATATGTGACTTTAATATTTGAGTTTGAAAACTTAACAGTATTTCTTCCTATTCTGCAACTGTGCAGAGTACACAGAGTAGGCTGCTAAACTGCGGTGACACACACTGAATGGAATATGTGACTTTAATATTTGAGTTTGAAGACTTAACAGTATTTCTTCCTATTCTGCAACTGTGCAGAGTACACAGAATAGGCTGCTAAACTGCGGTGACACACACTGAATGGAAAATGTGACTTTAATATTTGAGTTTGAAAACTTAACAGTATTTCTTCCTATTCTGCAACTGTGCAGAGTACACAGAATAGGCTGCTAAACTGCGGTGACACACACTGAATGGAATATGTGACTTTAATATTTGAGTTTGAAAACTTAACAGTATTTCTTCCTATTCTGCAACTGTGCAGAGTACACAGAATAGGCTGCTAAACTGCGGTGACACACACTGAATGGAATATGTGACTTTAATATTTGAGTTTGAAAACTTAACAGTATTTCTTCCTATTCTGCAACTGTGCAGAGTACACAGAATAGGCTGCTAAACTGCGGTGACACACACTGAATGGAATATGTGACTTTAATATTTGAGTTTGAAAACTTAACAGTATTTCTTCCTATTCTGCAACTCTGCACAGTACACAGAATGTGCTGCTAAACTGCGGCGAAGCACACTGAATGGAATATGTGACTTTGATATTTTAGTTTGAAGACTTAACAGTATTTCTTCCTATTCTGCAACTCTGCACAGTACACAGAATGTGCTGCTAAACTGCGGCGAAGCACACTGAATGGAATATGTGACTTTGATATTTTAGTTTGAAGACTTAACAGTATTTCTTCCTATTCTGCAACTCTGCACAGTACACAGAATGTGCTGCTAAACTGCGGCGAAGCACACTGAATGGAATATGTGACTTTGATATTTTAGTTTGAAGACTTAACAGTATTTCTTCCTATTCTGCAACTCTGCACAGTACACAGAATGTGCTGCTAAACTGCGGCGAAGCACACTGAATGGAATATGTGACTTTGATATTTTAGTTTGAAGACTTAACAGTATTTGTTCCTATTCTGCAACTCTGCACAGTACACAGAATGTGCTGCTAAACTGCGGCGACGCACACTGAATGGAATATGTGACTTTGATATTTTAGTTTGAAGACTTAACAGAATGTGCTCTAATCTGCAACTTTGCACACTAAACAGAATGTGCTCTAATCTGCAACTTTGCACACTAAACAGAATGTGCTCTAATCTGCAACTTTGCACACTAAACAGAATATATGTTTTGTTTTTTTTTTTTTTTCCCCCCCCACACAAAATAACCTGCTGCCCCCACACACAGTAGTCCTAAAAAGGACTTTTGGTTCTTTTTTTTTCACAATTTTGCTTTTTTTCCTCCCTACACTGACTTTCCCTTCCTATCCTCAGCTCTCACTGGCTAAGACTGAGCCGAACTCGCTGGTCAGGTGCTATACAGCACCCGACCACGGGTTCTGGCCAGCCAATCAGTGTAATGCCAGCAGCCAACATGGCTGCTGGCATTACACTGATGTCAGAGCCTCCCTGCACGTTTATTGGCTGCGCAGCAGCCGCAAAACGTGCGGGGAGGAGACCCGAACATGGCGGGCGAGCACATGCGGTACTCGTACGAGTACCGCCATGTGCCGAGCAGAGCGATGCTCGAGCCGATCCGAGCATCGGCCGAGCATGCTCGCTCAACACTAGTCTGCAACCACTTTGAAACCACTTAAAGGGTTAAGATGCCTCTTCCACTCACAAGCCTGCATCAGCATGACGCCCCCATCACAGTCAATATTAAGTGACAGTTTGTGCCTTAGAAGAATTGTGGCACTTAAACGTGACAGTGATGTGGTCGACATGCTGCTGAGGGCTTGTGAGTGGAAGAGGCATCTTAACCCTTTGAGAGGCAATCAAAGGGTTAAGGCACAGATAGAAGGTATGCATTTAGGAGTGTATGCATCTTAACCCTTTCAGCGAAACTTCACTTCATCTGGTGCATCTATTTTTTTCTTCTTATTAGCGTAAAATCTTATTGGAGAGTTAAGGCACAGATTTTGGTGACACTTAAGCCTGCGACATCAGAATGTCTCCTTTTGATGCAGGCAACGTTTTAAATGAGACGTTTTGTTGGTCGCCAAATAGTGGGAAACATTTCAGTAGCATGGCCTGCTGATCACGGAGATTTTCTGGGCAATTCGTGAGTGATTTTGAGCATTTTAAACTATGAAGAACATGTTTCCCATTCCTGTAAAGTAACTAACTATAATTAGGAGATACTTTCACAGTACCCTTTACTACCATTTTATAAGAAATTGAAATATAGCTGGTAATATCCTTTTAAAAATACAATTCATAGCTTATTTTCATGTGAGGTCTGGTTGGCCTTTGATCATGACTAAGTACCGCGCTGGTACGAAACGCGTTGATCAGACACGCTAATGTCCACTGGCCTTCCACTGAGTGAGTTAGTTCCTGTAATTATCTGTACGTGTTCACACAATTGTTTTGTATATTTTTATATGTATATTATAAACCCCTTAAGGACCATTGACATGACAGGACCGTCACGCTGGTCTGGCACTTAAGGATCAGTGACGGTCCTGGCACGTCACGTACTTTTACTCCTACAGGAGCGTGGTGAGTAATACCGGGGACTGAAGTTGATCGCTCCAAGACCGGAGCGATCTATTTCAGTCCCCCGTTCAGTGTGCCGCGCCACGTGATCAGTCACGTGGGACGTCACGTCAAAGTTTCCTATGTGGTCCTTAAAGGACCGCACACCCCTGGACCGCTTGTCCTTAAGGGGTTAAAGAAGATATGTTTTAATGTTGTGTGAAGCTGTAGGATATGAAGTTATGGTGGTGAGCTTCACATTTTTTGTATTTATAAGATACGTTCACAGTACCCTTTACTACCATTTTATAAGAAATTGAAATATAGCTGGTAATATCCTTTTAAAAATAGAATTCATAGCTTATTTTCATGTGAGGTCTGGTTGGCCTTTGATCATGACTAAGTACCGCTCTGGTACGAAACGCGTTGATCAGACACGCTAATGTCCGCTGGCCTTCCACTGAGTGAGTTAGTTCCTGTAATTATCTGTACATGTTCACACAATTGTTTTGTATATTTTTATACGTATATCATTAACCCCTTAAGGACCATTGACGTGGCAGTACCGTCACGCTGGTCCGGCACTTAAGGACCAGTGACGGTCCTGGTACGTCAAGTACTTTTACTCGCGGTGAGTAATACCGGGGACGGAAGTTAATTGCTCCAAGACTGGACCGATCTATTTCAGTCCCCTGTTCAGTGTGCCGCCCCACGTGATCAGTCACGTGGGACGGTACGTCAAAGTTTTTTATGTGGTCCTTAAAGGACTGCATACCCCGGGACCGCTGGTCCTTAAGGGGTTAAAGAAGATATGTTTTAATAAGATTTTGTTGTGTGAAGCTGTAGGATATGAAGTTATGGTGGTGAGCTTCACATTTTTTGTATTTATGAGATACTTTCACAGTACCCTTTACTACCCTTTTATAAGAAATTGATATATAGCTGGTAATATCCTTTTAAAAATATCATTCGTAGCTTATTTTCATGTGAGGTCTGGCTGGGCGAGGTTTCATCTGTAAACTTATACATACTCATTTTTTAATGGTCGTAATTTCCATCGGTGGTATATGACTACAATATATATGGCTTTGTGATTTCTAAGACATTTTCATTTTTTATTTAATCAGTGGAAAAAGCTTTCAGAGTAAGGTTACAGAGGCCACATAGATGGGAAAAGCGCAGTGTCATAGCTATTGGATAAATCACTATAAAGAACTATAGAGCGGCTAAACAGATGTTTATTAGTGTTGAGCGAGCATGCTCGGCCGATGCTCGGATCGGCTCGAGCATCGCTCTGCTCGGCACATGGCGGTACTCGTACGAGTACCGCATGTGCTCGCCCGCCATGTTCGGGTCTCCTCCCCGCACGTTTTGCGGCTGCTGCGCAGCCAATAAACGTGCAGGGAGGCTCTGACATCGGTGTAATGCCAGCAGCCATGTTGGCTGCTGGCATTACACTGATTGGCTGGCCAGAACCCGTGGTCAGTTGCTGTATAGCACCTGACCATTGAGTTCGGCTCAGTCTGAGCCAGGGAGAGCTGAGGATAGGAAGGGAAAGGCAGTGTAGGGAGGAAAAAAAAAAATTGTGACAAAAAAGAACCAAAAGTCCTTTTTAGGACTACTGTGTGTGGGGGCAGCAGGTTATTTTGTGTGGGGGGAAAAAAACAAAAAAAAAAAAAAAAAAAAATATTCTGTTTAGTGTGAAAAGTTGCAGATTAGAGCACATTCTGTTTAGTGTGCACAGTTGCAGATTAGAGCACATTCTGTTTAGTGTGCAAAGTTGCAGATTAGAGCACATTCTGTTTAGTGTGCAAAGTTGCAGATTAGACCACATTCTGTTTAGTGTGCAAAGTTGCAGATTAGAGCACATTCTGTTAAGTCTTCAAACTAAAATATCAAAGTCACGTATTCCATTCAGTGTGTTTCACCGCCGTTTAGCAGCCTATTCTGTGTACTCTGTACAGTTGCAGAATAATAAGAAATACTGTTAAGTTTTCAAACTCAAATATTAAAGTCACATATTCCATTCAGTGTGTTTCACCGCAGTTTAGCAGCCTATTCTGTGTACTCTGTACAGTTGCAGAATAATAAGAAATACTGTTAAGTTTTCAAACTCAAATATTAAAGTCACATATTCCATTCAGTGTGTTTCACCGCCGTTTAACAGCCTATTCTGTGTACTCTGTACAGTTGCAGAATAATAAGAAATACTGTTAAGTTTTCAAACTCAAATATTAAAGTCACATATTCCATTCAGTGTGTTTCACCGCCGTTTAACAGCCTATTCTGTGTACTCTGTACAGTTGCAGAATAATAAGAAATACTGTTAAGTTTTCAAACTCAAATATTAAAGTCACATATTCCATTCAGTGTGTTTCACCGCCGTTTAACAGCCTATTCTGTGTACTCTGTACAGTTGCAGAATAATAAGAAATACTGTTAAGTTTTCAAACTCAAATATTAAAGTCACATATTCCATTCAGTGTGTTTCACCGCAGTTTAGCAGCCTATTCTGTGTACTCTGCAGAGTTGCAGAATAATAAGAAATACTGTTAAGTTTTCAAACTCAAATATTAAAGTCACATATTCCATTCAGTGTGTTTCACCGCAGTTTAGCAGCCTATTCTGTGTACTCTGTACAGTTGCAGAATAATAAGAAATACTGTTAAGTCTTCAAACTAAAATATCAAAGTCACATATTCCATTCAGTGTGTTTCACCGCCGTTTAGCAGCCTATTCTGTGTACTGTGCAGAGTTGCAGAATAATAAGAAATACTGTAAAGTTTTCAAACTCAAATATTAAAGTCACATATTCCATTCAGTGTGTTTCACCGCAGTTTAGCAGCCTATTCTGTATACTCTGCAGAGTTGCAGAATAATAAGAAATACTGTTAAGTTTTCAAACTCAAATATTAAAGTCACATATTCCATTCAGTGTGTTTCACCGCAGTTTAGCAGCCTATTCTGTGTACTCTGTACAGTTGCAGAATAATAAGAAATACTGTTAAGTTTTCAAACTCAAATATTAAAGTCACATATTCCATTCAGTGTGTTTCACCGCCGTTTAACAGCCTATTCTGTGTACTCTGTACAGTTGCAGAATAATAAGAAATACTGTTAAGTTTTCAAACTCAAATATTAAAGTCACATATTCCATTCAGTGTGTTTCACCGCCGTTTAACAGCCTATTCTGTGTACTCTGTACAGTTGCAGAATAATAAGAAATACTGTTAAGTTTTCAAACTCAAATATTAAACTCACATATTCCATTCAGTGTGTTTCACCGCCGTTTAACAGCCTATTCTGTGTACTCTGTACAGTTGCAGAATAATAAGAAATACTGTTAAGTTTTCAAACTCAAATATTAAAGTCACATATTCCATTCAGTGTGTTTCACCGCAGTTTAGCAGCCTATTCTGTGTACTCTGCAGAGTTGCAGAATAATAAGAAATACTGTTAAGTTTTCAAACTCAAATATTAAAGTCACATATTCTGTGTAAGATGAAGAAGGCGGGTAAAAAGGGACGGGGAAGTGGACGTGATCCTGAAAGTTCAGGGCGCGGGTCAGGACGCGGAGAAACTGTGCCTGGTGCCAGAGCACAAGAAAGAAAGACATCCACCATACCTAGCTTCATGTGTAATTTTACAGGGCGTCGCAGGACATCACTCTCGAGGTCCGACCACTGCGAACAGGTGGTCGGTTGGATGACAGCTGATACTGCTTCCAGTCGGTTAAGCACCACCCTGTCTTCCACCAAGTCCACTCTCAGTAGCCAAGAGTCTGGTCAAAATAATCCTCACTCTGATCATCCTTCCTCCCACCATACACGGTCTGGTCAAAGAAGTGATCCCACACTGGGATATAGTGAGGAGCTCGTCTCATCACCAATCCTTCATTTGACCCTCTCTCCAAGCACGCTTGCAGAGGAACATGACATCTTGTGCCCTGATTCACAACCTCTAGAGGCTACCCAATCACAAGAAGATGACAGATGTGAACGGCATTTAAGGTCAAAGGAAGTAGTGGATGATGATGATGATGATGAGACACAGTTGCCATTAAATCAACCACTATTTCCGTCTCAAGACCTTGTTGAGGAGAATGTTATACAGTTGTCAATGACTGAGTATGTGGTGGGATCAAGACTTGAGGAGGATGATCAGAGTGAGGAAGTGGAGGAGGACTTGGTGGACGATGAGGTGACTGACCCCACCTGGGAAGGTGTAGAGCCGAGCGATGACAGCAGTCCTGAGGGTGAGCCATCTGCAGCACCGCAACAGGCTGGAAGAGGCAGTGGTGTGGCTACAGAAAGAAGGCGGACCGCACCAAACCGGCCCGCAAATGTTCCACGGAGCACCCCCTTGCGTAAATCTACCTTGCCAAGGGGTAGGTGTTCCGCGGTATGGCGTTTTTTTAAGGAAAGTGCGGACGACAAAAGAATTGTAGTTTGCAACCTGTGCCACACCAGAATGAGCCGAGGCATGAACACTAGAAACCTCACCACCACCAGCATGATCCGACACATGGCATCCAAGCACCGTAGTAAGTGGGAGGAACGCCTGGATCGCCCATCTGTGTCTGCAGGCCACACCACTGCCTCCTCTTCCCCTGTTTTCGGTGCCGGCCAATCGCCTGTCGAAGGCGCAGGCCCGCATACCTCCCGCCCTGCACCTGTAGCATCTGAAGCACCATCAGCGACCACATCCACTTCCCTGTCCCAGCACAGCGTCCAAATGTCGTTACCCCAGGCATTTGAGCGCAAGAGAAAGTACCCAGCCACCCACCCACAGGCCATAGCACTAACCTCACACCTTTCAAAATTACTGGCCATCGAAATGCTGCCATTTAGGCTTGTGGACACTGAGTCCTTCCGCAGCCTGATGGCAGCAGCTGTCCCTCGGTACGCGGTCCCCAGCCGCCACTACTTTTCCCGGTGTGCCATCCCCGCATTACACCACCATGTGTCCCGTAACATCACCCGTGCCCTGACCAACGCAGTTACTGGGAAGGTCCACTTAACGACTGACACATGGACAAGTGCTTGTGGCCAGGGAAGCTACATTTCCCTGACGGCACACTGGGTGAATGTCGTGGAGGCTGGGAGCGACTCGGACCCTGGGATGGCACGGGTGCTACCCACGCCGAGGATTGCGGGCCCTACCTCCATCAGGGTTTCCACCAGCACCTACGTTATTGGCTCCTCCTCCTCCGTTTCCACCTCCGAATTCTCTACACACACCGCCACTCCCCCATCAGCCAGTAGCTGGAAGCAGTGTAGCACTGCAGTGGGGAAGCGTCAACAGGCCGTGCTGAAGCTGATCTGCCTTGGGGACAAACAGCACACGGCCTCAGAGCTGTTGCAGGGGATTAGTCACCAGACCGAGCAGTGGCTCTCGCCACTCAACCTGCAACCAGGCATGGTTGTGTGTGATAATGGGCGTAACTTGGTGGCGGCTTTGGAGCTCGGCAAGCTCACACACGTACCATGCCTAGCGCATGTATTTAATTTAGTGGTGCAGCGATTTCTAAAAACCTACCCCAATGTGCATGATCTCTTGACCAAGGTGCGCCGCGTGTGTGCACATTTCCGTAAGTCATCAACAGCTTCAGCCGGCCTGTTGAAGCTGCAGCAGCGCTTACAATTGCCAGCTCACCGGCTGCTGTGTGACGTGAGCACGCGCTGGAACTCCACCTTCCACATGTTGGCCCGGCTTTGTGAGCAGCAGAGGGCAGTAGTGGAGTACCAGCTGTTACACGGTCGTCGCATCTCCGTTCAACTTCCTGTAATCAGAAGTGAGGAGTGGGAATGGATGTCAGACCTCTGTGAGGTTTTACGCAATTTTGAGGAATCGACACAGATGGTGAGCGGCGATAACGCTATTATCAGTGTAACCATCCCACTTCTGTGTCTACTGAAACGCTCGCTGCTCACAATTAAAACCGACGCTTTGCATGTGGAAGAGGTGGAAATGGGGGAGGAAGAGCTTACACAAGGTGATAGCCAGAGCACCCTCACTTCGTCTTCTCAGCGACAATTGGAGGAGGCGGAGGAGGAGGAGGAGGAGGAGGAGGAAGACACGGTTGCCTCCGCTACAGAGGGTAGCCATGGAACTTTAGTTCCATCTCTTCAGCGTGGGTGGGCAGAAGAGGAGGAAGAGGATGAGGAGATTGAGAGTCATCCTCCTGGTGAGGACAGCGAAATCTTGACTGTTGGTACTCTGGCACACATGGCTGACTTTATGTTAGGCTGCCTTTCCCGTGACCCACGCGTTGTACGCATTTTAGACAACACGGATTACTGGGTGTTCACCCTTCTGGACCCCCGCTACAAAGAGAATTTCTCATCTCTCATTCCTCCGGTGGAGAGGACAAGCAAAATGTTGCAATACCAGAAGGTTCTTGTCGAAAAATTGCTCCAAAATTTTCCATCTGACAACGCTGGCGGCAGAGTACGTGCTACCTTGGCCAACCGAGAAGGGGAGAAAAGGGGAGCACACAGCAGTTCCGAGAAAGGCAGGGCAACACTCTCCAAGGCGTGGGACACCTTCATGACACCCCGCCAGCACCCTCACCCTGATGCGCAGCCTAGTGTCACAAGGAGGGAAAAGTTTTGGAAGATGGTGAAGGAGTACGTAGCAGACCGTGTCAGCGTCCTCAATGATCCCTCTGTGCCTTACAACTACTGGGTGTCCAAGCTGGACACGTGGTATGAACTGGCACTCTACGCCTTGGAGGTGCTGGCCTGCCCTGCCGCCAGCGTTCTGTCTGAGCGGGTATTTAGTGCTGCTGGTGGCATCATAACAGATAAGCGTATCCGCCTTTCCACCGACAATGCTGATAGGTTGACACTTATAAAAATGAACAAGGCCTGGATTTCCCCTGACTTCTCCACTCCACTGGAGGAAAGCCCCGGGGGAACATAAACTCACTTTATATATGTTATTTACAATGATGTGAATACTCTGTATTCCCATTCACCCCTTCCACCCAAAAAACGGGTATATGGTTGACTCTTAATCTTCTCATCCTCCTCCTCCTCTTCCATATGCCCTGTGCTATAATTTTTATATAGGGCCAGCTCACCAGCGGGCCCTGTGATATAATTTTTATATAGGGCCAGCTCACCAGCGGGCCCTGTTTGACAATTTTTATATAGGTCAGCTCACCAGCGGGCCTTCTCATATAATGTTTTATTGGGTCAGCTCTCTAGCGGGCCCTCTCATATAATGTTTTATAGCGTCAGCTCACTAGCGGGCCTTCGCATATAATGTTTAGGATGGTCAGCTCTGCAGCAGACCCTCACCCATAATGTTTTAGATGGTCGGCTCAGCGCACGTTTCCCTCTTAATCATGGCCTCAGTTCAATAAAATCAAGGAAATTTTTGGGAGAATTTGCCTCTGTGCACGTTTCCCTCTTAATCATGGCCTCAGTTCTGAAAATCAAGGAAATTTTTGGGAGAATTTGCCTCTGCGCACGTTTCCCTCTTAATCATGGCCTCACTTCCGAAAACCAAGGAAATTTTTGGGAGAATTTGCAGATGATATACAAGTAAATATACAGCAAATATTGTTTGGTAACAATTTTTCGCCTAAAGTCGTTTTTATTTTCCTTTTTGTGTGTTTTATGGTCAGTCTGTAAAAATGGCGTACTACGGGCGAAAGATCGTTCCCAGCAGCGATGTTGGAGTCCAAGATGCATCCAGACATCCTCCCTATGCTGTCCCTGAACCATTTCTGTGGTGTTTCCATCCTTTTCTGCCCTTTTCCTATGGACCAGGCACCCTCCCCTCATCAGAGCAGGGGGTGCCTGGTGTAATGCTCGAGTCCTCCCATTGACTTCAATGGGGCTCGGGTGTTCGGCCGAGCACTCGAGCCTCAGGGGGTGCTCGGTCAGAGCACCCGAACACCCGAGCATTGGGGTGCTCGCTCATCACTAATGTTTATGTAAGTCATAGAGATCACAGTAGAAGCAGTGGGGCCATATACAAAGACATATAATTCATCTTGGGCTTAGTATTGTAATGGTTGTGGGATCAGGTGGATTATCATATGACTGTCTTTTTAATGTCACTGTATGAGGTCTGTGTGTCAGTTTACTTTTAAGCTTGGCTGAAAATTCCCATTGTTTAAAATGGGGCTTCTTAACGCCTTTGGACGTATGTTCCAAAGTAAAGTAGAGGAGCTCTGGATCAATCCATTCACACTATAGGATAGAAATAAAAATTGCCATTGATTTAAATGCACGTTTTAACCCTTTCAGTGCAATGCACTGCGCAGGACCGGACTGGGACAAAAAATAGGCCCGGGCATTTAAGGTTGAGCAGCCCATTTTTATTTTTTGAGCAGCCCATGGGTGCCCATCTTGGGCGGAGCTTATAATCACGTGTGGTGCGCCGCACGGCCGCACATTGATTGCTCGCCCACCAGGAAACTTGCAACTAGGTGGCCGTCTTTCAGAAAGTTAAAGACGGCCCAAACTCGTTTAATGACCAATGACGAATGACCAATCCGGGCCTGGCACTGCGTACCCCTTTGGCACTGTAAGGGTCAACCCATTGAATGCTAGAGGAGTCTCCAATGGGAATTTTTGGGAATTTTTAGTTCTCCCCTATAGTGCGAAAGGTTTGAGCCAGAACGCCTCCACTTTTCTTTTGAACATACGTCCCCTTGATTGATAGAGAGAACTCTCTACATTAACCCCTTAGTGACCAGGGATTTTTGACACTAGAGGACAAGAGCAATTTTGGACTATTCAGTATGCCTTTTTTTCAACCATATTTTTCCTCTAATTCGTTTAGTACACCCACGCAGTTGACACACCTTTTTTTAAAGGGAACATTCATCTCTTAAAAAGTTTTTACCATATGTTTAGTTATTAAAGTAGTATTAGGAAACGTGCTGTTTTTTAAAAAAAATTTACATATTTTTAAAGATATTTAATCTTCAATCTGTGCACTTCTGCATAATGCAGCACACTGAATCACTTCTATTGTTACAGCAAGCTCCAGATATCATTATACTGAGGTTGCAAGCTCAGTATAATATTAACTTGACCTTGCTGAAATGATAGAAGCAATTCACACCAGTATGAAAGGAAGCGTGAACGTGCTCCCTGGGGCAGCTGGGACGAAGGTGGAAGGAGAATTAAGTAGTAATGAGAAGTCATGGTAACTTCACCAGTGATGTCACTTCTACAGTTCCTATGATTCTATAGAGCCTATGCACTAAGCACTGTCCACTTCCCCTATCACTGACTTACTGTCTTATCCCTACATTACCTCCCCCACTCACTGACACTGCTCAGCAATGCATTACCCACCTCCCCTAGCACTGACTTCCTGTCTTATCCCTACATTACCTCCCCACTCATTGACACTGCTCAGCAATGCATTACCCACCTCCCCTAGCACTGACTTCCTGTCTTTTCCTTACATTACCTCCCCACTCACTGACACTGCTCAGCAATACATTACCCATCTCCCCTAGTACTGACTTCCTGTATTATCCCTATATTACCTCCCCCACTCACTGACACTGCTCAGCAATGCATTGCCCACCTCTCCTAGCACTGACTTCCTTTCTTATCCCTACATAACCTCCCCCACTCAGTGACACTGCTCAGCAATGCATTGCCCACCTTTCCTAGCACTGACTTCCTGTCTTATCCCTACATAACCTCCCCCACTCACTGACACTGCTCAGCAATACATTACCCATCTCCCCTAACACTGACTTCCTGTCTTATCCCTACATTAAGTGACCAAAAAAGGATGTCTACTCATCAGCTCCCCTGACTATACACATATGTAACTAATTGAACACTACTAATAAAAGCTATTTTGAGCTCATCAGGAACCTGTATGTCTTATCCTTACATTACCTCTTCCACTCACTGACACTGCCCAACAATGTATTGCCCATCTCCCTAGCACTGACTTCTTGTCTTATCCCTATATTACCTTGCCCACTCACTGACACTGCTCAGCAATGCATTGCCCATTTCCCCTAGCACTGACTTCCTGTCTTATCCCTACATTACCTCCCCCACTCACTGACATTGCTCAGGAATGCATTACCCACCTCCCCCTAGCACTGACTTCCTGTCTTATCCCTACATTACCTCCCCACTCACTGACACTGCTCAGCAATGCATTACCCACCTCCCCTAGCACTGACTTCCTGTCTTATCCCTACATTACCTCCCCTTTCACTGACACTGCTCATCAATGCATTGCCCATCTCCCCTAGCACTGACTTCCTGTCTTGTCCCTACATTTCCTCTTCCACTCACTGACACTGCTCAGCAATGCATTACCCCCTCCCCTAGCACTGACTTCCTGTCTTATCCTTACATTACCTCCTCGCTCACTGACACTGCTCAGCAATGCATTACCCACCTTCCCTAGCACTGACTTCCTGTCTTATCCCTACATTACCTCCTCACTCACTGACACTGCTCAGCAATGCATTACCCACCTCCCCTAACACTGACTTCCTGTCTTATCTCTACATTACCTCCCCCACTCACTGACACTGCTCAGCAATGCATTACCCACCTCTCCTAGCACTGACTTCCTGTCTTATCCCTACATTACCTCCCCCACTCACTGACACTGCTCAGCAATGCATTACCCCTCCCCTAGCACTGACTTCCTGTCTTATGCCTACATTACCTCCCCACTCACTGACACTGCTCAGCAATTCATTGCCCACCTCCCCTAACACTGACTTCCTGTCTTATCCCAACATTAAGTGACCAAAAAAGGATGTCTGCTCATCAGCTCCCCTGACTATACACAAATGTAACTAATTGAACACTACTAATAAAAGCTATTTTGAGCTCATCAGGAACCTGTATGTCTTATCCCTACATTACCTCTTCCACTCACTGACACTGCCCAACAATGTATTGTCCATCTCCCTAGCACTGACTTCTGGTCTTATTCCTATATTACCTTGTCCACTCACTGACACTGCTCAGGAATACATTGCCCATCTCCCCTAGCACTGACTTCCTGTCTTGTCCCTATATTTCCTCTTCCACTCACTGACACTGCTCAGCAATGCTTTACCCCCTCCCCTAGCACTGACTTCCTGACTTATCCCTACATTACCTCCTCACTCACTGACACTGCTCAGCAATGCATTACCCCTCCCCTAGCACTGACTTCCTGTCTTATCCCTACATTACCTCCTCACTCACTGACACTGCTCAGCAATTCATTGCCCACCTCCCCTAACACTGACTTCCTGTCTTATCCCTACATTACCTCTTCACTCACTGACACTACTCAGCAATACATTACCCCTCCCCTAGCACTGACTTCCTGTCTAATCCCTATATTACCTCCCCCACTCACTGACATTGCTCAGAAATGCACTGCGTAGCCTACTGAAAGTGTCAGTGAATGGGTGGTATTGTAGGGATAAGAGTAGGTGCGCCTGGACTACAATCCATGATTAGCATTATCTATACATCTAATAAACGCACAAACTAATTTTCAAAATAAAAACAGGACTAGAGGATTTTGGAAACTCTTTCAAAATAATCCACAAAGTTTTTCTTAAAGTGATAGAGTCCCTTTAAAAGAATACTTTAACTGAACTTTTTTTTTCTGCACGGTTGCAGTTGGATTGCTCTGGAATTCTTCCCCCTTCCTTTGTGCATATAGCCTGCCCTCCAGGAACTGAGGAATCTGGTCCATTTATTATAGTGACAACCGTTTGTTATCAGAGATTATAATGTTCATCTGTAGAGTGGAGAATATCTGCTCTGGTTTTATGAGACAGACAGGCAAACTCCAATGGAAAGCAATGTGCTGAGTTTGGTACATTCTTTTCTCTCCATAATATTTTGTAGCTGGGACATTTTGATATATTACCTCCCTTATTGGTTTCATCGTATATACATTTCGTGTCGGTCCTAAATCAATCAGTGTGAACAATTTAAAGATCACACGCAAAAATCAATGTTTTTTTAAGCCACATGAAAAAGCTAAATGGTAGCAAAATTTTCCATGATGCCTTTTAGTCGAGATGCAGACGTCTATTGCTCTGCATAGATTTGGGACCGAATTCAGATGCACTTCTAGAGCATTCTAACTGTGCCTTAAACCTTTGATTGCCAGGGGGATGCGTTACGTACCCCCGGCACTCAAAGGGTTAAAAAACAAATGCAAATTCTTACATTTCGCTTCAATTCAAATGTGGGTCCTTTAATCCCTTGAATGTTAGGCAGTTTAGGCCTATTTAGCATTCAAAGGGTTAAAGGGATAGTAATGTTTCACAATAAAAGCAGCTCCAATTAATCTTCATATTATTTGGCCCATGGAGAGTGTTATTTCAATACTGTCAGAGTTGTAGTAGAAGAGTAATTGAATGATAAAGTATCCCCCTCCCACCCCTTTTACTGATGTAACACTGCTCACCTTAGAGCAGCAAGACTGTCCGGATGGATCACAGAGAGGGACAATCTTCAGTGAGCATAAGGAAAAACCTGAAAAACCTGTCGAGGGGGGAAGGGTTTTCCTTATGATCACAGTAAAAAGATTGTCCCTGGTTGTGAGCTGTCCGGTAAGAGATCAGATTCCACATCTGAGGGGAGGTGCTTACACTAGGTAAAAGGGACGGGAGGGGGATACTTTATCATTTAATTACTCTTGTACTACAACTCTGACAGAACTGAAATAACACTCTCCATGGCCCAAATACTATGAAGATTAATTGGAGCTGCTTTTGTTTTGAAACATTACTATCCCTTTAAAAGCTCCATTTAAATCAAAAGCGATTTCCATTGTACTTGGTTGGGCCCCAAAATTGCTCCTCTTCAGCTCATGAGTGTGGATTTTAATTCATTATCATGTATATTGCTATTCACATATCAATATTGTAGTAATTATAATAAAATTAATGTGATTGGTTAATAATTATCACTAAACTCTTTGCATCCTTTAGTAAATATAGGTCAATAATAAAATAAAATGAAGGTATTTTTTAAGCCTTTGATTGCAATGCATTGGTTATGTCTCTGGCACTCAAAGGGTTGATAAAATTGATCTTTAACCCCTTAAAGACCCTTGACAGTCCTGGCACATCATGGGTAGATTTGCGTTAAAGGGATAGTAATACTTAAGTATTACTAATCCCTATATAAAAGTCCTATTAAAAATAAATGTATTGCTCCCAGTGTAATCTCTCAAACCTTTATGGTTTGAGAGATAATCTCTCCTAAAGTTGCCCTCTCCCTCCCCCCTTCCCCGTAGTCAGCGTTCTAGCTGACTGCAGGGAAGCCTGTCGTACGACCATCAGGCGGCTCTGCAGCACAGCCAAGATCGCGTTAATAAAAAATAAATCTTTCACTGAAATGGTCTTCTACGTGTGTTTGGTTTGTGCTTGGTTTGCAAGCACACATAAAAGACCATTTTAGTGTTTTTTTTTTTTTTTATTAATGCGATCGCGGCTCTGCTGCAGAGCCGTCTGATGATCGTAAGACTGGATTTCCCTTCAGTCAGCTAAAACGCTGACTTCAGGGAAGGGGGAGGGAGAGGGCAACTTTAGGAGAGATTATCTCTCAAACCATAAAGGTTTGAGAGATGACACTGGGGGCAACACATTTATTTTTAATATGACTTTAATATAGGGATTAGTAATAATTAAGTATTACTATCCCTTTAAGGACCCATGACATGCCAGGACCGTCATAGAATACAGGGCTCCCCACGTGGCTGCATGCTGTTTGGGGAGCCCTGAACCAGATGCGGAAATGTAAAAAAAAATGGTCCGTGATCCTTAAGTGACGGCCACATGCATGATCGGCTGTCCTTAAGGGGTTAAAACACAGCTCAAAAGAAACCTCAGTTAAGACTGTCCTTGTCATAGTTAATAATGACAGAATGAGCTCACGTATTGTGCGCCTGTGCGGACCGTTTTCCTCCTCTTCATTTTGAAATTCCCCTTCCTATCTTTGTACCCCCTTTTTCTCTCAATAAAATCTTATTAAAAATAAATCAATAATGACAGAAAGCAATTTTGCTTTAAGGTTCCCTTAAAGGGTTAGTAATGTTGTTATTAAACTAAATGATCCAAGTGCTGTCTCTCAAACCGCTATGGTTTGAGAGATATAACATTTTAAAGTTCCCCCTCCCTCTCATTCTCATGATGTCAGCTGTAAAGCTGACAGCAGGAGACTCAAGTTGGCCGACTCGAGGGGGCTCTTCAGCAGAGCCGAAATCGCAATATTTAAAAAGAATTACTTCATTGGAACGGTCTACAAAGTGTGCTTGCAAACCAGGCACACTTTGTAGACCGTTCCAATGAAGTATTTCTTTTTGATCACGCAGGCTCTGCTGAAGAGCCACCGGCTGGTCCCGGGACCAGGTTCTCCTGCTGTCAACTTACAGCTGACGTCAGTTCAAGGGGAGGGAGGGGGGAACTTTAAAACATTATGTCTCTCAAACCATAAAGGTTTAAGAGATGGGACTTTGATAATTTATTTTATTTTTGTAATAGCTACAATATTTTGTTTCATTTAATATTGACATTACTGGCCCTTTAAAACACATTTGTGTTGTTTATAGGAAATAATTGCATTGCTAATAAGTCTGTTATTGGAAACGCAGCAATAAAAGCAGAAGTAAAAATAAGAATTGACATTGTTTGTAAGAAAAGTTAGCAATGCTAATAAAAACAAATCACAATTAAAAAAAAGCAATAGAGATTTGCATTTCTCCTAATAAAAAGTCTTATTACTTTTAAAAGTTAGCAATGCTAATAAAATGTTATTAAGCCGCATATAAAACTGTATGTATTTCTTTGTGAATTTTTTTTTAGACATAACGCATATTTTTTTTAGCTCATCAACAAAATGAAGCTGGTGCTAAATACAATAATATTTTAAAGCAGAACTAGCACCCCACCTAAAGTTTCCCCCAAAGAATTACTCATCTGGCGACTAGGTATTCAATAGTACTAGTCGCCAAAATTATTAGCTCCTTATAGAGAATTCCTACTGCTCCCGGGATTGACAGCCAGGAAACAGTGCAGACATCTTTTTATAGTGACGTCTGCGTGCCTGCACTGTCAGTCCCTGTCTGCTCTAGGAGGCGTTGCTAAAATCTGCACGGCACCGGAAGGGACTGACAGTGCAGCGCGCAGACATCACTGTGTAAAGATGTCTGCGCTGTTTCCTGGCTGTCAGTCCCCATCTGCTCTAGGAGGCGTTACTAGGAGCTGCAAGGTACAGGAGGGGACAGACGGCGCAGGCGCTCAGACGTCACTATGGACAGATGTCTGCGCTGTTTCCTTCTTGTCAGTCCGGGAGCAGTAGGAATTCTCTATAACGCGGTAATAATTCTGGCGACTAGCACTATTGATCAGCTAGTCGCCAGATGGGTAATTCTTTGGGGGAAACGTTAGACGGGGTGGTAGTGCCGCTTTAAGGGCCTTACCAGTTTTCCATGTGACTTTCTTGGGCAATTTTACTAAAATTTTACTAAAAATGAGCAAACCATAGGGAGCAATAAAAAAATTGTAGTACCTTAAGTTGGGGGTTTAATTCTTGGGGGTCTGTTTAATAAAATTGTTTCTGAAAATCAGAAGGCAAATAGGTAAGGCGTTTTATTTATAAACTAGTGTAAAAGTCCACGTACACGGGCCAAGGTCCGGGTATTGTTAACCCTCTGAGTGCCAGAGGGGTACACAATGCATTGCTTTGCCCCTCATGCTTCATTCTACCCCCTCTTGCCTCTTTCTACCCCCTCTTGCCTCTTTCTGACCTCTCTTGCCTTTCTCCCTCCTCTTGCCCCCCATACCTTTCTCCCTACTCTTGCCCCCCATGCCTTTTTTGCCATCTTCTTGCCCCATGCCTCTTTTGCAAACCCTCTTGCCCCCCCATGACTCTTTCACCACCCTTTTGCCCCTTCCATCACCCTCTTGCCCCCATTCCTCTTTTGCCCCCCAATGGCTCTTTCACCACCCTCTTGCTACCCATACCTCTTTTGCCACCCTTTTGCCCCCATGCCTCTTTTACCACACTTTTTCCCCCCAACGCCTCTTTCACAACACTCGACCCTATACCTCTTTTGCCCCCCCCCATGGCTTTCACCACCCTCTTGCTCCCCATACCTCTTTTGCCACCCTTTTGCCCCCATGCCTCTTTTACCACACTTCCCCCCCCAATGCCTCTTTCACAACACTCGACCCCTATACCTCTTTTGCCCCCCCATGGCTTTCACCACCCTCTTGCTCCCCATACCTCTTTTGCCACCCTCTTCCCCCCAATGCCTCTTTCACAACCCTCTTGCCCCCCCCCCCATGGCTTTTTCACCACCCTTGCCTCTTTCTCTCCCCCCCCCTGCTTCTTGGCTCTTGACAGATCTGGCTCCCCACTGACCGCATTGATGACAGCCAGAACTGAGTGAGACGCAGTAACAACGCGAGGTGAATGCTGGGGTTTTCTTCCATGCGATGCAGTTTTGCTTCACCTCACACACAAGATGCAATCATGTGCAGTAGAGACTGCCCAAAAGTTCGGGCAGTCTTTACTGTGCATGACTGCATCATGACAAACATTCGATCGTTTTATTATATAGGAGATTTTATTATATAGGATGCACTTAGTTCCAGCTGCATTTGTATTGCTAAAGTAAAAAAAAAATTTTTAGGGGCAACCCATGCAGCTTTAGATGCTTCAAACATTTCTAACTTTTCTTACAAGCAATGAAAATTGGTGTTAGCAGAAATGCACAGTTTAATTAGCATTGCTAATTTGTTTTACAAATGTGACTTGCTTCAATACATTTTTACATTTGTTTGAAATAATACAAATTCTTATTAGTGTTGCTGTTTTTAAAAAAATAAATAATTCACATTTATTAGCAATATGATTTTGTTCTATAAGCGAAATATTTTTTTAATAAAAAAAGTGAATATTTTAAGGCATATAATTATTTTCTATCAATGTTAAAGATTATGGATTCAATTATAATCAATATTTGTTTGGTTTGGTTTTGTATTTTTAAAGCCAGATTTTATCAACCCCTTAACGGGCGGCCGTTCGGCGAGGAGCGGTCAGTTAAGGACCACGGAGCATTTTTTTCTTCTTCTTCCGCTTATGGACTCCCCGAACGGCGTGCAGCCATGGGGGGAGCCCCGAAATTCCATGACGATCATAGTACATCATGGGTCGTTCAGTCAGATCGACCCTTGACGTACTATGACCGTCAAGGATCGTTAAGGGGTTAAATAGAATTCATGAAATGTTATCAAATTGTCCACAAATTGTCTTGTAATGTATTGGAAACCTCGCTAGCATTCAAGAGTTTAAATGCCCAATTTAACCCTTTGAGTGCCAGAGGGGTACACAATGCATTGAAGAGTAATGCTTTTCATACCACTCAGGCACTCAAAGGGTTAAATCAATGGACATTTGAGGATTTTTTTTCTCTTTTATGGATTTACCCAGAATTTCTTATCTTTTCTATCGCACGTAAGGGACCAAAAGCCTAAATTTTATAGTACTAAAACCGCATAAATATACGGTAGTGACTGAACCCTTTGTGTGCCAGAGGGGTGCGCAACACATTGCAAAGTAAAGCCTTGTGTACCCCTCTTGAACTCAAAGGCTTAATGGAGCAGTAAATTTTTTTTAATGAAAACCTACATGTTATAGAGCTTTTACTTATGACTAAAACAAGGTCACTCCCTCCGCTGTCATTTGTTTTATTCAAATGATATAACAGTTCAAATAATCAGGAAGTGAATTTACTGTGTTTACTTCCTGATAGTTCTAACTGACAGGAAGTGAATTTACTGTGTTTACTTCCTGATAGTTCTAACTGACAGGAAGTGACTCAGCAGTTTCTTTCAGATTCTCTGGAGAACTGTATGTCACTGACTTTCCACTCCGTTAGAATGTAACAGAATAACTAACTGGACTTTGATCAGTAGAGGGCACTGCTAATGTAAATAAATGGGTTTAAACTGTAATAACTTTGGAAATATGCATCTTTCAGCAGTGGAAGTACTATTATTTTACTCAACAGAAAACACCTTACAATATATATTTTAAAAAAAAAGTTTACTGCTCCTTTAACATCAACACTTAAGTTAATAGCAATTTGTGAATTTTTATTCGCTCCAGAATTAGTCCATGTTGTTTTGACCCTGTGTGGCTTAGACTGATTACAGTTTAATCCAACCAGGAAATGCTTATGAAAGTAAAGGCATATTCTGCAACAAAAAAAACCTCTGCTCTAGTGGTTAACATTTGTTCCCAAATATATATTTGCAAATAAATTAAAATACATTGATTTATTTGGGCCTTTTAATGTCTTCCTGCAGAAATGAATGCTCTGTGTGATGTAACACAATGTTACACTCTCCCTGCACCACTGAATGATCTGTGTGATGTAACACAATGTTACACTATCCCTGCAGCACTGAATGTTCTGTGTGATGTAATAGAAAGTTACATGCTCCTTGTAGCACTGAATGATCTGTGTGATGTAATACAATGTTATACTCCCCATGCATCACTGAATGATCTGTGTGATGTAATACAATGTTACAGTCTCCCTGCATCACTGAATGCTCCGTGTGATGTAATACAATGTTACAGTCTCCCAACAGTCCTGAATGCTCTATGTGTACACTCTCCCTGTAGCACTGAATGATCTGTGTGATGTAATAAATGTTACATTCTCCCTGCATCACTGAATGATCTGTGTGATGTAATACAATGTTACAGTCTCCCTGCATCACTGAATGGTCTGTGTGATGTAATACAGTGTTACACTATCCCTGTAGCACTGAATGATCTGTGTGATGTAATACAATGTTACACTCTCCCTGCAGCACTGAATGTTCTGTGTGATGTAATACAATGTTACAGTCTCCCTGCATCACTGAATGCTCTGTGTGATGTAATACAATGTTAAACTCTCCCTGCATCACTGAATGCTCTGTGTGATGTAATACAATGTTACAGTCTACCAACAGTCCTGAATGCTCTTTGTGATGTTATACAATGGTACACTCTCCCTGTAGCACTGAATGCTATATGTGATGTAATAAATGTTACAGTCTCCCTGCATCACTGAATGATCTGTGTGATGTAATACAATGTTACAGACTCCCAACAGTACTGAATGCCCTGTGTGATGTAATAAATGTTACAGTCTCCCTGCATCACTGAATGCTCTGTGTGATGTAATACAATGTTACAGACTCCCAACAGTACTGAATGCCCTGTGTGATGTATTAAATGTTACAGTCTCCCTGCATCACTGAATGATCTGTGTGATGTAATAAATGTTACAGTCTCCCTGCATCACTGAGTGATCTGTGTGATGTAATACAATGTTACAGCCTCCCAACAGTCCTGAATGCTCTGTGTGATGTAATACAATGTGATACTCCCCCTGCATCACTGAATGCTCTGTGTGATGTAATAAATGTTACAGTCTCCCTGCATCACTGAGTGATCTGTGTGATGTAATACAATGTTACAGCCTCACAACAGTCCTGAATGATCTGTGTGATGTAATACAATGGTACACTCTCTCTATAGCACTGAATGCTCTGTGTGATGTAATACAGTGTTACAGTCTCTCTGCAGTACTGAATGCTCTGTGTGATGTAATACAATGTTACAGTCTCTCTGCAGTACTGAATGCTCTGTGTGATGTAATACAATGTTACACTATCCCTGCAACACTGAATGCTCTGTGTGATGTAATACAGTGTTACACTCTCTCTATAGCACTGAATGCTCTGTGTGATGTAATACAGTGTTACAGTCTCTCTATAGCACTGAATGCTCTGTGTGATGTAATACAGTGTTACAGTCTCTCTGCAGTACTGAATGTTCTGTGTGATGTAATACAATGTTACACTCTCCCTGCAGCACTGAATGCTCTGTGTGATGTAATACAATGTTACATTCTCTCTATAGCACTGAATGCTCTGTGTGATGTAATACAGTGTTACAGTCTCTCTGCAGTACTGAATGTTCTGTGTGATGTAATACAATGTTACACTCTCCCTGCAGCACTGAATGCTCTGTGTGATGTAATACAATGTTACAGACTCCCTGCAGCTCTGAATGATCTGTGTGATGTAATACAATGTTACACTCTCCCTGCAGTACTGAATGCTCTGTGTGATGTAATACAATGTTACAGTCTCTCTGCAGCACTAAATGATCTGTGTGATGTAATACAATGTTACAGTCTCCCTGCAGCACTGAATGCTCTGTGTGATGTAATACAATGTTACACTCTCCCTGCAGCACTGAATGCTCTGTGTGATGTAATACAATGTTACAGACTCCCTGCAGCACTGAATGATCTGTGTGATGTAATACAATGTTACACTCTCCCTGCAGTACTGAATGCTCTGTGTGATGTAATACAATGTTATAGTCTCTCTGCAGCACTGAATGATCTGGGTGATGTAATACAATGTTACAGTCTCCCTGCAGTACTGAATGCTCTGTGTGATGTAATACAATGTTATAGTCTCTCTGCAGCACTGAATGATCTGGGTGATGTAATACAATGTTACAGTCTCCCTGTAGCACTGAATGATCTGTGTGATGTAATACAATGTTACACTAGCCCTGCAGCACTGAATGCTCTGTGTGATGTAATACAATGTTATAGTCTCTCTGCAGCACTGAATGATCTGGGTGATGTAATACAATGTTACAGTCTCCCTGTAGCACTGAATGATCTGTGTGATGTAATACAATGTTACACTAGCCCTGCAGCACTGAATGCTCTGTGTGATGTAATACAATGTTACACTATCCCTGCAGCACTGAATGCTCTGTGTGATGTAATACAATGTTACACTATCCCTGCAGCACTGAATGATCTGTGTGATGTAATACAGTGTTACACTCTCCCTGCAGCACTGAATGCTCTGTGTGATGTAATACAATGTTACACTATCCCTGCAGCACTGAATGATCTGTGTGATGTAATACAATATTACATTCTCTCTATAGCACTGAATGGTCTGTATCATATGATGCAATGTTGCAGTCTCCTGCAGTACTGAATGTTGTATAGCTATGCCTTGGATACCTATCTGACAATGAAAGGGTTAATAATGAATGTCTCTTCGGGCGTCATGCACATAAAAATAAGAGGAGACATGCTAGTGTAAACCAACAGCATCATAGGGGAAGAATAGAAATTACCTAATTTCCCAGGGGGGAGATTCACTAAGACATGATAAAGACGTGATAAAACAGAGATAGCTTCTCCAGTGATATCAGTTCTCCAGTTCTTATGTTATTCTGTGGAGCCAATGCACTAAGATTTCTTCAGCTTTGGAGATGTTATTCCATAGGCTCCATAGAATAACACAGGAACTGGAGAATTCATATCACTGGGGAAGCTGTCTCCGCTGTATCACCTCTTATCATGCCTTGGTGCATAACCCCCCTGAGTTGGATGCCTCTCTATCATTCAAGAGGATAAAATCCCTGCTTAAATCAATATGACCTTTAACTTCTCCCCCCGGAGGTGCCACAGAATTGCACCTGTTCAACATGCCGCAGAAGGCCCTATAAATATATGTGCACAAAAGACTGAGTTGTGTATATCAACAAAATGTATTCATTATATCACAGGTCAACGTTTCCACTCCTATCTGGAGAATGTACCAAGGCTCTTATCTAAGAGCTGGCATGCTGAGTTCCATGAGTGAATCCAGTTTTTGAGCTATAATTTAGATGATTTGGGCACCAGAAACATCAATTTCATGGAGCACTGCCTCTGTGACTACAATATATGTTTTAGCCATTTAAAGGGGCACTAATGTCCCATAATACATTTCTTCTTGTCTTGTAGAGTTTAACCCCTTAAGGACCGGGAAAATATGAGGTCGTTTTCCCTTAAGGACGGGAGCAATTCTGACCTTTTTGACTATGTCTTTGTTCAACAGTGTTTTCCCTCTTAGGCTTTTATTCCACCCCCATAAATTATATACTGTTTTTTTAAGCACAAATAGGGCTTTCATTTGATACCCTACTTATATGGATAACCCACCATTCACTTTATTAAAATTAAAAAAAAGGTAAAAAAAAAAGGTAAAAAAAAAACATTTTTGATTTTTCTCTAGGGATCAATTGGCCACAAACGGTTAAATTTTTATGGAGGCTACATGAAAAGTGTGACCGGTCAGTCATACCTACAAAATGCGCAGGTCAAAGTGGTCACTGTCCCCCCTGGGTGAAAATCCCCATGTCCCTTTTTCCCACCCTATTTTGACACTTTTTTGTCCCTGGCATTTGGTGGTGTATATAAGTGTATTACATGGCTCCACAACAATCACACTTGCAATATTTTTTAAAATATTTTTTTGTAAAAAAAAGTGTGTGTGTTTTTTTTTTTTAAAGTGTATAGTTGCAGGTCAAAAATTGACCTGCATTTAGCCAGCCTCCTGCACCAGCAGTGAAGGGGTTAATACCCCCAGCTGCTGTATTTTTTTTAACCACTAGGTGTCTCCCATCTACATCTGTCTCCCTTACTTTGAGAGCAAGGGAGACAGAGGCAGACAAGACAGGCACAGACAGCATCTGTCTGTCACTATGCCGGTACATGTGATCGCTGCTACGGCAATCACATGAACTGGCACAAGCAGGAAGGGCTAAGACTGAATGCCCCGGTCTCGGAGCGCTCAGTCTCAGCCTTGAATTAATGATAGCAGCATGCACGGAGGCACGCTGCTATCATTTAAGCCATGACGGTCCTGGACTGTCATGGGTCGTTAAGGGTATAACAACCCATGATGGTGCAGGACTGTCATGGGTCCTTAAGGGGTTAAAAAAATAAATTATGTGTTACAAATCTTATCTCTCAAACCTTTATGGTTAAAGAGATATTCCCATGTAAATTTCCTCACTTTCTCCCCATCTCCTGACGTCTGTATTCTGTTGACAGCAGGAGATTCCGGTCCGGGGACTAGCTGGCGGTTCTGCAGCAGAGCCGAAATTGCGTTATTTAAGAATTACTTAATTGGAAAGGTCTGTAAAGTGTGACTGGTGTGCAAGCACACTTTGTAGACCGTTCACATGAAGTAGTTCTTTTTAAATAACGCAATTTCGGCTCTGCTGAAGAGCCTCCTCAAGTTGCCTAACTCAAATCTCCTGCTGTCAGCTTTACTGCTGACAGCAGAAAAACTTAAAGGAGCAGTAAACTTTTTTTATGAAAAACTATATATTGTAGGGATTTTCCTATTGAGTAAAATAAGGGTACTCCCACTGCCGAGAGATCTATATTTCCAGAGTTATTACAGTTTAAACCCATGTTTTTTTACATTAGCAGTGCCCTCTAGTGGTCAAATTCTAATTAGATTTCCTGTTAGATTCTAATGGAGAGGAAAGTCAGAAAAGTCAGAGACATACAGTTCTCTATAGAATGTGGTAGAAACTGCTGAGTCACTTCCTGTCAGAACTATCAGGAAGTAAACACACAGTAAATTCACTTCCTGTCAGTTAGAACTATTAGGAAGTAAACACAGTAAATTCACTTCCTGATTATTTAAACTGCTATAAATTTTGAATAAAACATCTGACAGTGATGGGAGTGGCCTTGTTTTATTCAGCAGGAAAAGCTCTACAAAATACGTGTTTTCATAAAAAAAACTTTACTGCTCCTTTAATGACACAAGTCACGTCATTAGTAACAGCACCACTTGGTGACCAGAATAGAAAATTGCAGTTTAATAAAAAAAAAAAAAAAGCGATAAACGATTAGAATGAAGAATGTCCAAGCAGTGGGAGGAACCTCATTATTACCCAGCAAGAAAAATTCATAAAATATATATACATCTAACTGTTTCTAGTTTGCTGTCTGCCCCTCCCTGGGGCAGCATGGGTGAGGAGATCGCTCTCATCCAATGAATCACCATGGGGTAGTGATTTTCCCAGGAGTGGCCAGGGGGACTTTGCCCATGCCCCTGCCATTCCTGGCAAATTCTCTGCGGGGTGACTCACAGGAGTGGCAGTTTTCACAGCCGTGGCCAGTGGGACTCCTGTGAAAAATCACTAAAGTGAGACTCATTGCCATCCACATCAAAAGCTGCCACTGTCCAGTGGGTACCTGATGTGCACAATGCATCCAGTTCAACAGGCAAATCCATGCAGTATTCACTAATATGTCTATATCATTTTCTTCAGCCATTGTTGATCCACTGCAGGATTAAGGCCTACTCAGCCTGCCTCCAACAACTTCAGTCCTGTGTCTTTTGTTGCCATTATGTACCAACAAATTTGGTCATTTCATCTACCCATCTTATATTTGGTCTTCTTCTTAGGCGTTTAGTGTTGAATGGAATCCATTCCAAAATTAGTTTGGTCCATCTACCATCAAGTCTTCTTTCTAATGGGCCTGCCCATTTCCATTTCAGGCTCTTTACTTTTTCAGTGATGTCATAGACCTTTGTTTGCTGATGAATCCATGAACAGGTTCTTCTGGCTGGGAGATCAGGAGCTCGCAAGTTGCTCTGGCCTCCATTACTGCCACGGCAGTCCACAAGTTGCTCTGGTCTCCGTTACTGCCACGGCAGTCCACAAGTTGCTCTGGCCTCCGTTACTGCTACAGCAGTCCACAAGTTGCTCTGGCCTCCGTTACTGCTACAGCAGTCCACAAGTTGCTCTGGCCTACGTTACTGCCACGGCAGTCCACAAGTTGCTCTGGCCTCCGTTACTGCCTCAGCAGTCCACAAGTTGCTCTGGTCTCCGTTACTGCCACGGCAGTCCACAAGTTGCTCTGGCCTCCGTTACTGCTACAGCAGTCCACAAGTTGCTCTGGCCTCCGTTACTGCTACAGCAGTCCACAAGTTGCTCTGGCCTACGTTACTGCCACGGCAGTCCACAAGTTGCTCTGACCTCCGTTACTGCCTCAGCAGTCCACAAGTTGCTCTGGCCTCCGTTACTGCCTCAGCAGTCCACAAGTTGCTCTGGCCTCCGTTACTGCTACAGCAGTCCACAAGTTGCTCTGGCCTACGTTACTGCCTCAGCAGTCCACAAGTTGTTCTGGCCTACGTTACTGCCACGGCAGTCCACAAGTTGCTCTGGCCTCCGTTACTGCTACAGCAGTCCACAAGTTGCTCTGGCCTCCGTTACTGCCTCAGCAGTCCACAAGTTGCTCTGGCCTCCGTTACTGCCTCAGCAGTCCACAAGTTGTTCTGGCCTCCGTTACTGCTACAGCAGTCCACAAGTTTCTCTGGCCTCCGTTACTGCCACGGCAGTACACAAGTTGTTCTGGCCTCCGTTACTGCCACGGCAGTCCACAAGTTGCTCTGGTCTCTGTTACTGCCACGGCAGTCCACAAGTTGCTCTGGTCTCTGTTACTGCCACGGCAGTACACAAGTTGTTCTGGCCTCCGTTACTGCCACGGCAGTCCACAAGTTGCTCTGGTCTCTGTTACTGCCACGGCAGTCCACAAGTTGCTCTGGCCTCCGTTACTGCCACGGCAGTCCACAAGTTGCTCTGGCCTCTGTTACTGCCACGGCAGTCCACAAGTTGCTCTGGTCTCTGTTACTGCCACGGCAGTCCACAAGTTGCTCTGGCCTCCGTTACTGCCACGGCAGTCCACAAGTTGCTCTGGTCTCTGTTACTGCCACGGCAGTACACAAGTTGTTCTGGCCTCCGTTACTGCCACGGCAGTCCACAAGTTGCTCTGGCCTCCGTTACTGCCTCGGCAGTCCACAAGTTGCTCTGGCCTCCGTTACTGCCACGGCAGTACACAAGTTGTTCTGGCCTCCGTTACTGCCACAGCAGTCCACAAGTTGCTCTGGCCTCCGTTACTGCCACGGCAGTCCACAAGTTGCTCTTGTCTCTGTTACTGCCACGGCAGTACACAAGTTGTTCTGGCCTCCGTTACTGCCACGGCAGTCCACAAGTTGCTCTGGCCTCCGTTACTGCCTCGGCAGTCCACAAGTTGCTCTGGCCTCCGTTACTGCCACGGCAGTACACAAGTTGTTCTGGCCTCCGTTACTGTCACGGCAGTCCACAAGTTGTTCTGGCCTCCGTTACTGCCACGGCAGTCCACAAGTTGCTCTGGCCTCCGTTACTGCCTCGGCAGTCCACAAGTTGCTCTGGCCTCCGTTACTGCCACGGCAGTCCACAAGTTGCTCTGGTCTCTGTTACTGCCACGGCAGTACACAAGTTGTTCTGGCCTCCGTTACTGCCACGGCAGTCCACAAGTTGCTCTGGCCTCCGTTACTGCCACGGCAGTCCACAAGTTGCTCTGGCCTCCGTTACTGCCACGGCAGTCCACAAGTTGCTCTGGCCTCCGTTACTGCCACGGCAGTCCACAAGTTGCTCTGGCCTCCGTTACTGCCACGGCAGTCCACAAGTTGCTCTGGCCTCCGTTACTGCCACGGCAGTCCACAAGTTGCTCTGGTCCCATTATTGCTTGGGCGTTACTCGAGATTGTGCTCTCGCTTCAAGACTGAGCTTCTTAAAGGGCCTCGCGCTATTAGGGCCTGTCAGTCCTCCCGGCCTAATAGTAACCCATTCAGTGCTGTCTAAATTGAGTATCACACGAAAACTGCCTGAACTGTGTCAGTATATTGTATGCTGTATTACCTGTATATACTAGACCCGTGTGGGTATACTTCATTGTAACCTGTCCTGTGTCTGTACTATATTGCTGATATATTACTGGACCCGTGAGGGTTATTGTTATTACAACTGTTCAATAAAACTGTGTTTTATCCAAACCTACTGTGTCTGTGTATCAAACAAACCGTTACAAGATCACAAACACACACACACAAAGCAGGAGGATAGACACTGCAGGACATCACACAAAGACACACGCAGGAGAACACACACTGAAGTAGATCACACAAAGACACACAGGCAAGAGGGTAGACAGTGCAAGACATCATACACACACTCAGGAGGACACACACTGCAGGAGAACAGATGACACATGCAGGTGGACAGTGACTGCAGGAGATCACGCACACACCCGCAGGAGGACAGAGACTGCAGGAGATCTCACTCATATGCAGGAGCACAGACACTGCAGGAGATCTTACACACATGCAGGAGGACAGACACTGCAGGAGATCTTACACACATGCAGGTGGACAGTGACTGCAGGAGATCACACACACCCGCAGGAGGACAGAGACTGCAGGAGATCTCACTCATATGCAGGAGCACAGACACTGCAGGAGATCTTACACACATGCAGGAGGACAGACACTGCAGGAGATCACACACACACAGGAGGACAGAGACTGCAGGAGATCTCACTCATATGCAGGAGCACAGACACTGCAGGAGATCTTACACACATGCAGGAGGACAGACACTGCAGGAGATCACACACACACAGGAGGACAGAGACTGCAGGAGATCTCACTCATATGCAGGAGCACAGACACTGCAGGAGATCTTACACACATGCAGGAGGACAGACACTGCAGGAGATCTTACACACATGCAGGTGGACAGTGACTGCAGGAGATCACACACACCCGCAGGAGGACAGAGACTGCAGGAGATCTCACTCATATGCAGGAGCACAGACACTGCAGGAGATCTTACACACATGCAGGAGGACAGACACTGCAGGAGATCACACACACACAGGAGGACAGAGACTGCAGGAGATCTCACTCATATGCAGGAGCACAGACACTGCAGGAGATCTTACACACATGCAGGAGGACAGACACTGCAGGAGATCACACACACACAGGAGGACAGAGACTGCAGGAGATCTCACTCATATGCAGGAGCACAGACACTGCAGGAGATCTTACACACATGCAGGAGGACAGACACTGCAGGAGAACAGATGACACATGCAGGTGGACAGCGACTGCAGGAGATCGCACACACCCGCAGGAGAACAGAGACTGCAGGAGATCTCACTCATATGCAGGAGCACAGACACTGCAGGAGATCTTACACACATGCAGGAGGACAGACACTGCAGGAGATCACACACACACAGGAGGACAGAGACTGCAGGAGATCTCACTCATATGCAGGAGCACAGACACTGCAGGAGATCTTACACACATGCAGGAGGACAGACACTGCAGGAGAACAGATGACACATGCAGGTGGACAGCGACTGCAGGAGATCACACACACCCGCAGGAGAACAGAGACTGCAGGAGATCGCACTCATATGCAGGAGCACAGACACTGCAGGAGATCTTACACACATGCAGGAGGACAGACACTGCAGGAGATCACACACACATAGGAGGACAGAGACTGCAGGAGATCTCACTCATATGCAGGAGGACTGACACTGCAGGAGATCACACACACGCAGGAGAACAGAGACTGCAGGAGATCTCACACACACACACACAGGAGCACAGACACTGTAGGAGATCACAAACACGCATATTTATATATTATTAAGTTTACATAAAATGTATATTTTTCTGTTTTGATGGCACCGTCTGGTAGATTATGTTAATTCCCAGTGCATTATGTGAATGAATTCTGTTAGGCGGCAAACTTACCCCTCTGTTTGCTATTAGAAATGTGAAATCAATGTTCTGGAGATCTTTTGTGCTCCCAAGTGTTTAAAAAGTCTTGTCTTTCTGTTATGTCTTAATTTTCCAGTTACAATGAGCTGTCTGCTTTGCTCTAGATGTTGACTCTTTTGACTTAAGTATGACTTTTGTTCCTTACACTGTGCTACCAGTTGTTTGTACCAAACTGTCATCACCTACTTGGCCTTTAACAGGTTCAAGCTTCAAACATATATAGACCCATAGAATTATTTGACATATATCCTCCTGTTATGGCAAATACACGAATCCCACAACTGCAAATATTAATGAAAATAGTCTCTGAAGTGTCCCATTGTTTGGAGAACAGCATTACTTGAAGATAGTTGAGTTGTCCCTTGAGGAATGAAACACTCCAGGCTTGTAATTTGCCGTGTTTAGCTGTAGAGAAGCGTATTCCTTTGTGTAATTCAACTGAGATCCAATCCAGCTGTGTTGGCCCTAATATATGAGAATAAGAAACAGTTTTATACCCAAGTGACATAAGTAAGTGGAAGGTATTAACAAGGACTTATAAACAAAGTATATGTGTCCATTAACACTTAATTAAAATCTTAATGTTCTTTTTTAAATTAAAGGTGCAGTAAAGTCTTATTGTGAAAACATTGATACTGTAAGGATTTTTCTGCTGTATAAAACATGGGTACTTATACTGCTGAGAGATGTCTCCATTAAAAGCTATTTTAGAGTAAAGTTGGTTTTTTTATCGCTTGTGATCATGATTTCTGTTCAGCCGGGTGGCACTGATGCTACTAATGCATGTGAAAAGCAGAGTGGGACAAGGCTGGGTGGTCAGTATGTGTGGTTCTATGGCTACCAGTGTAGTGGGACAAGGCTGAGGATCAATATGCATGGTTCTGTGGTTTCCATTGCAGTGTGACAATGCTGTGGGTCAGTATGTGTGTTCCTATGGGTTCCAGTGCAGTGAAAGAAGGCTGGGGGGTCAGTATGTGGGGTTCTTTGGTTACCAGTGCAGTGGGACAAGGCTTGGATGTCAGTGTTTATGATTCAAATGTTTCCAGTGCAGTGGGACAATTATGGGGGGTCAATATGTGTGATTCTATGGCTGCCAGTGCAGTAGAACAAGGCTGTGGGTCAGTATGTGTGGTTCCTTGGTTACATAACTCCCAAGTGTCACTCTTTAGGAGGAACAGCCCCTCTTTGAGACCCAAATCCCTCTGTCCCTCTTTCCCACTGTGATGTCCCTCTTTTTATGAGCTCAGACTGTGTGGTGTGTATATAAGTGTATCACTCTGGTGTCCTTGTGTTTAGGAGATCAGGCTGTGTGGTGTGTATAGAAGTGTATCACCCTGATGTCCCTGTGTTTAGGAGATCAGACTGTGTGGTGTGTATATAAGTGTATCACCCTGGTGTCCCTGTGTTTAGGAGATCAGACTGTGTGGTGTGTATATAAGTGTATCACCCTGGTGTCCCTGTGTTTAGGAGATCAGACTGTGTGGTGTGTATATAAGTGTATCACCCTGGTGTCCCTGTGTTTAGGAGATCAGGCTGTGTGGTGTGTATAGAAGTGTATCACCCTGATGTCCCAGTGTTTAGGAGATCAGACTATGTGGTGTGTATATAAGTGTATCACTCTGGTGTCCCTGTGTTTATGAGATCACACTGTGTGGTGTGTATATAAGTGTATCACCCTGGTGTCCCTGTGTTTAGGAGATCAGACTGAGTGGTGTGTATATAAGTGTATCACCCTGGTGTCCCTGTGTGTAGGAGATCAGACTGTGTGGTGTGTATAGAAGTGTATCACCCTGGTGTCCCTGTGTTTAGGAGATCAGACTGTGTGGTGTGTATATAAGTGTATCACCCTGGTGTCCCTGTGTTTAGGAGATCAGACTGTGTGGTGTGTATATAAGTGTATCACCCTGGTGTCCCTGTGTTTAGGAGATCAGACTGTGTGGTGTGTATATAAGTGTATCACCCTGGTGTCCCTGTGTTTAGGAGATCAGACTGTGTGGTGTGTATAGAAGTGTATCACCCTGGTGTCCCTGTGTTTAGGAGATCAGACTGTGTGGTGTGTATAGAAGTGTATCACCCTGGTGTCCCTGTGTTTAGGAGATCAGACTGTGTGGTGTGTATATAAGTATATCACCCTGGCGTCCCTGTGTTCAGGAGATCAGACTGTGTGGTGTGTATAGAAGTGTATCACCCTGGTGTCCCTGTGTTTAGGAGATCAGACTGTGTGGTGTGTATATAAGTGTATCACCCTGGTGTCCCTGTGTTTAGGAGATCAGACTGTGCGGTGTGTATATAAGTGTATCACCCTGGTGTCCCTGTGTTTAGGAGATCAGACTGTGTGGTGCGTATAGAAGTGTATCACCCTGGTGTCCCTGTGTTTAGGAGATCAGACTGTGTGGTGTGTATATAAGTGTATCACCCTGGTGTCCCTGTGTTTAGGAGATCAGACTGTGTGGTGTGTATAGAAGTGTATCACCCTGGTGTCCCTGTGTTTAGGAGATCAGACTGTGTGGTGTGTATAGAAGTGTATCACCCTGGTGTCCCTGTGTTTAGGAGATCAGACTGTGTGGTGTATATATAAGTGTATCACCCTGGTGTCCCTGTGTTTAGGAGATCAGACTGTGTGGTGTATATATAAGTGTATCACCCTGGTGTCCCTGTGTTTAGGAGATCAGACTGTGTGGTGTATATATAAGTGTATCACCCTGGTGTCTCTGTGTTTAGGAGATCAGACTGTGTGGTGTGTGTATAAGTGTATCACCCCGATGTCCCTGTGTTTAGGAGATCAGACTGTGTGGTGTGTGGTGCGTATATAAGTGTATAGCATTGCTCCACAGCAATAAAACCCACATTAATGTTTGTTTAAACATCACTTGTCATAAGTCACTTATTAGATTACACAAAGAGGTGTCAATAGGTCACAAAATAGCCTAAAAATCCTGTGTAATGCCCCACCCACCAGCCAGGAGTCAGTATGTGTGGTTCTTTGGTTACCAGTGCAGTGGGACAATGCTGCAGGGTCAGTATGTGTCGTTCCATTGTTACTAGTGCAGTGGGACAAGGCTGGGATGTCAGTGTGTATGATTCAATTGTTTCCAGTGCAGTGGCACAATTATGGGGGTTCAATATGTGTGGTTCTATGGCTGCCAGTGCAGTAGAACAAGGCTGGGGGTCAATATGTGTTGTTCTATGCTTACCAGTATAGTGAGACAAGGCTGGGGAGTCAGTATGTGTGGTTCAATTGTTACCAGTGCAGTGGGTGAAGACTGTGGGGTCAGTAGGTGTGGATTTTATGTCTACCAGTGCATTGGAACAAGGCTGGGGGGCAATCTGTGTGGTTCTATGACTACCAGTGCAGGGGTACAAGACTGGGGTCAGTATGTGTGGTTCTATTGTTACCAGTGCAGTGGGACAAGGCAGGGAGGTCAGTATGTGTGGTCCTGGCTATACCTAAAGGGGCAAGGCTGGGGAGTCAGTGTGTGTGGTTCTATGGTTTCCAGTGCAGTGTGACAAGGTCGAGGAGGTCAGTAAGTGTGGCTCAATTGCAGCCTGTACAGTGGGAGAAGGCTGGGGGTCAGGTTGTGTGATTCTATGGGAAGTAGTGGGCAATGTGGGAACCTTCGGCTACTGCCAGACTACTCTTCCAGCCAACTGATGGCAGCAGGTGGAGGGCTTTACATGGCAAATTGCTATGACTTCCAGAGCACTGGGAAAACACTATGTGTGGTTCAATGGCTAACGTGGACAAGGCTGGGAATCAGTATGTGTGGTTCTATAGCTACCAGTGCAGTGGGACAAGGCAGGAGGTCAGTATGTGTGGTTCTAGGGCTATATCACGGTGCCCGTGATCCTTGAGTGACATTCTTACTTCCTGGTTTACACTGGCTGCATTCTTATTGGCTCAGGGCTGTTGCTTCTCTCAGGGTTTGCTTTCAAATACACCTCCTGTCACTATACCAGTGCCCTTTCATGGTGTGCCCGTATCTAGCGTTCTGAAGCTCTTGTTCCTGTTTCCCGTGTATGACCCAGCTTGCCTGACTACGTTTTGTTCCTGACGTTACTGATTTCTATTCCGTTGCTGACCTAGGACTGGCTGACTAACTCCTTGTGTACCGAACCGGCTTGGCTGAGTGATTCCGTTACCAACTAGGACTGGCTGACTATCCCCGTGTGTACCGAACCGGCTTGGCTGAGTAACCGATTCCGTTGCTGACCTAGGACTGGCTGACTAACTCCTTGTGTACCGAACTGGCGTGGCAGAGTATCTGATTCCGTTACCTACTGAGCCTGCCTGACTACTCTGTGTATTCCAACCTGGCTGGGCTAGTTCTGACCATCCATTTAGACTGGTTGTATCCTCCACGTGTGCCGACCTGGTTGAGTTGCTGTACTTGCCACTACCGGGACTTGCCGTTAGTCCCATTGGTCCATTAGGGCTACCGTTACGCGCGCGCTTACCATTGCGCCGGGCGTCCCATAGCTCCTTTAGCTATCTGGAGCTTGCTTGGGCCAATCACTCACCAGTGTCTGTGTTGCCTCCGGTGACCCTGTGCTATAGGGTCCAGTCTAAGCCAGACTACTGCCCGAGTGAACTAGGGCCCGTTACAGCCAGTGTCTGGTTTCCGCTGCCCCAGTTAACCCTAGCGTGCTAGGGCCAAGTCGCTGCCAGCTCTCGATCTCTGCTGCCTCCGTTAACCCTTGCATTCTAGGGTCAAGCCACTGCCAGAGTTGCCTCTGTTTTGCCTCAATATCCCCTAACGTGCTAGGGTTGTCCGCTGCCTAGCCATCTCTGTGTTGCCTCTTTAACCCTAGCGTTCTAGGGTTGTACCGCTGCCTAGCCATCTCTGTGTTGCCTCCTTAACCCTTGTGTTCTAGGGTTGTACCGCTGCCTAGCCATCTTGGTGTTGCCTCCTTAACCCTAGCATTCTAGGGTTGTACCGCTGCCTAGCTTTATCGGTGTTGCCTCATTAACCCTAGCGTTCTAGGGTTGTACCGCTGCCTAGCCTGATGGATGTTGCCTCGTTAACCCTAGCGTGCTAGGGTCCTCTCGTGGCAGAGTCCTGCCCGTGTTACCTCCGTTAACCCTATCTAGGCCAGTTGTCTGCCAGAGCCTTTGTTGCCTATACTCCCCTAGCCCACTAGGGGTTTGCCCTGCAGCTGGCCTTCTCTGATGCCACCTATTGCGGAGTGGGGCTGTTGAGGAGTTCCTGGTTCCTGCTTGCTGTTGTTCCTGCCTGCTAGTCCTAGCTATTGCAGTTCTGACATATTATTTCTCTGTGTGTTTTTCTCACCCTGACCCATGTCAGATGTGGAAGGTACTTGGTACGGACTTCATCTGGACCTGAGTGGGGTACTTGCTTATTATTTCTCAATAAAGCTTTTTAACCTTACCTGACTGTCTGAGTGTTCTTTACAAAAACCGTGACAGGCTACCAGTGCAGTGGGTCAGTATGTGTAGTTCAATTGCTTCTGTAGGACAAGGCTTGAGGTCAGTTTGTGTGACTCTATTGCTACTATTGCAGTGGGGAAAGGCTGTCGGATCAGAAGATGTGGTTCCTTAGCTACAGTGGGAAAAGGCTGTGGGTCCATATCTGTGGTTCTAAAGCTAAGGGACACCAGGGTGATACACTTATATACACACCACACAGTCCAATCTCCAAAACACAGGGACATTGGGGTGATACACTTCTATACACACCACACAGTCTGATATCCTGAACACAGGGACATCAGGGTGATACACTTATATACACACCACACAGTCTGATCTCCTAAACACAGGGACACCAGGGTGATACACTTATATACACACAACACAGTCTGATCTCCTAAACACAGGGACACCAGGGTGATACATTTCTATACACACCACACAGTCTGATCTCCTAAACACAGGGACACCAGGGTGATACATTTCTATACACACCACACAGTCTAATCTCCTAAACACAGGGACACCAGGGTGGGAAAGAGGGACATTGGGAATTGGGTCTCGAAGAGGGACTGTCCTTCCTAAAGAAAGACATTTGGGAGGTATGTACCTCTAATATCTCCTAATTAGGGACATTTGAGAGGTATGGACCCCTGATAGCTCCAGCTCCTAAATCGGGACACTTGGGAGGTATGGAGCCCTAATATCTCCTAAAGAGGGACACTTGGGAGGTATGGAACCCTAATATCTCCTAAAGAGGGACATTTGGGAGGTATGGACCCCTGATAGCTCCTAAATCGGGACACTTGGGCGGTATGGAGCCCTAATATCTCCTAAAGAGGGACACTTGGGAGGTATGGAGCTCTAATATGTCCTAAAGAGGGGCATTTGGGAGGTATGGACCTCTAATATATCCTAAAGAGGGACACCTGGGAGGTATTGAGACCTAATATCTCCTAAAGATATTAGCGCTGCGGAATTAGTTGGCGCTATATAAATAAAGAATAATAATAATAATAATAATAAAGAGGGACACTTGGGAGGTATGGAGCCCTAATAACTCCTACAGAGGGACATTTAGGAGGTATGGACCTCTAATATCTCTTAATTAGGGACATTTGGGAGGTATGGAGCCCTAATATCTCCTAAAGAGGGACACTTGGGAGGCATGCACCCCTAATATCTCCTAAAGAGGGACATTTGGGAGGTATGTACCCTTAATATCTCCTAAAGAGGGACACTTGGGAGGCATGCACCCCTAATATCTCCTAATTAGGGACATTTGGGAGGTATGGAGCCCTAATATCTCCTAAAGAGGGATACTTGGAAGGTATGGAGCCCTAATATGTCCTAAAGAGGGACATTTGGGAGGTATGGACCCCTAATGTCTCTTAATTAGGGACATTTGGGAGGTATGGACCGCTAATATCTCTTAATTAGGGACATTTGGGAGGTATGGAGCCCTATTATCTCCTAAAGAGGGACACTTGTGAGGTATGGAACCCTAATATCTCCTAAAGAGGGACATTTGGGAGGTATGGACCCTTGATAGCTCCTAAATCGGGACACTTGGGCGGTATGGAGCCCTAATATCTCCTAAAGAGGGATACTTGGAAGGTATGGAGCCCTAATATGTCCTAAAGAGGGACATTTGGGAGGTATGGACCTCTAATATCTCCTAAAGAGGGACACCTGGGAGGTATCGAGCCCTAATATCTCCTAAAGAGGGACACTTGGGAGGTATGGACCTCTAATATCTCTTAATTAGGGACATTTGGGAGGTATGGAGCCCTATTATCTCCTAAAGAGGGACACTTGGGAGGTATGGAACCCTAATATCTCCTAAAGAGGGACATTTGGGAGGTATGAACCCTTGATAGCTCCTAAATCGGGACACTTGGGCGGTATGGAGCCCTAATATCTCCTAAAGAGGGACACTTGGGAGGCATGCACCCCTAATATCTCCTAATTAGGGACATTTGGGAGGTATGGAGCCCTAATATCTCCTAAAGAGGGATACTTGGAAGGTATGGAGCCCTAATATGTCCTAAAGAGGGACACTTGGGAGGTATGGACCTCTAATATCTCTTAATTAGGGACATTTGGGAGGTATGGAGCCCTATTATCTCCTAAAGAGGGACACTTGGGAGGTATGGAACCCTAATATCTCCTAAAGAGGGACATTTGGGAGGTATGGACCCTTGATAGCTCCTAAATCGGGACACTTGGGCGGTATGGAGCCCTAATATCTCCTAAAGAGGGATACTTGGAAGGTATGGACCCCTAATATCTCCTAAAGAGGGATACTTGGAAGGTATGGAGCCCTAATATGTCCTAAAGAGGGACACTTGGGAGGTATGGACCTCTAATATCTCTTAATTAGGGACATTTGGGAGGTATGGAGCCCTATTATCTCCTAAAGAGGGACACTTGGGAGGTATGGAACCCTAATATCTCCTAAAGAGGGACATTTGGGAGGTATGGACCCTTGATAGCTCCTAAATCGGGACACTTGGGCGGTATGGAGCCCTAATATCTCCTAAAGAGGGACACTTGGGACGTATGGAGCTCTAATATGTCCTAAAGAGGGACATTTGGGAGGTATGCACCCCTAATATCTCCTAAAGAGGGACATTTGGGAGGTATGTACCCCTAATATCTCCTAAAGAGGGACACTTGGGAGGTATGTACCCCTAATATCTCCTAAAGAGGGACATTTGGGAGGTATGTACCCCTAATATCTCCTAAAAAGGGACAGTTGGGAGGTATGTACCCCTAATATCTCCTAAAGAGGGACATTTGGGAGGTATGTACCCCTAATATCTCATAAAGAGGGACACTTCGGAGGCATGCACCCCTAATATCTCCTAATTAGGGACATTTGGGAGGTATGGGGCCCTAATATCTCCTAAAGAGGGACACTTGGGAGGTATGTACCCCTAATATCTCCTAATTAGGGACATTTGGGAGGTATGGACCCCTAATATCTCCTAAAGAGGGACACTTGGGAGGTATGTACCCCTAATATCTCATAAAGAGGGACACTTGGGAGGTATGCATTGATATAATTTCTCCAGTTCCAGTGTATGGAGCTTGGGCTACACAGAATAACATAGGAACTGGAGAAGTGATATCATTGTAGACGTTATCTCTGTTTTATCACCTCTTTATCACACCTTAGTATTTAACCCCTCCTGTATTTGTAGTATAACAGTCTTCCTACATGTTCATAATCTAAACAGAGAAGACTTGTTGTTACAGATGATTCATTTGCTTTGTTGGTTCTTTATGACATGGTATTTGAGGAATCTTATCACCTGCCACAGCGTTTACACACAAGCATACAGAATGTTTTTTCACGGTTTTGGGTATCTCTAAAGACATAACGAGATCTTGTCAAATACATCACTTCTTCTGAAACCTGTGCATTGGCCCCTGGATCTCAGCTAAAATCACTTTCACTTACAGGGCAACCCATGTTGTTCTTTGCACACTCTTCGAGTAACCCCGATTTACCCAGAAGCATTACAAACAGACAGTATTTGCTCTGTGCTGTTAGGAATGCTGGGAAACAAAGGACATAACGGAGTGATAAGTGATTCTCAGTGAACTGAGCAAGTCAAGTGTTACTGTTTATTTTCAAATATTCAGGACTGCCTAAAAACACTAGGAGACCGACTTAAAGGAACCCGGTCACCTACAGACAACTTTTGGGGATTTTCAAAGAGCTTTCAAAATCACCTTTATGTTGTATTAGATATTTTTTAGAGAAATGGTTTTTGAACTATTTAGATTTATAGATAACGCTAATCCTGCCTTAGTCCTACATTACCTCCCCATTGACACTTCAACCTTTCAATGCTAAGGGAGGGGACAATGCATTGCTAAGCAGTGTCAGTGAGTGGGGAGGTAATGTAGTGATAAGACAGGAAGTCAGTGCTAGGGGAGGTGGGTAATGCATTGCTGAGCAGTGAGTGGGGGAGGTAATGTAAGGATAAGACAGGAAGTCAGTGCTAGGGGAGGTGGGTAATGCATTGCTGAGCAGTGTCAGTGAGTGGGGAGGTAATGTAGGTATAAGACAGGAAGTCAGTACTAGGGGAGGTGGGTAATGCATTGCTGAGCAGTGTCAGTGAGTGGGGAGGTAATGTAGGGATAAGACAGGAAGTCAGTGCTAGGGGAGGTGGGCAATGAATTGCTGAGCAGTATCAGTGAGTGGAGGAGGTAATGTAGGGATAAGACAGGAAGTCAGTGCTAGGAGAAGAGGGTAATGCATTGCTGAGCAGTGTCAGTGAGTGGGGAGGTAATGTAGTGATAAGACAGGAAGTCAGTGCTAGGAAAGGTGGGTACTGCATTGCTGAGCAGTGAGTGGGGGAGGTAATGTAGGGATAAGACAGGAAGTCAGTGCTTGGGGAGGTGGGCAATGCATTGCTGAGCAGTGTCAGTGAGTGGAGGAGGTAATGTAGGGATAAGACAGGAAGTCAGTGCTAGGGGAGGTGGGCAATGCATTGCTGAGCAGTGTCAGTGAGTGGAGGAGGTAATGTAGGGATAAGACAGGAAGTCAGTGCTAGGAGAGGAGGGTAATGCATTGCTGAGCAGTGTCAGTGAGTGGGGAGGTAATGTAGGGATAAGACAGGAAGTCAGTGATAGGGGAGGTGGGAAATGCATTGCTGAGCAATGTCAGTGAGTGGGGAGGTAATGTATGGAAAAGACAGGAAGTCAGTGCTAGGGGAGGTGGGCAATGCATTGCTGAGCAGTGTCAATGAGTGGAGGAGATAATGTAGGGATAAGACATGAAGTCAGTGCTAGGAGAGGTGGGTAATGTATTGCTGAGCAATGTCAGTGAGTGGGGAGGTAATGTAGGGATAAGACAGGAAGTCAGTGCTAGGGGAGGTGGGCAATGCATTGCTGAGCAGTGTCAGTGAGTGGAGGAGATAATGTAGGGATAAGACAGGAAGTCAGTGCTAGGAGAGGTGGGCAATGCATTGCTGAGCAGTGTCAGTGAGTGGGGAGGTAATGTAGGGATAAGACAGGAAGTCAGTGCTAGGGGAGGTGGTAATGCATTGCTGAACAGTGTCAGTGAGTGGGGAGGTAATGTAGTGATAAGACAGGAAGTCAGTGCTAGGGGAGGTGGGAAATGCATTGCTGAGCAATGTCAGTGAGTGGGGAGGTAATGTATGGAAAAGACAGGAAGTCAGTGCTAGGGGAGGTGGGAATTGCATTGCTAAGCAGTGTCAGTGAGTGGGGAGGTAATGTAGTGATAAGATAGGAAGTCAGTGCTAGGGGAGGTGGGAAATGCATTGCTGAGCAATGTCAGTGAGTGGGGGAGGTAATGTATGGAAAAGACAGGAAGTCAGTGCTAGGGGAGGTGGGCAATGCATTGCTGAGCAGTGTCAGTGAGTGGAGGAGATAATGTAGGTATAAGACAGGAAGTCAGTGCTAGGAGAGGTGGGAAGTGCACTGTTGACCAGTGTCATTGAGTGGGGAGATAATATAGGGATAAGACAGGAAGTCAGTGCTACGGGAAGTAGGCACTGCATTGCTGAGCAGTGTCAGTGAGTGGAGGAGGTAATGTAGGGATAAGACAGGAAGTCAGTTCTAGGGGAGGTGGGCAATGTGTTGCTGAGCAGTGTCAGTGAGTGGGTGAGGTAATGTAGGGATATGACTGGAAGTCAGTGCTTGGGGAGGTGGGGAATATATTTCTGAGCAGTGTCAGTGATTGGGTGAGGTAATATAGGATAAGACAGGAAGTCAGTGCAAGGTAGATTGGCAATGCATTGCTGAGTAGTGTCAGTGAGTGGGGAGATAATGTAGGATAAGAGAGGAAGTCAGTAAAAGAGGAGGTGGGCAATGCATTGCTGAGCAGTGTCAGTGACTGGGGAGGCAATGGAGGGATAAGACAGGAAGTCAGTGCTATGGGAAGTAGGAAATTCATTGCTGAGCAGTGTCAGTGAGTGGGGGAGGTAATGTAGGGATAAGACAGGAAGTCAGTGCTAGTGGAGGTGGGTAATGTATTGCTGAGCAGTGTCAGTGAGTGTGGAGGTAATGTAGGGATAAGACAGGAAGTCAGTGCTAGGGGAGGTGGGCAATGCATTGCTGAGCAGTGTCAGTAAGTGGGGGAGGTAATGTAGGGATAAGACAGGAAGTCAGTGCTAGGGGAGGTGGTCATTGCATTGCTGAGCGGTGTCAGTGAGTGGGTGAGGTAATGTAGAGATACGACAGGTAATCAGTGTAAGGGGAGGTGGGCAATACATAGCTGAGCAATGTCAGTAAATAAAAAGGTGATGTACAGATAAAGAAAAAAATACAATAAAGCACAATATAGGAGACTCTCAGAAATTATCCGACCAGGAGAGCACAGAAATAAGGAACTACAGCCAATAGCTATTAGACATGTGCGAATTCATTCGGAGACATTCGGATTTCGTCGAAAATGGGGTCATTCGGAGACATTCGGCCAATCCGAAACTCAAGGGTCATTCGGAAAAAATGATCCGACTCCGAACAGCCCAGGTCCGAAATTCGTCAAAACTTTCGGAAGTTTCGGCAATTGACACATTTCCAAAAGTTTTGACTACTTTTGACCAGGACTTTTTTGTACTTCCTGTGCGCGCTCAATTACTTTCCCTCCATCATTTTCCCTCCATGTCTCTAGTCCAATTCCATTCTCCTTTTCATGCACTACTTCCCTCTTTTGTCTGTATTCGAATAGCCTTCTTCGTTTCATGATGGGGGTTGGACTAATGACACAGTCACACAGACAGACAGCCTGCATTTCCTCATTGGGTTGTTGGAGCTCAGAGAGAGAAGAGATTAGAGAGTGTACAGTTGTTGTGTAGGCAGGCAGGTAGCATTAGGCTAGGCATAGGTAGGCAGCCAGCATTAGTTCCAGTTATTGCCACTGCAAGAGCAAGTAATATTTGTTCCTGTGCAAAATATAAAAAAATATTAGGTATTTGTTCGAATACAGGGCCGGCCCTTACATGGGTCCCAGTGGGTCCATGGACCCAGGCAGCACTTTGACAGGGGCAGCAATTTGCCGTCCCATAGCATGTTTATTTTGTGCTCTTCCGCCATTTCTGTGTTGCAGGGTGTCCCATCAGTGTGACTGTCAGCAGCCGGGCAGCCCTATGCTCACTCAGTGGCGATGCCTGCTGGCTGCTTCAGTGACGTGAATTATGTGATAGTGAAACATTATGCCTATTTTGTATTGTTTATCGCCCACCTAAATTCAAGACTTGAGTAAATAGGTCTACCGTCCCAGATTTGCTAGAGAGGTTTTACAAATACAGGAGGGTGCCCCCTGTACAAAATGAGTCTAAACATTTGGGATCCCTAGTATGAGTGCACAACAGTGCATGATGTGTCCTGAACAGGATTGCTGTGAGGTGTCTCAACCCAGAAGGTGCTGGCCGGGCTGAGCTTCAACATTGCGACAAGTGACCAACTAAGAGCACTGTGCCGTGCAGCCATAGCATCACCCCCTCCTACTCTCCGGGTCCCGCTGACTAACAATAACAGGTGAGTCACTAAGAGATCTGAAGCCTTTCTGGAAGTCCTTTCACTTGGAAAGGGGCTAGGTATTACTTGGGGGAGTTGCCTCGTGTGTAAATAATTTCTAGGTGGGAGATGAATGTGCATTACTTATGTGTTTCCTAACAGTAGTTAGAATACAACTTCCATCATCCCCTGATTATGACATTGGGAAATGCCCAGCAATTACCGTAGAGCCCTGTATTGCACACTCACGGAAAACAGTGATATTGCTATACTAAGACAATGGTGTGGACCCCTCTTCAGTATAGATGTCAAGCATTTTTTTTATTTCTCTCCTGTGTTGCAGTTTGTTCACAACAGAATGTCTCAATTTTTCTTTTTAACACGTTACATCTTTCACATTACAATCATTGATGTTTATTCTTGATGTAGTATGAAACTCTACAATGTATATACATATAGAGTTATCTGATATGAGGGGAAATCAGGATAGGAAAACGAGAGAGAGGAAATTGGGTACTAAAGAGGGACAGTAGGGTAGGAGGCTGGTACCAGAAAATGAAACCTTAATCTTTACCCATGTACTAACATAGAATGTGACATGTAGTTTGTCCATGTTCGAGTTGACCACTTATGTTGAGTAGGATGTGACAGGCATGGGTTTTCGATGTCGAGCATATGCTAAATTGAATGACAGGCATGAGGTTTCGATGTTCGAACATATGCTAGATTGAAGGACAGGCATGGGGTTTCGATGTTCGAACATGCTAAATTGAATGACAGGCATGGGTTTTCGATGTTTGACATTTGCATTGTGACTGGCATCCCATGCTAGAGTAGAGGTGACATGCACAGACTTTCAATGTACGACAATGTCCGTTTTTGGGATGGATCTTTTTCTAAATGCACACCTGTCTGCAAATAATGATAGCAGCGTGCACGGAGGCGCACTGCTATAATTTAACCCATGTTAAATTCGGCCGAATAATTCGGAATGGATCAGAATGTCATCCGAATCGAATAGGCCCGGTCCGAAATTAGGATCATCCGAATTAGAAAAAAAAAATTTGTCCGAATTCGAATTTTACCGAAAATTTTGCCCGTGCACAAGTCTAATAGCTATAGGTACTCCACTACTACAAAAATATCACATATAAAATACCAGAGCACATCTCTCTTTCCAGCTCACCTCAGATAATCCAAGATAGAATATTAATTCTTAAGTCTTACAGCAACAATTAATATCACTGTTCGAGAGATGAAACAATCATAGATCGGCAAAAAACAATAATGACACAGCCTGGAATAGTAAATTAAATCACAATATCACTTCCTAAAATCCCATAAGTAATTCAAGTTGTATTAACAACTTATTCACTTAGTATAACCTATAATCGTTCCTCTCAAAAAGTAGCTGGAATTGATTCAGGTAACCAGAAAGGGTAAAATCTCCACTACTACAGGAGTTTCCCTTTAAGTCCGTACAAGAATCTCAATCAACTCTCCCAAGTTGGGAGAAGATATCACACTATTTTTGTATTTCCTTCTCATTACCCTAAGGGAAATTGCAGAAGAAACATCTTTTTATCAGTCCATATGTGAGCGATCGAGTACGGATTCTGGAAGTTTTAAGAAAGAACAGTTACGTTTGTGAATAAGGTTGGACTTATATAAGAGTGGTACATTTTGGGAGAGTTGATTGAGATTCTTGTATGGACTTAAAGGTATAGGTTATACTAAGTGATTAAGTTGTTAATACAACTTGAATTATTTATGGGATTTTAAAGGCAACGCTCTAACTAATGGAGATCTGCACTTTAAATATTGTATGATATGAAAGGATTTATTTATTGTTGAATAGGAAGTGATATTGTGATTTAACTTACTATTCCAGGCTGTGTCATTATTGTTCTTTGCCGATCTATGCTTGTTTCATCTCTTGAACAGTGATATTAATTGTTACTGTAAGACTTAAGAATTAATAGTCTATCTTGGGTTATCTGAGGTGAGCCGGAAAGAGGGACGTGCGCTGGTATTATTTATGTGATATGAATGTTCAGATGAGACAGGAAGTTAGTGCTAGGAAGGTTGGCAATGCATTGCTGAGCAGTGTCAGTGAGTGGGGGAGGTAATGTAGGGATAAGACAGGAAGTCAGTGCTAGGGGAGGTGGGCAATGCATTGCTGAGCAGTGTCACTAAATGGAGGAGGTAATGTAGGGATAAGACAGGAAGTCAGTGCTAGGGGTGGTGGGTAATGCATTGCTGTACGGTGTCACTAAATGGAGGAGGTAATGTAGGGATAAGACAGGAAGTCAGTGCTAGGAAGGTGGGCAATGCATTGCTGAGCAGTGTCAGTGAGTGGGGGAGGTAATGTAGGGATAAGACAGAAGTCAGTGCTAGGGGGAGGTGGGTAATGCATTGCTGAGCAGTGTCAGTGAGTGGAGGAGGTAATGTAGGGATAAGACAGGAAGTCAGTGCTAGGGGAGGTGGGTAATGCATTGCTGAGCAGTGTCAGTGAGTGGGGGAGGTAATGTAGGGATAAGACAGAAGTCAGTGCTAGGGGGAGGTGGGTAATGCATTGCTGAGCAGTGTCAGTGAGTGGAGGAGGTAATGAAGGGATAAGACAGGAAGTCAGTGCTAGGGGAGATGGGTAATGTATTGCTGAGCAATGTCAGTGAGTGGGGGAGGTAATGTAGGGATAAGACAGGAAGTCAGTGCTAGGGGAAGGTGGGTAATGCATTGCTGAGCAGTGTCAGTGAGTGGAGGAGGTAATGTAGGGATAAGACAGGAGGTCAGTGCTAGGGGGGGATGGGTAATGTATTTCTGAGCAGTGTCAGTGAGTGGGGGTGGTAATGTAGGGATAAGACAGGAAGTCAGTGCTTGGGGAAGGTGGGTAATGCATTGCTGAGCAGTGTCAGTGAGTGGAGGAGGTAATGTAGGGATAAGACAGGAAGTCGTTGCAAGGGGAAGGTAGGTAATGCATTGCTGAGCAGTGTCAGTGAGTGGAGGAGGTAATGTAGGGATAAAACCAGAAGTCAATGCTAGGGGAGGTGGGTAATGCATTGCTGAGCAGTGTCAGTGAGTGGGGGAGGTAATGTAGGGATAAGACCGGAAGTCTGTGCTAGGGGAGGTGGGTAATGCATTGCTGAGCAGTGTCAGTGAGTGGAGGAGGTAATGTAGTGATAAGACCGGAAGTCTGTGCTAGGGGAGGTGGGTAATGCATTGCTGAGCAGCGTCAGTGAGTGGGGGTGTAGGGATAAGACCGGAAGTCTGTGCTAGGGGAGGTGGGTAATGCATTGCTGAGCAGTGTCAGTGAGTGGAGGAGGTAATGTAGGGATAAGACAGGAAGTCAGTGCTAGGGGGGATGGGTAATGTATTTCTGAGCAGTGTCAGTGAGTGGGGGAGGTAATGTAGGGATAAGACAGGAAGTCAGTGCTAGGGTAAGGTGGGTAATGCATTGCTGAGCAGTGTCAGTGAGTGGAGGAGGTAATTTAGGGATAAGACAGGAAGTCAGTGCTAGGGGAGGTGGGTAATGCATTGCTGAGCAGTGTCAGTGAGTGGAGGAGGTAATGTAGGGATAAAACCGGAAGTCAGTGCTAGGGGAGGTGGGTAATGCATTGCTGAGCAGTGTCAGTGAGTGGAGGAGGTAATGTAGGGATAAGACCGGAAGTCTGTGCTGGGGAGGTAGGTAATGCATTGCTGAGCAGCGTCAGTGAGTGAGGGTGTAGGGATAAGTCCGGAAGTCTGTGCTAGGGGAGGTGGGTAATGCATTGCTGAGCAGTGTCAGTAAGCGAGGGAGGGAATGTAGGGATAAGACAGGAAGTCAGTACTAGGGGGAGGTGGGCAATGCATTGCTGAACAGTGTCAGTGAGTGGGGAGGTAATGTAGGGATAAGACAGGAAGTCAGTGCTAGGGGGAGGTGGGCAATGCATTGCTGAGCAGTGTCAGTAAGCGAGGGAGGGAATGTAGGGATAAGACAGGGAGTCCATGCTGGGGGAGGAGGGAAATGCAATGGATACCTCCCTGACACATCACAATTTATAATTTTATTTATTGATTGTCACAATAAATACATTAAACAAGGCAAAGTGACATGAACACCCACACAGACGTATTTTGGAGTAACCCTATGAGTGCATTAAAGGTATCTAACGCATTGAACTGCACCTCTCTGACACTCAAAGGGTTAATCTATTGGCTGCCAGTAGAATCAACTGAAAACCGCTCCTAAACGACTGGAGAATGTAAACTCCTTAAGTCCCTTATTACAATACTCAATAGCTAAACAACTCAAATACATATGAAGCTGAACATAAACATTTTAATAGTGATCACTAAGTGGATGACCATAAAAATATGATCTTAATCTAGAATCTAAGGGGTTAATTTGCTACAAAACATTAAAAATTCATAATTTTATAAATTCTGCATTTTGTCTGTGCATATTCAGATGAATTCTTGACCACAGTGTAAACACAATAACAGTACTACAGGGAGGGTTTTCCTTAATATTTTAAAGGGATACTAATACTTCATTTTAAATTCATTTTATAGGCATTAAAAAAACATGAAGAATGATATAAGTCTTATCTCTCAAACCTTTATGGTTTGAGAGATATTCACAAGCAAAGTTTCCCCTCCCGCCCCTTTTACCTAGTGTAAGCCATCTCTTCTCAGATGTGGAATCCAGTCCATAGACCAGACATATAACAGCAAGGGACAATCTTCTTCAGAGTTGTATTTCAAGAGTAATTCAATGACAAAGTATCCCCCTCCCGCCCCTTTTACTGATGTAACACTGTTCAGCCAGATCAGAAGGGAGGTGCCCAGGTAGACTGCAGAGAGGGACAATCTTCAATTAAGATAAGGGAAAAACCTGAAAAGCTTGTCAAGGGGGGCAGGGCTTTCATTGTTCTCATAGGAAGAAGATTGTCCCCTTCTGTTATCTGTCTGGTCTATGGACTGGATTCCACATCTGAGAAGAGATGGCTTACACTAGGTAAAAGGGGCGGGAGGGGAACTTTGCGTGTGAATATCTCTCAAACCATAAAGGTTTGAGAGATAAGACTTATATCGTTCTTCATGTTTTTTTAATGCCTACAAAATAAAATAAAGATAAAACGAAGTATTACTATCCCTTTAAAAGTAACCATTACTATCCCTTTAAGGAGTAATACAAAATTATGTTTCTGTAAACATCCCAGTCACCGAAAATATATAATAAGATATCTGTGTCAGTGATTTCCTGGAAGCGTGTCCCTTCCAAGCCTAATATGAAATAGAAAAGATTTGGACTGAAGCTAATCCCCCTGTGTTAGTGAGGCATAGGGTGTCCACATTTCATTTTGCCATTCGCCATTCTAAACATTAAAGAGACAACTGTCCATTACCTGCTATGACAGAAAGCAATGTCTGTGGTGGAGTACAAGAAAATGTACATCAAGCCCAAAGCCTTAGAGTAGTATTTCACTACAACACAAAATGCACTACTGCTGCTGATTGATGCCCATATCAAGGCTCAGTTCTCTAATGTTTTGAGTTCTGTCTGAAAGTCATTTTCTTGTAGCCCAACAGAGATATCACTTCCAATTACAGTAGACCATACCTCCCAAGTGTCCCTCTTTAGGAGGGACATGTCCCTTTTTTAGACCTAAATCCCACTGTCCCTGTTTTCCACCCTAATGTCCCTCTTTTTAGGAGATCAGACTGTGTGGTGTGTATATAAGTGTATCACATTGCTCCACAGCAATAAAACTCACATTATTCTGTCTTTAAACTTCAGTATATGTGTTTATAAATTAGTGTGCTTAAATAAAATACTTTGGTCTTGTTATAAGTAATTTATTAGGTAACACAAGGAGGTGTCAATAGGTCATGAAACAGCCTGAAAATTCTCGTTAATGCCCCACCCACCAGAAACACCCCCTAAAACACAATTGTCCCTCTTTGGCAATTTGAAATGTTGGGAGGTATGCAGTAGACAAAGGGCAGTTCTCCTAGTATATAGATTTCTGTGCTCTGAAGTCTTCATTCAGGGACTTTCTATTACCGCAGAAGGGGGCTGCCCGGGACAAGGGAAAAGGGAACAGCTGGGGAGGGGAAGATGTGAAGATTGACAGGCTACTGTACAGAACTTTAAAGCAGCATACCTAGATGTGACGTCAGGAGGGAACATTATAAATGCTAGTTTCTCCTTAAAAAGAGCGATTTAAGAAAAAAAAAAGGCCAGATTGAACATTTATTTTGTAGACACAATCGAATAAGGATGACTTTAAAGTAGGTGTAAGTTCTCCTTTAACCCTTTGAGTGCCAGAGGGGTACGGAATGCATTGCTCTGCAATGCATTCCGTACCCCTCTGGCACTCAAAGGGTTAAGTAGAGCTTTTGTTGTACAAGTAGCATACCTCCCAAGTGTCCCTCTTTAGGAGGGACAGTCCCTTTTTTGAGATCCAAATCCCTATGTCCCTCTTCTCTACCCTTTTGTCCCTCTTTTCTGGAAATCAGAATGAGCAGTGTGTATCACATTGCAATAAAACTCACATAAATGTGTAGTTAATCTTCAACATATGTGTTTCTAAATTATCCTGTGTAAATAAAATACTTTAGTCTTGCTGTAAATAATTTATTCAGTTACAAAGGGGTATCAGTAGGTCCTGAAATATCCTAAAAATTCTCGGTAGTGCCCCACCCACCAGCCACACCTCCAGCAACACCACCTAAAACACAAGTGTCCCTCTTTGACCATTTGAAATGTTGGGAGGTATGAGATAGCTGCTTCAGTTAGCGTTAGGCTGGTATAGGACTAGAGAGTTTATTGCAGGGCCTTTTTTCGTGTGGAATCGTAATCGTACATTCCTCCCAGTGTCATGTCAATGGGCTATTTTTTTTTTATTGTACACTGGCTAAAAGACAAGCGGAAATAACAATTCCTTTCATAGTTTCACAGCCAGAGTAATGCGTTCAGCCTTATTTCTTCCAAACATGTCATTTTTATACAGGACTGGACACATGGATCATCCATTGTTATCACAAATATTGAACTGAACGTCTTTACAATGAATGCTTTAGGGAAAATATAGACTGTGAACACGGGGGCATCTATAGTGCACGTCCCTAGACATTTCTTCAGTTCGTAAAACATAATTTAACCCGTTTTGGGGCTAGAGAAACCTTCAACCCAATTTTGGTTCAAATGAAAAGGCGATCCAAATGAAATTCTGAGACAAGCCAGCTGCACCGGAGGGAAATCATACTCTCCCCCCTTTGGATTTGCTGTGCTTTTTTTAACCCCTTGTATGCTAGAGAAGAACCGACGAATTGCCTCGCAATGCTTTGGAGGCCTCTTAAGCTTTGAAGGGATTTAAAAGAAGCTCGGTTTAACCCTTTGAGTGCCAGAGGCAATGCAGTGCGTATCCCTCTGGCACTCAAAGGGTTAATTTAGTGAGACCGCTTGTGAGTTCTGTGCCTGCAAAATGCCTTTAACTGTCACTTTCTAACAAATAAGTAATTTTGAGAAGCACCTACATTTATGTGTGCCATTTTTATTTGAAACAATAATTTATGAGATACTTAGCTTTATTTGTCCGTGTAACAAATCAGCTTCAATCTGGTCAGCGACTCTGCAGTAAGTAACAAGTGGAAGGAGGAGGAGTCTAGAATGTTAGTATCTGACTAACAGTGGGTGGCAGTTGGGAAAGATCGCGGTATTAGTATCTGGCTGGCAGAGAGTGACGGTTGGGATGGAGAGAAAAACGGAATGTTAGTGTCTGCTTGTTTGGAGGTTGCAGTTGAGAAGAAGACCAGTGTGCACTGCTAGTATCTGGCTGGCAGGGAGTGTCAGCGGTAATGAGGAGCAGTGTGGAATGTTAGGATCTGGCTGGCAGTGATGTGACAGCTGGGATGGAGAGTAGTATAGAGTAGAATGTTAGTATTTGGCTGACAGGGAGAGATAGTTGGGATGGAGAGCAACACGGAATGCTAGTATCTGTTTGTTAGGAGGTTGCAATTAAGAAGAAGACCAGTGTGCACTGTTAGTATCTGGCTGGCAGGGAGTGTCAGCGGTAATGAGGAGCAGTGTGGAATGTTAGGATCTGACTGGCAGTGATGTGACAGCTGGGATGGAGAGTAGCGTGTAAAGTTAGGGTCTGGCTAGTAGTGGGTGGCAGATGAGAAAGACAGAGGTGTAGAATGTTAGTATCTGGCTGACAAGAAGTGATAGTTGGGATGGAGAGCAACACGGAATGTTAGTATCTGTTTGTTAGGAGGTTGCAATTAAGACCAGTGTGAACTGTTAATATCTTGTTGGCAGGGAGTGTCAGTGGGAATAAGAAGCAATGTAGTTAGGATCTGGCTGGCAGTGATGTGGCAGCTGATATGGAGAGTAGTGTGGAATGTTGGTATCTGGCTAGCAGTCGTTGGCAGTTGTGAAAGACACAGGTGTAGAATGTTAGTATCTGGCTGGTAGAGAGTGACAGCTGGGATAGAGAGCAACACAGAGTGTTAGTATCTGTCTGTTAGGAGGTTGCAGGTGAGAAGAAGACCAGTGTGCACTGTTAGTATTTGTCTGGCAGGGAGTGTCAGTGGGAATGAGGAGCAGGGTGGAATGTTAGGATCTGGCTGACATAGAGTGGCAGATGGGATGGAGAGTGGTGTGGAATGTTAGTATCTGGTTGACAGAGAGTGTCAGTAATGTCTAATTTGCATAAACCAGCCAATAAATAAAGCTAAATAGCTCATAAACTATTGCTTTATATTAAAAATGGCTTACCTAAATATAGGTCATTTTGAATGCTCACTCAAAAACCCCTATTTGTTACAAAGTAACATTACTACTTTTAGTGTTTTCTGTTAAAGGGATAGTAATACTTAAAATGTAAAAAAAAATATGTTGTAGGGTTTATCCCCCTGAGTAAAACAAGGGTACTCCCACTGCTGAAAGGTGTTTCTTTCAAAAGTTATTAATTTTCAAAGTTGAATTTTTTTAGGTGCAATATCACAGTGGCCTGAAATTGTACAGTGGCGCTGTTGCTACACCATCCTATAGACAGCTCTGGTCCCGGGACCATAAATCTCCATAGGATGGTGTAGCAACAGCGCCACTGTACAATTTCAGGCCACTGTGATATTGCACCTAAAAAATTCAACTTTGAAAAGTAATAACTTTTGAATAATACACCTTTCAGCAGTGGGAGTACTCTTGTTTTACTCAGGGGGATAAACCCTATAACATTTTTTTTTTTTCACATTTTAAGTATTACTATCCCTTTAAGTATGTCTGCTTTACGGGGCTTGCACCAAAAGTAGCATAGTTTGGGAGCGAGCGGACGCTCTGGGGAGTGTGATTCCTACATTCCCTGTTAAACTCCATGCACTAACAGGGATCAAAGAAAATAACCTCCCAAGTCTTCCCTTTTCTTTTGCCTGCCAGTGAGGTGGTACTAAGATCTTGCTTGCTTTAACCCCTTAAGGACCAGATGACGTGCTATGACCGTCATGGTCCTTATACCCTTAAGGACCGGTGACGGTCATAGCACATCACGTGGGGCCTAAAATTGACCAAGACTGGAGCGATGCCTTAGGCCCCAAAGCGGTGGGCCGGTACACGTAACAGGTCACGTGTACTCAGCACATCGGCAAGGATCAAATCAGTCCTTGAGGGAAGGTAACTTCCCAGTACCGCTGGTCCTTAAGGGGTTAAAAAAATCAGTAACACCTAGCAATGACCTCCCTGTTTACTTTACTTTGTCCTGAAAATCCTAATGCCCTCCTAATGTATGTATATCTTTATTTATATATATATAAATAAAGATATACATGGCTCCTCTATGATTTTTTCCATTGTGCTTTTGTTCAAGAGATAACCTCTTCAATCATTCCCGGATGTCATGTCTATGGAGGCGGTCATGACAACTGTTGGCGGGGCCATAGGGAACTTCAAACTCTGTTCTGTAACTTTTTAACCCCATAAGGACTGAGGGGTCTAGGGGTGGGGTGTACTGGAGGACCAAGGTGAGGCAGCATGTTTGAGCAATCACACATACCTGCTCTCCGCTCTCCTCTCTCTCTCTTCTCTGTCTAGAAGTCAGTTTTAGCCTCTCCCAGTGATCAGAGTGCGCCTTGTAGGAACAATTTGATAAAAAAAGTAATGACGAGCCAGGACCGTCACCAGTCCTTAAAGGGATAGTAATACTTTGTTTTATCTTTATTTTATTTTGTAGGCATTAAAAAAACATGAAGAACGATATAAGTCTTATCTCTCATACCTTTATGGTTTGAGAGATATTCACAAGCAAAGTTTCCCCTCCCGCCCCTTTTACCTAGTGTAAGCCATCTCTTCTCAGATGTGGAATGCACTCCATAGACCAGACAGATAACAGAAGGGGACAATCTTCTTCCTATGAGAACAATGAATGCCCTGCCCCCCTTGACAAGTTTTTCAGGTTTTTCCCTTATCTTAATTGAAGATTGTTCCTCTCTGCAGTCTACCTGGGCACCTCCCTTCTGATCTGGCTGAGCAGTGTTACATCAGTAAAAGGGGTGGGAGAAGGATAATTTGTCATTGAATTACTCTTGAACTACAACTCTGACAGAATTGAAATAACACTCTCCAACGTCCAAATACTATGATGATTAATTAGAGCTGTTTTTATTATGAAACTTTACTATCCCTTTAACACTGGAACCGTTGTGATGGGCCTGGCACATAACCGGTTGTTAAGATATTAATATTACATAATATATTATAGACAGACAGATAAAGATAGATAGACAGAGCATTAGATAGATAGATAGATAGATAGATAGATAGATAGATAGATAGATAGACAGACAGACAGACAGACAGACGGACGGGCAGACGGACGGGCAGATGGACAGACAGACAGACAGATAGATAGATAGATAGATAGATAGATAGATAGATAGATAGACGGACTGACAGATAGATAGATAGATAGATAGATAGATAGATAGATAGATAGATAGATATGGGATAGATAGATAGATAGATAGATAGATAGATAGATAGATAGACAGATGAAAGATAGATAGACTGACAGATAGATAGATAGATAGATAGACAGATGAAAGATAGATAGATAGATAGATAGATAGATAGATAGATAGATAGATAGATATGAGAGATAGATAGATAGATAGATAGAAGATAGATAGATAGATAGATAGATAGATAGATAGATAGATAGATAGATATGGGATAGATAGATAGATAGATAGATAGATAGATAGATAGATAGATAGATAGATAGATATGAGAGATAGATAGATAGATATGAGATAGATAGATATGAGAGATAGATAGATAGATAGATAGATAGATAGATAGATAGATAGATAGATAGATAGATAGATAGACACTGACTTCTGCTCTCCAAAGTAAGAGACAGTTAGAGCGCCACTTAGGGACCAAAGCAGAAATCTGCAACTTAATATTAAAACAAAACATAAAAAGTTGAAATAACTTTTCAATTAAAAATCTCTCAGCAGTGGGACACGAGTTGTCTTGTTCACCAAGTCCTGGTAAATAAAGTGTTAAAGAATGTCCCTAATGTTTTCCTCTTTCTATTATACAACTTGTACAGCCAAGTGTGGGATATAAGAGGTCAGCAAACTCACTCATAACGAGCTAAGTGCCCCTCCTGGACTCCTCATCATCCTGACAGTTTGTCTGGTCAAAAACATCTGCGTGGAAACAGACGGAGGCCCAGGAAATGTCTCCGTGCAAACTAAAGTCCTGATTTAAAAATACACAAAGTTAAAAAATCTAGTTTTAAAGGGATAGTAATACCTAAAATGTAAAAAAATATGTTGTAGGGTTTATCCCCCTGAGTAAAACAAAAGTACTCCCACTGCTGAAAGGTGTTTCATTCAAAAGTTATTAATTTTCAAACTTGAATTTTTTAGGTGCAATATCACAGTGGCCTGAAATTGTACAGTGGCGCTGTTGCTACACGATCCTATGGACAGCTCTGGTCTCAGGACCATAAATCTCCATAGGCTGGTGTAGCAACAGCGCCACTGTACAATTTCAGGCCACTGTGATATTGCACCTAAAAAATTCAACTTTGAAAATTAATAACTTTTGAATGAAACACCTTTCAGCAGTAGGAGTACTCTTGTTTTACTCAGGGGGATAAACCCTACAACATATTTTTTTTTTACATTTTAGGTATTACTATCCCTTTAATATTTTCTTCCCAAAGAACCTTATGTATAAAAGTTGAGCAATTCTGGAGCAAACCAAGTAAACATAGTGGACAAATAAAATGGTCTATAATTTCCACGTATTTCAATGGAGCTTTAACTTTATGAATGCTAGTCTCTAACGCATTGCTAAGCATTCAGGGGGTTAAGAGCCTTATTTAAATCAATGGGAATGTATATTTGTCCCCTATGATGCAATTAAGTTGTTCCACTTTCCTTTTATACACAAGGACCGATGTATCTATTGGGTCATATGCACAAAGATAAAGTGGAAGAACTCGCTGCATCAACACCACAGGGGAGATATGAAAACGGCCTTGATTTAAATGGGGATTTTAACCCTTGAATACTGCAGATGTCTAAAATGCATTTCTTTGCAATTAGTGATATCTGGAAAGTGTGGTTTCCGTTTCATGGGACCTTTCCACAAAAAAGTGATCTATGTTTCTCCTTTATGTGGAAATTGCCGTAGTGAGGATAAAAAGGGTTAAAGGGGATGCATCACCTCTATATAACCTAGGCTAAATAGTTAGGTTATATAGCTAATCTGACTAAAAGTGTATTTTTTTTAAGCTTTATTTTGTCTAAATTTAAGTTATAAAGTCTTCTCTGCAGCTATTTCCGGATAAACTGTGATTAACTGCTCTGTAACCGCAGTCTGTCACTCTGCCTCTGCTCATCTCCCTCTATCCAGCCTCCTCTGATGATGGAGGCTTTCTGCCTGTAAGCTGGAGCAGTCTCATTGGCTAGATATCGATCTCTGCCAATGAGATCGCTCCAGCTTACAGGCAGAAAGCCTCTGTCATCAGAGGAGGCTGGATAGAAACTTTATTGGTGTTGACGTTTCGATCCTCCTTAGGGTCTTTCTCAAGATTAATGAGAGGATTCCGTTCACAGTGTGTCTTGTCCTCTGGTGACCTCCGGAAGTGTTAACTTATTGCCACTAGGAGAGGCAACAATGTATTGTCTACAGCGAGCGGAAACTTTGCAATATCCACATGGAGGTTCTCCAGCCTTCTAAGGCATACAGGCAAGAACGTTCCACTTGCTTGCATATACTGTGGAATTAAAGAGATTTAATATGACTGTTTGACTCTGCTTAATATTGATATAATGCAGTATGTCAGTACCAACCACCCGGGTTGTTGGACCTTGGTACATACCACTACGAACAAAGGACATATAGACCAATAGGTTTCTTTAACCAGGTTGCCTCAGGTATACATGGTGAAGAATGGGCATTGACTTTTAGATGCTCCACTGCTACACACTATCCATCAATACAGTGTTTAATATTGTCGGCTTTTTCTTGTTAAACTCATATAAATGAAAGACGGTGATTCTTGCCCAGCTATTATGCTTGCAGAACTGTGTTGTTCTACTATTCTAAATTTATTTTTAATCATACTTTACACTTAATTTAAAATATTACTGTATGTACATACAAGTATTACGTCATTTTTACTAGCCAGGTAGGCTAGCGTCTTTTTGCAGAACACGTGGCCTTTCTTTGATGTTTAAAATGTTCTAGGATTTGAACGTCCACTGTCTTGAGAAAGACCCTAAGAAGTGTCGACACGTCAACATCAATAAAGTTTGCTTTATTTTATAAATCCCTGTGAGTGCCTGCAGTTGATATCGTATTGTATATGATACCACTTTTATCTATATATAAATTTTCAGCAAGAGCACCCAGGTACTACTGGAGAGTTTTGCTTATTAACCCTTTGAGTACCAGAGGGGTAGCAAACACATTGCTATGCGTTGTTACTTCTCTGGTACTCATAGGGTTAATCTTGCAGTACAAAATACGAGGGCATGTCGAATAAAATAGGAGAAGAAAAATGTCAGATTTTAATGGCGGAAGAAAGTCAAGGGAGCCCTGTAAGTCGAATTTTAAAGGGGGGAGGGGGGTTAATATGTTGAATGTACAATATTTGTCGAATTACTATGGTGAAAGAAAAGTATTGTAGGTCGGATTTGGAAGAGGAAGGGTTAAATTGTCGAATATGAACAATATTTGTTGAATTAATGTGGTGAAAGAAAAGCATTGTAGTCAACTTTTAAAAGGTGGGGGTTAATATGTCGAAGGGGCGCACTCTATGTCGGATTTCTATGCTGTATACTGTATTCTACACTGCTTTTGTTCGAACAATTATGGTTTTGTGGCTTCTACGCCTCAAACTCTGAGGCTCAGAATTTCCTACTTAACTTGTATAAACAAAACAGGCGGTAAAACTGAACGTGGGTAATAGGATACTACGTGCACGTTGTTTTTGATTGTTTCCTATAGAGTTTTTTTTGACTGGCGGTATGTGTAATTACCGCTGATTTTGTTTTCACAATAAGATACCAAAAACTGACTTAAAAAAACATAGCGCCTGTTTTTTTCTTAGCGCTGGTAATAGAATCGAGCCCTAGGTCAGATTCACTATATAACCTAACTATTTAACCTAAGTTATATAGAGGTGATACATCCCCTTTAAACAAGACACAAAGGGCGGAATGCAGGAAACGTGCAATTGCTATTTCCTGTGTGAAAACCACTAGTGAATAGTTTTGTGCATGATTTTGTTGAGCATATTTTTTACACGGGCCACAGTGCCACTGGCAGCCGGTCGCGGTGCAGTCATGTGCAGTAGAGACTGCCGGCGCCGTGGCTGATACAGAGCTGGACGCTCCACATTCTGTGTACTGTGCACAGTTGCAGAATAGGAAGAAATACTGTTAAGTCTTCAAACTGTAAAATATCAAAGTCACATATTCCATTCAGTGTGCGTCGCCCAGTTTAGCAGCACATTCTGTGTACTGTGCACAGTTGCAGAATAGGAAGAAATACTGTTAAGTCTTCAAACTGTAAAATATCAAAGTCACATAATCCATTCAGTGTGCGTCGCCCAGTTTAGCAGCACATTCTGTGTACTTGGCACAGTTGCAGAATAGGAAGAAATACTGTTAAGTCTTCAAACTGTAAAATATCAAAGTCACATATTCCATTCAGTGTGCGTCGCCGCAGTTTAGCAGCACATTCTGTGTACTGTGCACAGTTGCAGAATAGGAAGAAATACTGTTAAGTGTTCAAACTGTAAAATATCAAAGTCACATATTCCATTCAGTGTGCGTCGCCGCAGTTTAGCAGCACATTCTGTGTACTGTGCACAGTTGCAGAATAGGAAGAAATACTGTTAAGTGTTCAAACTGTAAAATATCAAAGTCACATATTCCATTCAGTGTGCGTCGCCGCAGTTTAGCAGCACATTCTGTGTACTGTGCACAGTTGCAGAATAGGAAGAAATACTGTTAAGTGTTCAAACTGTAAAATATCAAAGTCACATATTCCATTCAGTGTGCGTCGCGCAGTTTAGCAGCACATTCTGTGTACTGTGCACAGTTGCAGAATAGGAAGAAATACTGTTAAGTGTTCAAACTGTAAAATATCAAAGTCACATATTCCATTCAGTGTGCGTCGCCGCAGTTTAGCAGCACATTCTGTGTACTGTGCACAGTTGCAGAATAGGAAGAAATACTGTTAAGTCTTCAAACTGTAAAATATCAAAGTCACATATTCCATTCAGTGTGCGTCGCCGCAGTTTAGCAGCACATTCTGTGTACTGTGCACAGTTGCAGAATAGGAAGAAATACTGTTAAGTCTTCAAACTGTAAAATATCAAAGTCACATATTCCATTCAGTGTGCGTCGCCCAGCTTAGCAGCACATTCTGTGTACTGTGCACAGTTGCAGAATAGGAAGAAATACTGTTAAGTCTTCAAACTGTAAAATATCAAAGTCACATATTCCATTCAGTGTGCGTCGCCCAGTTTAGCAGCACATTCTGTGTACTGTGCACAGTTGCAGAATAGGAAGAAATACTGTTAAGTCTTCAAACTGTAAAATATCAAAGTCACATATTCCATTCAGTGTGCGTCGCCGCAGTTTAGCAGCACATTCTGTGTACTGTGCACAGTTGCAGAATAGGAAGAAATACTGTTAAGTCTTCAAACTGTAAAATATCAAAGTCACATATTCCATTCAGTGTGCGTCGCCCAGTTTAGCAGCACATTCTGTGTACTGTGCACAGTTGCAGAATAGGAAGAAATACTGTTAAGTCTTCAAACTGTAAAATATCAAAGTCACATATTCCATTCAGTGTGCGTCGCCCAGTTTAGCAGCACATTCTGTGTACTGTGCACAGTTGCAGAATAGGAAGAAATACTGTTAAGTCTTCAAACTGTAAAATATCAAAGTCACATATTCCATTCAGTGTGCGTCGCCCAGTTTAGCAGCACATTCTGTGTACTGTGCACAGTTGCAGAATAGGAAGAAATACTGTTAAGTCTTCAAACTGTAAAATATCAAAGTCACATATTCCATTCAGTGTGCGTCGCCGCAGTTTAGCAGCACATTCTGTGTACTGTGCAAAGTTGCAGATTTGCAGCACATATTCCGTGTAATATGAAGAAGGCGGGTAAAAAGGGACGGGGAAGTGGATGTGATCCTGATAGTTCAGGGCGCGGGTCAGGACGCGTAGAAACTGTGCCTGGTGCCAGAGCACAAGAAAGAAAGACATCCACCATACCTAGCTTCATGTCTCATTTTACAGGGCGTCGCAGGACATCACTCTCGAGGTCCAACCACTGCGAACAGGTGGTCGGTTGGATGTCAGCTGATACTGCTTCCAGTCGGTTAAGCACCACCCTGTCTTCCACCAAGTCCACTCTCAGTAGCCAATAGTCTGGTCAACATAATCCTCACTCTGATCATCCTTCCTCCCACCATAGACGGTCTGGTCAAAGAAGTGATCCCACACTGGGATATAGTGAGAAGCTCGTCTCATCACCAATCCTTCATTTGACCCTCTCTCCAAGCACGCTTGCAGAGGAACATGACATCTTGTGCCCTGATTCACAACCTCTAGAGGGTACCCAATCACAAGAAGATGACAGATGTGAACGGCATTTAAGGTCAAAGGAAGTAGTGGATGATGATGATGATGATGAGACACAGTTCCCATTAAATCAACCACTATTACTGTCTCAAGACCTTGTTGAGGAGGATGATATACAGTTGTCAATGACTGAGTATGTGGTGGGATCAAGACATGAGGAGGATGATCAGAGTGAGGAAGTGGAGGAGGACTTGGTGGACGATGAGGTGACTGACCCCACCTGGGAAGGTATAGAGCCGAGCGATGACAGCAGTCCTGAGGGTGAGCCATCTGCAGCACCGCAACAGGCTGGAAGAGGCAGTGGTGTGGCTACAGAAAGAAGGCGGACCGCACCAAACCGGCCCGCAAATGTTCCACGCAGCACCCCCTTGCGTAAATCTACCTTGCCAAGGGGTAGGTGTTCCGCGGTATGGCGTTTTTTTAAGGAAAGTGCGGACGACAAAAGAATTGTAGTTTGCAACCTGTGCCACACCAGAATGAGCCGAGGCATGAACACTAGAAACCTCACCACCACCAGCATGATCCGACACATGGCATCCAAGCACCGTAGTAAGTGGGAGGAACGCCTGGATCGCCCATCTGTGTCTGCAGGCCACACCACTGCCTCCTCTTCCCCTGTTTTCGGTGCCGGCCAATCGCCTGTCGAAGGCGCAGGCCCGCATACCTCCCGCCCTGCACCTGTACCATCTGAAGCACCATCAGCGACCACATCCACTTCCCTGTCCCAGCGCAGCGTCCAAATGTCGTTACCCCAGGCATTTGAGCGCAAGCGAAAATACCCAGCCACCCACCCACAGGCCATAGCACTAACCTCACACCTTTCCAAATTACTGGCCATCGAAATGCTGCCATTTAGGCTTGTGGAGACTGAGTCCTTCCGCAGCCTGATGGCAGCAGCTGTCCCTCGGTACGCGGTCCCCAGCCGCCACTACTTTTCCCGGTGTGCCATCCCCGCATTACACCACCATGTGTCCCGTAACATCACCCGTGCCCTGACCAACGCAGTTACTGGGAAGGTCCACTTAACGACTGACACATGGACAAGTGCTTGTGGCCAGGGACGCTACATTTCCCTGACGGCACACTGGGTGAATGTCGTGGAGGCTGGGAGCGACTCGGACCCTGGGATGGCACGGGTGCTACCCACGCCGAGGATTGCGGGCCCTACCTCCATCAGGGTTTCCGCCAGCACCTACGTTATTGGCTCCTCCTCCTCTGTTTCCACCTCCGAATTCTCTGCACGCAGCGCCACTCCCCCATCAGCCGGTAGCTGGAAGCAGTGTAGCACTGCAGTGGGGAAGCGTCAACAGGCCGTGCTGAAGCTGATCTGCCTTGGGGACAAACAGCACACGGCCTCAGAGCTGTTGCAGGGGATTAGTCACCAGACCGAGCAGTGGCTCTCGCCACTCAACCTGCAACCAGGCATGGTTGTGTGTGATAATGGGCGTAACTTGGTGGCGGCTTTGGAGCTCGGCAAGCTCACACACGTACCATGCCTAGCGCATGTATTTAATTTCGTGGTTCAGCGATTTCTAAAAACCTACCCCAATGTGCATGATCTCTTGACCAAGGTGCGCCGCGTGTGTGCACATTTCCGTAAGTCATCTACAGCTTCAGCCGGCCTGTTGACACTGCAGCAGCGCTTACAATTGCCAGCTCACCGGCTGCTGTGTGACGTGAGCACGCGCTGGAACTCCACCTTCCACATGTTGGCCCGGCTTTGTGAGCAGCAGAGGGCAGTAGTGGAGTACCAGCTGTTACACGGTCGTCGCCTCTCCGTTCAACTTCCTGTAATCAGAAGTGAGGAGTGGGAATGGATGTCAGACCTCTGTGAGGTTTTACGCAATTTTGAGGAATCGACACAGATGGTGAGCGGCGATAACGCTATTATCAGTGTAACCATCCCACTTCTGTGTCTACTGAAACGCTCGCTGCTCACAATTAAAACTGACGCTTTGCATGTGGAAGAGGTGGAAATGCGGGAGGAAGAGCTTACACAAGGTGATAGCCAGAGCACCCTCACTTCGTCTTCTCAGCGACAATTGGAGGAGGCGGAGGAGGAGGAGGAGGAGGAGGAGGAGGAAGACACGGTTGCCTCCGCTACAGAGGGTAGCCATGGAACTTTAGTTCCATCTCTTCAGCGTGGGTGGGCAGAAGAGGAGGAAGAGGATGAGGAGATTGAGAGTCATCCTCCTGGTGAGGACAGCGAAATCTTGACTGTTGGTACTCTGGCACACATGGCTGACTTTATGTTAGGCTGCCTTTCCCGTGACCCACGCGTTATACGCATTTTAGACAACACGGATTACTGGGTGTTCACCCTTCTGGACCCCCGCTACAAAGAGAATTTCTCATCTCTCATTCCTCCGGTGGAGAGGACAAGCAAAATGGTGCAATACCAGAAGGTTCTTGTTGAAAAATTGCTCCAAAATTTTCCATCTGACAACGCTGGCGGCAGAGTACGTGCTACCTTGGCCAACCGAGAAGGGGAGAAAAGGGGAGCACACAGCAGTTTCAACAAAGGCAGGGCAACACTCTCCAAGGCGTGGGACACCTTCATGACACCCCGCCAGCACCCTCACCCTGATGCGCAGCCTAGTGTCACATGGAGGGAAAAGTTTTGGAAGATGGTGAAGGAGTACGTAGCAGACCGTGTCAGCGTCCTCAATGATCCCTCTGTGCCTTACAACTACTGGGTGTCCAAGCTGGACACGTGGTATGAACTGGCACTCTATGCCTTGGAGGTGCTGGCCTGCCCTGCCGCCAGCGTTCTGTCTGAGCGGGTATTTAGTGCTGCTGGTGGCATCATAACAGATAAGCGTATCCGCCTTTCCACCGACAATGCTGATAGGTTGACACTTATAAAAATGAACAAGGCCTGGATTTCCCCTGACTTCTCCACTCCACTGGAGGAAAGCCCCGGGGGAACATAAACTCACTTTATATATGTTATTTACAATGATGGGAATACTCTGTATTCCCATTCACCCCTTCCACCCAAAAAACGGGTATATGGTTGACTCTCTTCCATATACCCTGTGATATAATTTTTATATAGGGCCAGCTCACCAGCGGGCCCTGTGATATAATTTTTATATAGGGCCAGCTCACCAGCGGGCCCTGTTTGACAACTTTTTGTATAGGTCAGCTCACCAGCGGGCCTTCTCATATAATGTTTTATTGGGTCAGCTCTCTAGCGGGCCCTCTCATATAATGTTTTATAGCGTCAGCTCACTAGCGGGCCTTCGCATATAATGTTTAGGATGGTCATCTCCGCAGCAGACCCTCACCCATAATGTTTTAGATGGTCGGCTCAGCGCACGTTTCCCTCTTAATCATGGCCTCAATTCAGAAAAATCAAGGAAATTTTTGGGAGAATTTGCCTCTGCGCACGTTTCCCTCTTAATCATGGCCTCAGTTCAGAAAAATCGAGGAAATTTTTGGGAGAATTTGCAGATGATATACAAGTAAATATACAGCAAATACTGTTTGGTAACAATTTTTCGCCTAAAGTCGTTTTTATCTGCCTTTTTGTGTGTTTTACGGTCAGTCTGTAAAAATGGCGTACTACGGGCGAAAGATCGTTCCCAGCAGCGATGTTGGAGTCCAAGATGCATCCAGACATCCTCCCTATGCTGTCCCTGAACCATTTCTGTAGTGTTTCCATCTTTTTCTGCCCTTTTCCTATGGACCAGGCACCCTCCCCTCATCAGAGCAGGGGGTGCCTGGTGTAATGCTCGAGTCCTCCCATTGACTTCAATGGGGCTCGGGTGCTCGGCCGAGCACTCGAGCCTCCGGGGGTGCTCTGTCAGAGCACCCGAACACCCGAGCATTGGGGTGCTCGCTCATCACTAATGAAGATGTGTGCTAACTGTTTGGCTGAATGAGGAGCAATCGCTAATCCTCACTCAAAATGGCAGACATGTTAGCCACTCATACTTTTTGAACGCATTCGCTAAAAACTTTCACTAATTGAGAGAAACCATAACCAATTCAGTAACATTTTGGTGTAATCAGTTTGCCATCAAAGGTACACTGTAAATAGCGATTGCGCTAGTTTCTTACATTCCGCACTAAATCCCCTTTAAAATTCAAAAGAAATTGACTCATATTTCCCTTTAGAAGTTTGGTATCATTTACTTGATATTGAGTACAGACCTCGCAGGTATGGGTGTAACTACAGGACTGCAGAAGTTGCAGTTTTGCTGGGCCCCACATCCATGGAGGCCTTAACTGCCCCAGGGTTCGATCGATTTTAGCTATGCATCTGTGAAAGTAATTTTGTGTTTTGGGACCCAAACATTTTTATTGCCTCTGGACTCTGTAATGACAAGTTATGTCAATGCTCCAGCAGAGGCATAACTAGAAGCCACGGGGCCCTGGTGCAAGTATTGCTATGGGCCCCCGACCACATTGCCCCTCAATCTCCACATTGCCCCTTCCACAATGCCCCCATCTCCACATTGCCCCTTTCACATTGCCACCATCTCCACATCGCCCCTTCCACAATGCCCCTCAATGTCCACATCACCCCTTCCACAGTGCCCCTCAATCTCCACATTGCCCCTTCCACAGTGCCCCCATCTCCACATTGCCCCTTTCACATTGCCTCCATCTCCACATTGTCCCTTTCATATTGCCCCTTCCACAATGCCCCCATCTCCACAGTGCCCCCCAATCTCCACATTGCACCTTCCGCAATGCCCCTTCCACATTGCCCCTAAATCTCCTACCTCCCTGGTGTTCCAGTGGCAGAGGACAGGTCTGTGCCTCTTTCTGCACAGGCCTCTTCTCCCGTGCGGTCCTCTTCAGTAATGCAGTAATGAGATGATGTCATCTCCCAGTGCTCTACATTACGAGAGTGCTGGTCTGCCCGAGGGAATACTGATCTCCCTCTGGCAGACCGGCACTCTCATAATGTAGAGCCCCAATGCTCTGCATTACTTAATTGCGGGCATCAGCAGAGGGGGTCACAGCAGGCGGCCGGGCCCCTGGAATGACAGGCCCGGTCGCAGGTGTGACCCCTGCGGCCCCTATAGCTACGCCACTGTGCTCCAGGATTATTCCTCAGGTAGATGACAACAAACTATGTGCTATATTCGGGAACTTAAAGGGATAGTAATACCTCGTTTAAACTTTACCTCTGGGTATTATTTACTATTTGTTAACATTTTGCGCTATATACAGTTACTTACAGATTTGTAGTTCAAATCCTATTGAAGCAGAAAGGATCCACCTCCCAACCCTTTCCCTGCACCACTGATCCTCTCTGTCTGGTCCAGATGGAGAGCAGCGAGGGACAATCTTCAGTAAGCAAAAGGGTTTTCCTTATACTTACCGAGTGAAGATTGCTACATCTGTCCAGTCCCACCACCAGATTCCAAATCTAAGGGGAGGGGCCTAGAAGGGGAGGGAGGTGGATCCTTTAATCTTGAATAGCTTTTGAACTACAAATCTGTAAGTAACTATATAAAGTACAATATTTTTTTAAAAATTGTAAATAATACACATAGCTAAAGTTTAAATGAGGTATTACTATCCCTTTAAAGAGGACCTGTTCTGGTATAAACCAGATTTGTCAGCTATCCCATTGATTTAAATGACTCTTTATACTCCTTGAATACAGATAGTTTTCCCAAGATTTGCAAATCTGTAGCATTTGAAATGTAGCTAATACATTGTTTAACTCCTTAATGACGCCTTATCAGGATCTCGGGTGGCTGTTAAGTACCATGGAGATTTTTTTTTTTTGCGCATGTTATTCATGTGCAGCCGCGTTACCGTCACAGAATTCCATGACATGCCAGGACCATAACGGTCCTGGCACATCATTGGCCTTTCAGGGGTTAATAAAATGTCTCATATCTGTCCCACCTCTCTAATTTTACATCACAGTTGAACACTACAGGAGAGAGCTTATGTTTTTCTTTGCAATGCATTGCATGCCCTTCTGGTCCTTAATGGGTTAACCAATAAAAACAGACGGTCTGATTAACAGGAAGTGACACAGACTGATATATACAGCATCTGCCCCTATCACAATGGGATTACGTCTTTTCTGAGCAACGAGATGTTTATAAGTACGGGAACCTCTTAATCACATTGAAAACAAAAACGCTGGTTCCCCAACGGCCAGACAATGCTGACGGGGTTTTATTGGATCTATTTTTCTGCCAAGTGACTAAAATAGTGATTAACCGTGTAAGAGGAGAAAATGTTCCCAATAGAATATGCCACGGTGAAGTTACAGTGAGGTCATAGTGAGGCTGATATGTAGCTACTGCACTTTCTACATACTAAAAGGTCACTCAGCAATTAGGGGTTGTTTAGACTCCAGGGCATCGTACAAAATGGTGTCTAATTAGCAAAACATTGCACAAATTGAAATGCAAGATTTTCTAATCTCTAATAACCCTATGAGTCCCAGAGGGATACAGAACGCATTGCTGTCTGGCATTCAAGGGTGTCAGAAGCTAAATTTAACCCTTTAAGTACCAGAGGGGTATACTTGCAATGTGCTGCGTACCCCACTGGCGCTCAAAGGGTTAAATCGAGCTTTTGACACCCCCCCCCCTTGAATGCCAGAGAGATCTCCAATCCTTTGCAAATAAATAATTTGGAGACTTCTCTAGCATTTATGAGGTTAAAAGTCCAATTATTGTAAACAAGGATTTTTATCCACCCCCACCCCCCAACCTGCTCCTCCTTGCTGCCTCTTGCTTGCTCCATAGTTGTTCCAGGCCTTGTAAGAATCAAACTTGCTCCATGGCATTCAAAGGGAGCCATTACTTACAAACTATATCAATAGCTGTATAATGCAACGACCGATCATTTTGGAGAATCACAACAAGATGTTCAGTAACGTTTGTTTGTAAATTTACTTCTCATTTAGGAATTTCTGTAGACAAAAGGCAATACATATATACACTATATGTATGGATACCAAAAAGGTGTACTATTAATGTGATGTAAGTTGAAACTAGAACCTCTTTTTCAAAGTGGTAACTTTTCACTTTGCCAGATGAATTTATAGACAGGTTTTTCACATATGACTCCTTATTAGAGAGACATTCTGTGTCAACTCTGTTCCTCGATTTTGGGTTTCTTACACCAAATTCAAGGAGTCACCCTATCATATTGGGTTGTGTGTGTTTTTTTCACTGGCCAGTGTAATTACGTCCCACTAGACCACAGTACAGTATATCAATTACATCATTATCTTACCAACCTCCATAGTGGTCACTCCGACATTTATCTCTTTTATTAGAGAAGAGGCGAGCGATGCTGAGGATGACATGATGACTGATAATGATGATCATGATGATTTACATCTAGACTATATCCCTCCAGCATCCTCCTCTTCTTCACACACAGATAAAGTTGAGAGAGAGAGAGAGAGAGAGATGATGACATGGGTACAAAAGTAAAGGCAAAGCTCAATATTCGGTCTATAAACTGTTTGAGAAAACCATTGGAAATTCTGACCCTGGACAAGCAAACATTGCAAAACTTACACTGTCATCCTGGAAGTCATCACCAACGGTTGTGGTGCACATGCGTGACGTAGGCGGACTGTTCACGTTCCTCCTCTATATGGTCCAGCCGGCATCCAAGCCTCGCTGCCAGGTTCCTTCCGGTTTTTGGGTCTTTATCTGCCTGCTCTGTGCTCCATCCAGACGCGTTAGTATAGCATCTTTTCCTGTGATCCTCGAGTATCCTGTGTATGACCCGGACCATATCTGACCAAGTCATTGCCTGTTCCAAGTGTTGCCTTATCCTGTGTATGACCCGGACCATATCTGACCATGCCATTGCCTGTTCCAGTGTTGCCTTATCCAGTGTATGACCCGGACCGTATCTGGCCAAGCCATTACCTTTTCCAAGTGTTGCCTTATCCTGTGTATGACCCAGACAGTATCTGACCAAGCCTTTGCCTGTTCCAGTGTTGCCTTATCCTGTGTATGACCCGGACCATATCTGAGCAAGCCATTGCCTGATTCAGTGTTGCCTTATCCTGTGTATGACCTGGACCGAATCTGACCTAGTCTTTGCCTGTGCCTGAGTTCCTCAGGGTATATATCTGCCCCGAACGGTGGTTCTGCTGCGAGGGATCCTTCCACTGCGGAGTCCTGAGTGAGTACCTTTTATCTTATTTGGAGTGTTTAGTCCTTACTCCCTGGGGATTACTGAGTATAGTTTGCCTTGGTTGGGGTTATCCGGGGTCACCCGGCGGCTCCTCTGCTGGGGACCACAACATCTGGCTTCGCGGCCAGCACCTTTAGATGGCTCAGCCGCAGCACAGCCCTAGTATCGACAACCAACGCCCCCTAGCACCGCTCCCTAGCCTCGCACCCCAATGTCTTGATCAATAATTCCTTGTTGGAGGAGTAGCTTGTTCCTCTGGTTATGTACTCCCGGTCTCTCGGCATCTTTTATCCGTCGGGGTCGTGACACTAGGAGAGACACCATAAACAAGTCAAACGTGCCACAACTAGCAGCAGTAGCAGAAGTATTCCTGGGTGAAGTGTGGGTGTTAGGTTGAGATCATCAGATAATCACCATTTAGACAGCAAACCAAAAAATCTTTGATACCCCGCCCCATGCCTTGTTGCTTATTTAATATGTATTGGTGAGAGCAAAGCAAAGCGAGGTGTGAGATTAAAATTCCTCTCCAAACCATAATCATCATGTCTACATTTTGGATTTTTTGGAGTAAGAACTATGAAGTAGGCTTTGCCTTATAATTTCCCCCATTTTGAAGCACTTTGTTATAATCTAGTATACTTCATCTGCATCACTGATAGTTTTTATTTATTTTAAATTAAGAAAAAAGCTTCTTGTTCTTGCCTTCTTGATCAGAAATGATGATATTTTGCTCTGTCAAGCATGCTTTGATTGACCTTTTTTCATTGTCTAATATTTTTTGATCAACTATTTTTCCAAACTACCAATTTTTGTCATTTTCCCTTGATGGTTTCTTCTCTTGAATGGTTCTTCCCCGTTTGTAAAATTCACTATGTCCCATGTTCCTGGAAATATTTACTTTTTGATACTCTGGTTTATCGTGCAGAGGGAACACCTTTATTTTGACCTTCATTAGAAGCCAGCTATCTTACCCTCACCTTGAGACCTTACCTAGATGTCAGTTCTATCATGTATGGGAAATAGTTACAGATTCTAGACAAGGGCTGTCCATGTTCCGTCCTCAAGGACCACCAACAGGCCAGGAATTACAGATTTTCCTCATTAAGCACAAGTGAGTTAATCAGTGACTCGTTCATTTTGACTGATTCACCTGTGCTTAAAGTGGAACTACCACCTAATAATAAGATAGCATCACATCATTGCCCATCTGGCGACTAGCTGCTCAGCAGCGCTGGTCGCCAGAATTATTACCGGATTAAAGAGAAATCTCTATTCTTCATGGACTGACAGCAGGACGGAGCATGGACATCTTGCCCTAGTGACGTCCACGCGTCTGCGCTGTCAGTCCCAGAGGGGTCTAGGAGGCGTTGCTAGGAGCCATTTGGTTCTGGCTGAGACTGACAGCACAGGCGGGTGAACGTCACTAGGGCAAGATGTCCGCGCTCCGTCTTGCTGTCAGTCCATGAAGAATAGAGATTTCTCTTTAACCCTTTGAGTGCCAAGTGGGTACATTGTACGAGTTTGGACAGCTGTACCCGCTGTGCCAAGCTCGTACGATGTACCCACTAAAATGCGGTCACTGCATGAGCCGGTATAACCGGCATGCAGTGGCCGCATTTAAAAAAAAAAAAACCTGGGCAATCGTGGGGGGACATGAGGATCACTCCTCATGTCCCCCCTGTTATTGATCTCCCAGCCGATCGCGCTGGGAGATCAATAAAAGAAGAGGAGAAGCGCAGCAGAAGCGCAGCTTCTCCTCTTCCTTCTCTCCTACCCGAACTTCCGGGTAGGAGTGGGCGGGACCGGGGGAAGCCTCCCAGGCTGGGAGATCAATAACTGGGGGGACACCAGGAGGGGTCCTGATGTCCCCCACGAGGTCTGAGTAATTAAAAAAAAAATAAAATAAAATAAAAAAATGCTAAGTAGCCCTGTGAGTGCCGCAGGGGTCCCCAGCACATTGCTTTGCAATGTGCTGGAGACCCTTGTAGCACTCACAGGGTCATTTTTTGGGGGTTTGTTTTTTTTTTTTTTTGAAAGACCTCATTGGGGGGATCAGGGGGAATCCTGATGCCCCTCAATGAGGTCTATTATTAAAAAAAAAAAAAAAAAAAAATGTTTAACCCTGTGTGTGCCACAGGGGGGGTCCAATGCACCCCCCCCTCCTGTGGCACACACAGGGCTTCTATCATTACTTTGTTACTAGAGATTGTTGGGGGGCCATCAGGATTGGTCCTGATGGCCCCCCAACAAGCTCTGATTACAAAGTAATAATAAAAAAAAAAATTAACCCTCTGAGTGCCAGAAGAGTCCAATGCATTGCTTTGCAATGCCCTGGAGACCCATGTGGCACTCACAGGGACATTTATTTTGATTCCTTTTATTTTTTTTTTTTTAAGACCTCATTGGGGGAATCAGAGGGGTCCTGATACCCACCAATGAGGTCCATAATAAAAAAAAAATGTAAAGAAAAAAAAATTAACCCTGTGTGTGCCACAAGGGGGGCCAATGCAGCCCCCCTTCTGCGGCACACACAGGGCATTTATCATTACTTCGTTATCAGAGATTGTTGGGGGGCCATCATGATTGGTCCTGATGGCCCCCCAACAAGCTCTGATTACAAAGTAATAATAAAAAAAAAAATTAACCCTCTGAGTGCCACAAGGATCCAGTGCATTGCTTTGCAATGCGCTGCAGACCCCTGTGGCACTCACAGGGTCACTCTGTTTGTGGACATATATATTTTTTTTACTAAGACCTCATTGGGGAGGGATCAGGGGGTCCTGATGCCCCTCAATGAGGTATATAATAAAAAAAAATTAAATCAAAAATTAACCATGTGTGTGCCACTGGGAGGGGGGGTTCAATGCAGACCCCCTTCCTGTGGTACACACAGGACTTTTTAGCATTACTTTGTGATCAGAGCTTGTTTGGTGGCCATCTGAATACAAAGTAACGATAAAAAAAAATTAACCCTTTGTGTGCTGGACACCCCTGTGGCACATAAAGGATTTTTTCCCCCTTTATTTTTTATTTAGACCTCATTGTATGGGTTCTGATGCCCCCAACGAGGTCTACACAAAAATATTGGGGGAAAAAGCCCCAAAAAATGCACGTGCAACAGGAAGGGGGTCCAACGCAGTGCTTTGTATGAGGGGACATACAGTGCACAATGGTAGTCAGAGATCTCCCATACACACTATCAGACACTGCCCCACCATCACCACCATCCTTGCTCCTCTGCTCATACCCACACACACTGCCTAATCCCTCACCCTCTCACACATTTTGTTAGACTTGTAGTCACAGGTCCGCACATACACCGGCTGACGTCCTAGCTTCTTTCATCTGTTAGCCATAAAATCACACATACACTGTTGTATGTGAACCCAGAGCAGTGGGGTACCATTTTTTTTTGGCTGGCAAGAAGTCCTCCTAGGAAATCCCACGCCATTGAACCATTTTAGTATCTTTGAAGTGACTGATGTGTAAAACAAATGTTTGTTTTTCTTTCCTGTAGCACCACATTCTGGAAATAGTTGTTCCAAATAACTTAGGGGTACAAAGGCAAGTGACCCCTCATTAGATGCGGCAGGTTGTCTTCTTTCCAAAATGGTATGGTTTATCTACCTTTTCTTCAATTCTGAAGGTGTTATAGCCATTTTTCTACAGGCAAGTCAGGTTTGAGAAAATGTTAGAAACATCAGAGGTTGTAGTAGGTGTAGTTTTCTACTTCTAGCACCCCCTAAGGTAGTTCAACTCATATCAATGGGGTGTCGTTTGACTCCTAAGAGCACTAGCAAACAAATGCAGTTGAAAATTCCATGGTTTTCACAGAGCTCCATACATTTAAAGGGGCAGAAATGTAAAAAAAAGCATTTTTTTTCATTAGCGCCACCTCCTGGAAGCATTTGTGCATACCAGCCTTTGGGTAAGAAGGCAAGTGACCCCTCATTAGATGCGGCAGGTTGTTTTCTTTTCAAAATGGCATTGTTTCTCTACCTTTCCTGCATATCTATTATGGTTATAACCATTTTAGTGCAAGCAGATAATTTAAAAAACAAAAGTGTCAGGTTTACGTTCGTGTTCCTAGCACCCACATATTGTATGTTAACCCACACAAATGGGCTACCATTTTTCTCATGATGGTAGCAAGTACTGAATACAGCAGGAAATGTTATGGTTTTCAAAGATTTTAGTATCTTTGAAGTGGTGGAAATGTAAAAAAACCTGTATTTATTCCCATAGCGCCACCTTTTGGAAATATTTGTGCACTTCAGCCCAGGGGGTAGAAAGGCAAGTGACCCCTCATTTGATGCGGGAGAATGTCTACTTTCCAAAATGGTATACCTTTTATACCTTTCCTTCATGTCTCTAACAGTTATGGACATTTTAGTACAAGCAGCCATTTTCGAAGAAGCAAACAGGTAGGTGTAGTTATGTGCTTCTGGCACCCCTAAGGTAGGTCGACTCATTCCAGTGGGGTGTCATTTTTCTTCACTTCTGTATTTGTTATAACCATTTTTGTACAGACAGGTAATGTTTGAGAAAATGTTAGAAAAATTAGAGGTTGCAATAGGTGTAGTTTTGTACTTGTAGCGCCCCCTGAGGTAGGTGAACTCATACCAATGGGGTGTTATTTTTCTCCTAAGAGCACTAGCTAATGAATACAGTTGGAAATGCCATGGTTTTCACACATTTTAGTTCATTTGAAGGGGCAGAAATGTAAGAAAATGCCTTTTTTTTTCATTAGCGCCATCTTCTGGAGGCATTTGTGCACACCAGGCTTGGGGTAACAAGGAAAATCACCCCTCATTAGATGCAGCAGGTTGTCTACTTTCCAGAAATATATAGTTTTATATAGTTATTCCACTGTTTTAGGGTAGTTTTACCACAAAAATCCTAGAATGCGCATATTAGTTTATAAAGTTGAAAATGTCATTTTGCGCTGCTGGTGATTAGGGCTCTACGCTAGCCATGGACGTAGGTAAAACTATACAAATTTGGTATTTTTTTACTCGGGGGACTTGAGGCTTTTTCAAATAATTGAAACTTTTTCAATCAAGGTAAATGTTTTTGATACATAGTATGTGATTTTAGCAAAATGAGTAAATTTTCACTTTTTTTTGTCATTATGACATCATAGCTTTTTGCACAATGTAAAATTCTCTTCATGTAAGGTACCACAAGAAAGCTCAATTCGTTCTGAAAAAAACAATATATAGTTTTCCATATGTAACTAAAAATCCCCAGAGGAAATCAAGCCTAAACGGAAGGATAGCAAAAATGTTGAAAAAGTGTCTGGCCTGCAGGGTTCAGAAAATGGCCCGAGCCTCTGGCACTGAAGGGGTTAATCCGGTAAGAATTCTGGCGACGAGCGCTACTGAGCAGCTAGTCGCCAGATGGGCAATGATGTGATGGATGCTATCTTATTATTGGGTGGTAGTTCCGCTTTAATCAGGGGAATCGTTACATCCTTCCCTGTTGGTGAACCTTGAGGACTGGACTTGAACAGCCTGTTCCAGACTAGACCAAATGAAGAAGAAAATTACAGTATGAAGGTTAAATCTAAATACAGGACTTATATTCTTCTGTTGTGTACTTATTACACTTTCTCCAATTAAATGTAAAACGTGCTAGAAAAAGCTGGCATAAGTGAACGTTACAGGCAAATCAAACCTACAAAGTCCACCATTTATGGCCTTTAAAAAGGGTAGGCATTTAAAAGATAGATTAGTCAGGACAGATATAGGCCCCCCTCACAAAAAGTAAGAAAACATTTCTTGCCCCCCCCAGGATAGGTGATACCCTTGCATCAGATGTTCTCAGTGTAGTAATTGATTAATGAACTGTGCACATGTAATAGTGATTACACTGATTACAGTGTAGAAGTGCCCTTGCAGTAAAATTTATGTTGGAGAAACCACACATCCCTTGAGGGAAAGGGTCAGTGAACATAAAAATGATATTTGTAAATATCATATAATAAGTTTCTTAAAGGGATAGTAACACTTCGTTTTAACTTTATTTTATTTTGTAGGCATTAAAAAAACATGAAGAATGATATAAGTCTTATCTCTCAAACCTTTATGGTTTATGAGATATTCACAAGCAAAGTTTCCCCTCCCGCCCCTTTTACCTAGTGTAAGCCATCTCTTCTCAGATGTGGAATCCAGTCCATAGACCAGACAGATAACAGCAGGGGACAATCTTCTTCCTATGAGAACAATGAAAGCCCTGCCCCCCTTGACAAGTTTTTCAGGTTTTTCCATTATCTTAATTGAAGATTGTCCCTCTCTGTAGTCTACCTGGGCATCTCCCTTCTGATCTGGTTGAACAGGGGGGGATACTTTGTTTGTGAATATCTCTTAAACCATAAAGGTTTCAGAGATAAGACTTATATCATTCTTCATGTTTTTTTAATGCCTACAAAATAAAATAAAGTTAAAATGAAGTATTACTATCCCTTTAAGGCATTGTATTTTACGGAAAAAAATCACAGCCCTTTACAACTTAGATATTAAATGATAGTTTCTGTCACAAGCCAGGAAGGGACAGAGAGATTAGGTCAGGCTTCTTACAACATGATAATCATTGTGAATTAGGAGGCCTGATGCACTCACGCCCTTGATTATCCTAGCCAATTTTTATTCGGTCCATAAGATTCTTTTTGTCCAATTAAGTGTTCCCTTTTTCTTTCCATAATGATATATTTCTTTAATTGATTTAATATCTGATGTACACTTTGCAGTGGGGTTAGTATTAGTCTGTTCCCTTTTAAAGGGATAGTAATACTTCGTTTTAACTTTATTTTATTTTGTAGGCATTAAAAAAACATGAAGAACGATATAAGTCTTATCTCTCAAACCTTTATGGTTTATGAGATATTCACAAGCAAAGTTTCCCCCTCCGCCCCTTTTACCTACTGAAAACAATCTCTTATCAGATGGGGTATCTGGTTGTAAGACCAGACAGATAACAGAAGGGGACAATCTTCTTCCTATGAAAACAATGAAATCCCTGCCCCCCTTGACAAGCTTTTCAGGTTTTTCCCTTATCTTAATTGAAGATTGTCCCTCTCTGCAGTCTACCTGGGCACCTCCCTTCTGCTCTGGCTGAGCAGTGTTACATCAGTAAAAGGGACGGGAGGGGGACACTTTGCTTGTGAATGTCTCTTAAACCATAAAGGTTTGAGAGATAAGACTTATATCATTCTTCATTTTTTTTTAATGCCTACAAAATAAAATAAAGTTAAAACGAAGTATTATTATCCCTTTAAAATCCACAATACCATATGTTGAGCTACACAAGACCTCGTTTTCTTCATACATGTGGATTGTCTGAGTCATGTCTTCTTAGTAGTACCAAGGGCCTATCTTTTCTTATGTATAAGTATACAAAGTGTCGGTTATATTCCTTTTTGCTACCAGTGTGAATTTGGAAATGGTATCATTAGGTTTGAGAAATGGTCAATCCTGAAGTGTTGCCTTAAAACACTAATGCCTTAGTATTGACATGAGACAATAATTGTCTTTGTTACAGAGTGCTGTCCCGTCATATTTCATTTGTATAAGTTGGTTTTGGTAATAGAACTTTGACATGCATCATTATTCATCCTACAAGCATGGACTTCTTCTGTTTTCACCAGGTTTAGTTCAATTTACATTTTTTCTGTCAATGATTTGTTTGATCGCCCTTAGACAAACAACCATTTTTAATCAACAAAATGCTTACGATTATGGGAATTGTTGTGCAACCACAACTTAAGACAGCTCTGTCTTACCCTTTAGGCAAAACAAGCAGCTGGTTAGGGCTCAACATTTTCAGGGATGTCACAACAAAGTTGGCCTCAGCCAGAGGATGCAGTGAGGATACTGCCAGTACTTTCCCAAATTCTCTCTTCTGGTATAAGGGGATAGTAATACTTCCTTTTATCTTTATTTTATTTTGTAGGGATTAAAAAAACATGAAGAACGATATAAGTCTTATCTCTCAAACCTTTATGGTTTGAGAGATATTCACAAGCAAAGTTTCCCCTCCCGCCCCTTTTACCTAGTGTAAGCCATCTCTTCTCAGATGTGGAATGCAGTCCATAGACCACACAGATGACAGAAGGGGACAATCTTCTTCCTGTGAGAACAATGAAAGCCCTGCCCCCCCTTGGCAAGTTTTTCAGGTTTTTCCCTTATCTTAATAGAAGATTGTCCCTCTCTGCAGTCTACCTCGGCACCTCCCTTCTGATCTGGCTGAGCAGTGTTACATCAGTAAAAGGGGCGGGAGGGGGATACTTTATCATTCAATTACTCTTGAACCACAACTCTGACAGAATTGAAATAACACTCTCCAAAGTCCAAATACTATGATGATTAATTAGAGCTGCTTTTATTATGAAACATTACTATCCCTTTAATGTGATAAGTTTATGTATTAATTGATGAAATTATTAGCCAAATGATAGAGTTCTTTACTGTGCCATTAAAATATGATTGGGGTGGTGGGTGGGGTTATTTATGGATGGTTGTGGTTATGGGAGGAGCTAGGTATTCCTGGGGTTCTCTGCAGGATGGGTTTGATTTATATAGAAACACTGAATTTGACATAAGATAAGAACCAGTTGACCATCTAGTCTCTCCATTTCCCAATCTAGTTAGCCCGGATATGTTCAACAGTTCCTTGTATTTATTGTTTTTAATTCATTTTAATATGTTTGTAAATTGCCACCAAGCCCTTCTTTTCATTGTACATGGTGTAGCCTAAGCGAGAACAGCTTCTATTCTCTCCGAATATTAAATAATGGTGCTGATGAAGTCTGCACTGAAAGACTTCTAGTGTGAGTATCATCCTCTTTTTACATACTGGGTTCATAAGTGTGTTGGCCAGAGAGAATGAGAGAAGCATCAAACCCCTGACATATACATTTCAGCCTTATTGGGCCTCATCAGTGAGGTTCGGCTGTTCTCTCTAGGCACTGTGAGCAAGGGGTCCATGTCTAGATTCCTTCATTACTATTAGGTTGACCAACCCCAGGAGCAATTTACATGTTCAAAATTATCGGCCAGAGATGGTTAACTAGGCTTATGGACCTGCAATGGTATGCAAACAGTTCCTTAGGACTAGTATCCTACACCAGGGTGCAATCTCTTTTAGTTCACAAGTGCCATACGCAGAGAAGAAATATTCTGAAGCATATGATAATGGTCTTGCCCAAGTGACAGTCCAGCTACAAAATGCCCGACAGTTCCTCTATGAACGAGAGACGTAGCCTAGCGGGAACAGCTTCACCTCCCCAGCGAGGCCCAATAAGGCCAAAATGTTCATCTGAGGTTGGCTGCTTCTCTCGTTCAATGAGGAATTGTCTGGCATTTTATAGCTGCACTGTCATATGGGCATGATCAGTATGATTTGCTTCAGAATATTTCTTCTCTGTGTAGCTGTAGCCGTGAGCTAAAAGAGAATGAAGCCTGGTTGCAGGACACCAGTTCTAATGATCTGTTTGCATACAGTGCAGTTTCATAAGCATCTCTGATCCATCTACTTATATACTGGGTGTTTCTTACTGGTGTGCGAACTTGCAACAAAGTATGTGTACCCGATGATTGCTCTTCATAAATGTGTCTTGTTTTGGATCAAAAGGTGTCCATGCTAGAAGTAAGTGATAACTTCTATGTTGGGTGTCCATTTGAACATCATCATCATCTTGGATAGGCTGCAGAGCAGAGACAAGGATTTGTTATATCCTGATGTTAGTCACTCCTGCCCCCGGGTAATATAATTAATGATTATAATGTTTCTATTTCGCCTCGGGTGTTCTCACAGCAGCTGGGACGCAAGAACAATTTATGTTCCCCTTTTCTTGCATGTTTTCTAGACATGCCCTCTTGTTCTAAAATTCCTTTTATTGTGAGAACATTGATCATTCCTGAAACATTATTAAAACCTTTAATATAGTTGAAGGTTTTAGTCATATCACCCCTCTCTCGTCTAATATCCAAACTTTACATATTAAGGTCCTTCTGGTATCTTTGGTGATACAATTTGTTTTTATTCCATGTACCATGTACTTCAATAAAATAGAGGTTATTCAAAGAAAGGCCACTAAACTAGTGGCCTTTTTTTGAATACTCTTTATTTTATTGATGTCCTTCTAGAAGTATGGTCTGCATCACTGTACATCATACTCTAGGTGAGGTTGAACTAGGGATCTGTAAAGTGACATGTGGACTTCTCTTCTTCTAACGCTAATGCCTCTTCCTATATAACCTAATATCCTATTGGCATTCCTCAGGACTTTGCTGTAGAATGATTTAATTTTAAAACACTAGAAAGGACTGAAAAAGTCTCAGTTTAAAGTGACAGTCAACCTCCTTTTTGACTGCACATTCTTCATGTACATCATATGTAAATTCAAATTGCCTATACTTTGCTCAGGCACTGGAATGGATCATAGTGGCCAATCCAGAGTCAACAGTCACCCAGGACATCAAAGTTGTCCAATCTGGAAATTGCAGAAATTGAAACCAACTAATAGGAATCTAGCCCCAACTTCAACATCCCTCTGAGGCACAGCCGGTCTTCCCTATGACTATTTAATAGATTCCACACCTCCAGTAACCTCTTGCCACTGACAGTAATTAATTTACTATTCCGTATTACAAGAAAAAAAAACACGTCAATATAATTTCTCCCACAGTGCTCAGCAAGCCTGAAATAACCTACCAGGAAAAAAAAATCAAAACTTCTGCCAGGTTAAAATCCCTAAACATTTCTGCTTCTTTGTACTTAAAAACAACTTGCAATTGTATATAAATACTGATGTGTTATTTTTATTTTAAATGCTCTCCAGGACATATTTGACAAGAAGAGAAATCTCAATGTATTCTTCCTGGTAAAACACATTCTAAATAAATAAATGCAAGAAAATAGAGTACTACCCTGTATAAAAAGAGGTGTAGATGTACAGGATGCTAATATTATTCTACATCTGTATAAATCCTTGGTTAGGCCTCATCTAGAATATGGAGTGGAGTTTTGGGCACCAGTTCTTCAAACATACATGGTAATACATACAATACTGAACTGGAAAAAGTACAGAGACATGCAACAAAACTGATACAGGGATTTTAGGATCTGAGTTATAAAGAGAGACTAGCCAAACTGGGTTTGTTTACATTAGAGAAGAGACGTCTAAGGGGGTGATATGATTACCATTTACAAATACATTCAAGGTCAATACAAAGAACTATCCAATTAACTAGTTACACAAGCAGCTGAGCTAAGAAAAATAAGTCATCCATTAAGACTAGAGGAAAGGCGCTTTTGACTAAAAACAAAGGCAGGGATTTTTTTACAGTAAGGGCAGTAAAGCCATGGAATTCTTTGCCTCGGGAGGTTGTACTTGCAGATACTGTAGCTGCTTTCAAAAAAGCAATAGATACCTATCTAGCACAGAACAATATTCAGAACTATGATAGATGGCTTCAATGCAGATAAGTTGTTGAATCAGGGAACTATCTGACTGCCATTTGGGGTCAGGAAGGAATTTTTGTACCCACTCGGGGTCAAATTGAAAATGGCTTAAGTGTTTTTTTTTCTTTTTTTGCCTTCCTCTGGGGTGATTTCGCATGGGCTGGACTTGATGGGCACATGTCTTTTTTTCAGCCTTGTCAAATATGTTACTATGTTCCTAAATATAAAGCTCAAAAGGAAGCCTGTGTCACTTTAATTGTTTTAGAGATAAAAGAAAGACCTGTTTCCAAACTTGTGCTTGACTGAAGATCTGAACAAAACCAAGTTTTTGGGAGTCTGCCTCTACCCATTGCCTCACTTCATGACTGGCCAAGGTAAACGGGACACATGATTTGGAGAGGATCCATGCCTTCTGAACTTCCAACCTACCACATTCATTGCTAAGTCGTAATCTTGGAGATCATTTCTCTGCTTGGCACGTAGATTGGTTGTAAAGTGTGTGTGTGTGTGTGTGTGTGTGTGTGACATGACAGAAGCACAACCCGGTGTATGAATCAGGAATGTTTCCTCCTGATCTCTTAGCAATGAACACGGGTTGTGTGGAAGCACCGATAGCGGTAGGCTGGAAGTTCAGGCAAGAGGTAGATTATTTCTCAGATTTAGGGATAGTGATTCTAGTAGCCTGTAAGAACTCTTTGTATCTATGGTGTGGCAAATAATCATTACAGAGAAAGAGGTTTTATGGTCTGTAAGACATATCCATGTTTTTCAGAGAGAATATAGCTTGGTAAAAGGGCGTATCTACTACGCTGCAAAGAAATGAACGCAGGTTGGGTGGAAGCGCCGTTTAAGGAGGTGACATGAGAATCTTGTGCTTTTATGCAAGGCAAGATTCTCATGTTGCCCATCCATAATGGTGACATGCTTCTTGCGGCATGTAGCCGCATGCTGTTGTGCATGCAACATTTTAATAGTGAACCGTCCAAACTCAATTACAATGTGTCCAAGGGGTTAATACATGATATCCACGGCTCAGAGATAGATGTGAGATTAATTTCTAGGAGGAAGACACTATACTTTTTTAAACAATGATTTATTTTGAAATTTGTCATGTTACTCTTACAGCTCTATCAGAAACTGATGGATTGTTTGGTTATTAACTTACTTCATTTATCAAAGATAATTGAATCAGATATTTATGAAGTCATTGGGAGGTGAACTGTCTTCAGTTCAACAGGTTAAACATTAATATTTACAGGATTTTCTAGCCGTGTAGTAGTAAAAGAAAATCAGCAGACAGATATATAAGTTGTTTTATTCAGCCCTTTGAGTGCCAGAGGGGTGTCCGACACATTGCTTTGCAATGCGTTGAACACCCCTCTGGCACGCAAAGGGTTAAAGGTCAATTATCATATAAGTTTGTGCCATTAGGAGCAAACTTAGTTAAGGTGTTAACTAAGTTTGCTCCTACTGGCACAAACTTATATGATAATTGACCTTTAACCCTTTGCGTGCCAAACAACTTACCTGGTAAGTCCAGGAAGTCCAGGAAGTCATTCGCTATAATGGAAACAAAAAAAACCCTGTCATTAAGGGGTTAAAAACACCCAGGGCTGATCTATTGCAGCAACAAAATATCTCTGTCTTTTGAGGGGACAAAACTCCCAGAAGTCTGTGGTCTTAAACTCAAGGTTTGCATGCACATTCCCAACAGACCTGCAATATCAAACTTTCAAGCCCATAACAGATGTTGTAGGGGGAGCTGCATCTCGTAGGACAGGCAACTCTCCTTTGTGATTGCTCTACTCATACATAGTGGGAAACCTCGGGAATCCCCTCTCAGACTCATCTGTTGGTTCACTGGAGCACACAACGCAACCCTGGCTTCACTGGCAGATCTGTTCCGATCCATCGGTGTGGTGACTATAGGATGATAATTATCCTTTATTAAAACAAGAAATAGAAAATAAAAGGGAGGGAACAAAAAAGGAAGCGCCCCTGTGTACATCAATTAGGACAAAACTGGACCAACACCATCTCCCTTCTGGTCCTCACTCACGAGTATATTATTTGGCTAATGGCTTGTGCCAGAACCAACACATAGGCCTCTAGGATGTTAAATGCCCCCAGTAGCAGGAAATTGAACCTTATGATGGTTGCTCTCAAAGGTTGCTCTCCCAAGCGGCAGAATTATCTCCAAAAAACTGAAAATATAGAAAGAGCCAATAATGTGAAATTGTTATAACACAGATATAAGAGTTTACAATGAGCTCAAATGTACTCACATACACATATGGTTAGGCCACTGATATCAGTCGGTCTGACATTCAGGAAGAAGGAGATCATTAACCTGTCCCCATTCAGGCGAACTCCCCGGTGGATGCTTGATCTGGCCCAGCGAAGACCAATGAAGAAAATTCACGTGGAGGATATTCTTGATCAAATGCTCATCTTATTGAAAATTGCACGTCAAACAGGCTTCCAAAGTTTACGCGTTTCACATTTAGATGCCGCGTTATCAAAGCTTAAAAGCCTATGTTGCAATATTAAAAACAAAATGATTACCGGCCTAACCATATGAGTATGTGAGAACATTTGAGCTCATTGTGAACTTTTATATCTGTGTTATAACAATATCACACTATTGGCACTTTCTATATTTTTTGTTATTTGGAGACTTTATTAAAACAACAAATTTATTTAAAAGGATAGTAATACATAATTTCATGTTTATTTATTATTGTAGACATTAAAAAATATTAAGAAATATGTAAGTCTTATCTCTCAAACCTTTATGGCTTGAGAGATATTCGCAACTAAAGTTCCCTCTTCCTGGCTGTTTCAGTCAAGTCTGCCATCTAGCTGACAGACATGGATATTGGCCTGCAGACCGGCCGGAGGCTTTTCAGCAGAGCCAAGATTGAGATCTTTAAAAAGAACTACTTTATTGGAACGGTCTACAAAGTGTGCTCGCAAACCAGGTACACTTTGTAGACCGTTCCAATGAAGTAGTTCTTTTTACAGATTGCGATCTCGGCTCTGCTGAAGACACACCTGACAATCTATGGACAAGAATCCAAGTCTGTCAGCTAGAGGTTTGAGAGAAAAGACTTAATATTATTTTTTTTTAATGCCTACAATACTAAATAAACATGAAATTAAATTTTTTTTTATTTTATTTCTGGATACACAAATCCACAATTTGAGAACTGCAAAAGAATGGCTTCTTCATACGGGAGAAATTGTATGGGTAAGAGATACATTTTGGTTGTTTTTTCCATGAGTTTCTCTTCTACTGCATTGTTCATGTGATTTGCATGCAAGGCTTATTTTTTTTTTTCTCTCAGCATGAATTGATCTTAATATAATTAGATGATTAAAAAGGCACTGAAAACTCTGCTACCTGCATTATCAGTGCAAATTAATGAATGATCCTCTTAAGACTATACTACAAATCTGGTGGAAGTAAATGCACTGTTGGACCAAAGTCACAGCAATCTTCGTTGGCATGCACCATGCGCTGAGTAAATTAGCAGTGTGACCAGCCTGACGCGATAAATGTTTCCAGCTTTCTGTGTTTATTATGCACTGGAAATACCATGATTAAGTTGTCCATCTGAACAACTTCTAGGCATATCAGATGGTATCTTGTAGAGCAGTGGTTCTCCAACCTATACTCAGAGACCACTAAAAGGACAGGGAATGAGGATTTAAAATGACTGTCTCTGATAAACTCCCCTGTTTCCATGCAGGAAAATCTTCCCTTCTTTAACTGTTAGTGGGCCCTGAGGACAGGTTGAAGAACCAATGTTCTAGACTGAGCACTGCATACCACGGAGTAGATAGAAAAATGAATCTAAATAACCTCCGCATAAAGCTCTGGAACCCCATAAAATTTGGTTCCTCATTCATGACATACTGGAACTCATTTACAAGATTTTTTCTTAAACATTTCATTGATATAAAGTCTCATACAACAGAATTAGCAGTTATAATTCCAATTCCAAGATAGGATAACTTTGAGTTACAGGTTGGGAGAATGTACAAATCCACCTGTCCGGCACATTTTCTGTGCATTTGCATTGGTATGAATGTCATCCACCTGGTCTTCAAGGTATGTACTAGAGCCTATAACCACTTTATTTCATAATGGAGAATACACTGCCAGTGCTAAGATTTAGGCTGAAATTCATCAAAGTACATACTTCCCAAGTGTCCCTTTTTGGGAGATATTAGAGGTTCATAAATCACAGGTTCCCTTTTTTAGGAGATATTAGGGGTCCATACCTCCCAATTGCTGTTTAGGAGGGACAGTCCCTCTTTGAGATCCAAATCCCTATGTCCCTCTTTCCCACCCTGGTGTCCCTGTGTTTAGGAGATTAGACTGTGTGGTGTGTATATAAGTGTATCACCCTGGTGTCCCTGTGTTTAGGAGATCAGACTGTGTGGTGTGTATAGATGTGTATCACCCTGGTGTACCTGTGTTTAGGAGATCAGATTGTGTGATGTGTATATAAGTGTATCACCCTGGGTCCCTGTGTTTAGGAGATCAGACTGTGTAGTGTGTATATAAGTATATCACCCTGATGTCCCTGTGTTTAGGAGATCAGACTGTGTGGTGTGTATATAAGTGTATCACCCTGGGTCCCTGTGTTTAGGAGATCAGACTGTGTGGTGTGTATATAAGTGTATCACCCTGGGTCCCTGTGTTTAGGAGATCAGACTGTGTGGTGTGTATATAAGTGTATCAGCCCGGTGTCCCTGTGTTTAGGAGATCAGACTGTGCGGTGTGTATTTAAGTGTATCACCCTGGGTCCCTGTGTTTAGGAGATCAGACTGTGTAGTGTGTATATAAGTGTATCACCCTGATGTCCCTGTGTTTAGGAGATCAGACTGTGTGGTGTGTATATAAGTGTATCACCCTGGTGTTCCTGTGTTTAGGAGATCAGACTGTGTGTATATAAGTGTATCACCCTGGGTCCTTGTGTTTAGGAGATCAGACTGTGTGGTGTGTATATCAGTGTATCACCCTGGTGTCCCTGTGTTTAGGAGATCAGACTGTGGTGTGTATATAAGTGTATCACCCTGGTTTCCCTGTGTGTAGGAGATCAGACTGTGTGGTGTGTATAGAAGTGTATCACCCTGGTGTCCCTGTGTTTAGGAGATCAGACTGTGTGGTGTGTATAGAAGTGTATCACCCTGGTGTCCCTGTGTTTAGGAGATCAGACTGTGTGGTGTGTATAGAAGTGTATCACCCTGGTGTCCCTGTGTTTAGGAGATCAGACTGTGTGGTGTGTATATAAGTGTATCACCCTGGTGTCCCTGTGTTTAGGAGATCAGACTGTGTGGTGGGTATATAAGTGTATCACATTGCTCCACAGCAATAAAACTCATATTAATATTTGTTTAAACTTCAGTGTTTGTGTACATGCATTAGTATGAGTAAGTAAAATGATTTGGTCTTGCTCTTTATGCAAGTTTGTGATTACATAAGGAGCTGTCAATAGATCATGATGTAACCTAAACATTCTTGATAATGCTCCTCCCACCAACCAAGCCCCCAGCAGCACCATTTAAAACAACAGTGTCCCTCTTTGGCCATTTGAAATGTTGGCAGATACGTAAGTATGTGTATATATGTTTTTGCCCCTTTGATTGTAATGGATCTGCCAACTTGAAGCTGGCAGATGAAATTGGCGATTCTATATGGCCATCACTTACTGATGAATGAGTAACGGTCAGATAGGAGCCAGCCATTGCGGAAAGTGTAGAAGGCTAATGTGCAAAGAATTCCTCTGATTTCCTTGTCTATTGATGAATTCCGGCCTTAAAGTGAGCAATCTCTGAAATTCTCCACTAAACCATTTGCAGGGAAATGGACTAACATACAAACATTTCCTCTGTGCTTTGTTAATAAATAGGGCGAGATGTTCAAAAAGTGGTGGTAACTGAAATTGTCTGTAATCTGGTTCCATGGTTTGTCAATTCTCAGACATGTTACAGTCATTTTTAGCATCGATTTCCGCTATCTCCGTCAAATGGAAAAATCAGTCCTAAAAGTGGGCGTGGTTTAATCTAACATCATATTGTAGGGTATTTTAAAAAAAAATATTGTTTTAACCAACACTTTTTTGTCTGATTAACGTCTTTTTTTCCTCTACAAAATAAAGTGGTCTAAACTTGGAGAAGACAAATTAAAGTACTGTTAGGAGGAGTAGGGATGGGCGAAACTTTCTGCCTCAAACTGAAATCGGCGAAAAATGGCACTTTCCGCTTGAAAAAAATTTCCAGCGAAAGTGCTTATTTTCTGATTTTTTCAGCTTTTTTCGCCCATTGAAATCAATGGGAACATAGATGTTACACACAACACATTACAAATAATATTTTGTTTCCCAAAGGAATGAGGGTGCCTGTGTTGGTGGAGTATGGGGAAAGAATCGGTTGAACAGGGGATAATTTTTGGGGGGTTGTTTATTGGGATTGGGGGGCACTTAATTAAAAAGAAATTCTAAATAATATAAAATAAAGTAAAAACCTAAGACATGGTATAAAGGGGTCTGAGGAGGGTGCCTGTGTTGGGGAATGAATTAATCATTTGAACAGGGAATTTGTTTTGGGGGGCTTTCTTGACTGCTATTGGGGGGACAGTTAATAAAAAAATAAATCAATAAAATAAAATAAGACATTTGCATTTAAAGTGACAGAGACAGGAACCCCCTGACATAAGCTGCCACTGGGGTGGACTGACAATTGATAGAGTATTTTGTAGAGGATGATTTGTTTAATTTGTTGTTAGAGTCCTTTGTAGGACTTAGACATATTAGAGGCCCAAATCCTGAATAAACATTGATTTGTAGGACTTAGACTTATTAGATCCCCAAGCCCTAAAGAAACATTGATTTGTAAGACTTAAGCTTGTATTGGCACAAGCCCTAAGGAAACATTGATTTGTAGGACATAGGCTTGTTAGAAACAAACCCCCCAAAAATTGTTTATTTTTTTGTAAGACTAGTTTTTTATTTATTTATTTATTTGTTTGTTTTAAACACAAACCCTGAGAACACAAGCCCTGAGAAAAAAATAAAAATGCCCTACTGGCCTAATGCCAGCAGGTCATGTTAGCCAGTGGCCACTGTCAAATGTCCTCCTGAGTACTGAGTTGAAACTGCTGTTCGTACTGCTGCTGCTGAATTGTTTAAGCAGCAGGATGATTAGGCAGCTGAAAGGGAATGGGATCAACAATAGCAGTAACATGGAAGATGGATGATGAAGGTTCCATTTGTCATGACTATCTCCAGTGATGTGCCTGAGGCAGTAGCAGAAGAATAAGTAGTCCTCAGTCTATGTGGAGAAAAGAACAAGTTGGCCATTAAATCGTCTCCACCTCCCCCTCCACCAAAATCATCATAGGTATGTTGTTATTAGAATATATTTTTCCCTTGAGAGCAGGATCAGTGGGTCTCCTCAGCAACTGCAATGTGAACAGTATGTGTGTGGTAAATAATATCTGGGGGCACAACTGTATCCAAACACTATGACATCCAAAACCAAGTACTGCCGCTGTCACTGTACCCATTGTCCAGACCCTCTAAGGACACATGACAACTTGCTGACAGTTTAATAGTAGTGATGAACCCTCCCTGACACCATCTGAGCTAATTCTGCGGGATGGAATCTCTTCAGATGCCGCTTGATGCACTGATTGCCATTCTCCTCCACCACACTGGCATGTGTAGTCAGTGCACCACACAGTGTGCAGTGGGTAGAGACTAACTGCCACATCCTAATATCAACAGAGTGGCTATCATTTGGCGGGGGAGGTAATGAACGAGGAGGATTGGCAGAAGATGTTGAAGGTGATGATGAGCTAGTTGTTTCACTCGTCCTGGAACTTCCAGTCTCTGGCTGGGTTGTTCTGTTCCTCCTCCTCTTTGATCTCCGCCTCACCTCTTGTTGCCTTTCTGGTTAGTCAGGGACAGCAAAAGCGGTACTTGATTTCTGTGGTGGGTGTTTGGCTTTAACATGTTTGGAGTAAATGTCATGGTGTCTGTGTTTCATGTGTGATATGAGGGTGCTTGTGCCAAGGTGTGTTCCCTCCTTTCCTCTTTTCACTGACTTGTCACAAATTGTGCGCAGTGCCGTTGCTGATGACTGCACTGTGCCTGCCCCAACAGAAAAATAGTCCTACACCCATGATGACTTCAGTGGGAAGGGGAAAGGTGGAGAAGAATGGCCTCTTTCTTCTTGTCCTCCACATTCCCCTTCATTGTCTGTGGCAGCGGATAATGTTGCTGCTGTTGCTGCTACTGCCTCAGAGTCAGCACTGCAACTAGGATCAGGAGTATTGCTACTGCTGGCAAGTGGAACCTGTCCTAGTCCTGCATCGCTTGTTGACCCCATTCCCACTGTGTCCACGGTGGTCTGTGGCACACTAACCTGCTCCTCAGCATCCTGCTGCCCTTTCATCTCAGCATCAGAGGGAATTAGCGCAGTTGCAAATTCCTCTAATTACAAGATGTCATTGCTAGTGGTGGTGGTGATGCCCATCGTCATTCCTGTCTCCCATGCCTTCTAAAAAGGCCATCAATGTCTCTTCCACCCCAGCTTCTCCAGCATCATCACCACCACCACCACCACTAGTCCCTACATGCTGTTGTTGCTGGTGCTGCTCTGTTCCAGACATCTCACTGCTGCTTGGAGGAGGTGATGAGCAATGTGACAGAGGGTCCCCTAATGTCACACTTGCCATTGCCTTTTGACCTGAAGAAGAAGGTAGACTAGCACTAGCAGCAGTAGCAGCAGGCAGCTGATCTGTGCTCCTGCTGCTGGTGGTGGTGGTATTAATTCTCAGCCTGCTTTCCTCCCCCAACACCAGTTCTGGCCTCTTCAGGTTCATGTTCCACCTGGACACTGTAGTGAAGAGAGGGGAGGACTCCCAGTCCCTTGGTCAGGAGAATGGTGTGGGCTCCCTTGACCGCTAGTCTGGATGCTGTAAAATGTCTCCCCTACCACTCCGGCTGCTTCACCATTCCTGCTACTACTAATACCAACCACATCAAGTTCAGCCGCAGAGTCTTCCTCCTCAGTCTCACAGTCACTAGTAATATCAGGATATTGTGATTACCCCTCCTTCACTCCTAACGCTAACAAGCTGCTGGACATTAGTAGCAGTAGTACTAGCACTGGAAGGACTGCTTGGGAATGGCAAGTGTGATTTAGGGTCCCCTGCTGTCACACTTGGCATCATTTTCTCCTTCCCCCCCGAGTACTACAAGAAACACTAGCAGCAGGCAAAGTATTGGTGGCAGCAGGTTCAGCACTGGCAGCAGGTTCAGCACTGACAGCAGGTACAACACTAGTGGCTACAGGATCAGAAATGGTGGCACTGGCAGCAGAGGCAGCACGTCTGGGAACAGGTACAACACTAGTGGCTGCAGGTAAAGCAGTGGTGGCACTGGCAGCAGGGGCAGCACATCTGGCAACAGGCACAGTCAGCTGACCTGTCCTGTTCTCACTATCCTTTTCTCCCTTCCTTCCCATTTCCTTTCCTCCCTCCCTTCCCTTTCGTCCCTTCCTACCCTTTTCTCCCTTCCTTCCCATTCCCTTTCCTCCCTTCCTTCCCTTTCCTTCCTTCCTTCCCTTTCCCTTTTCTCCCTTCCTTCCCATTCCCTTTTCTCCTTTCCTTCCCATTCCCTTTTCTCCATTCCTTCCCATTCCTCCCTTCCTACCCTTTTCTCCCTTCCTTCCCATCCCCTTTTCTCCCTCCCTTCTTATTAAATTCCCCAAGATCCCTTGGAGTGATTTAGGGGGACTGGACAGCATTGTGTCAGTACTGCTAGTCACTTCCTCCTCCTCCTCAGACTCAGTGGACACATAATAAGGGTCCTTCCAGTTCCTCTTTTTGCTGCTCATAGTGATAAGAGTCACTATGAGCCTCTCCTGCTAAATATCACTAGAGAACAGCACAGCATGTCTATCTCGCTCTGTAGCTGCTTCTATTGTGTCTGCCTTCAGCGAAAACGTCACATTTTTATAGCGAAAGTGCGTAAACAATGTAAATCAATGGGCGAAAACTTCTTAGCCATTGAAAATGGCAAAAGATTTTGGCCAATGGGTGAAAGATACAAAAATTTTAACCGCTAGTTTTAAAGCGGATTTTCCCGTGAAAAAGCTGATAACAATGTGGTTTTCGTGAAATTTCCCTCGGGAGCATGGTGAAAACTTTCGCCCACCCCTTAGGAGGAGTCAGAAGCAGTACTATAGAGATAACTGGTAAAAAAAAGTCTTTGTTTAAAAATGTGTAATTTTAAAGACAAAAACTTTCAAAATCTATTATTTTATGCAATACTAGTTGAAGAGCCCATTACACGGGCCACAGTGCCACTGGCAGCCTGTCGCGGGACAGTCATGCGCAGTAAAGACTGCCCGCACCGTGGCAGATACAGAGCTGGACACTCCTTCGGAGCGCCTAGCTTTATATCAGCCACGGCGTTGGCAGTCTCTACTGAGCATGACTGCATCGTTAGACACGTTTTAGCGAATTATTATATGGGATCTTTTGACCATGATTTTTGGTATTAATTTTAAAGGGATAGTAATACTTCGTTTTATCTCTATTTTATTTTGTAGGCATTAAAAAAACATGAAGAACGATAGAAGTCTTATCTCTCAAACCTTTATGGTTTATGAGATATTCACAAGAAAAGTATCCCCCCCTGTTCAACCAGATCAGAATGGAGATGCCCAGGTAGACTGCAGAGAGGGACAATCTTCAATTAAGATAAGGGAAAAACCTGAAAAACTTGTCAAGGGGGGAAGGGATTTCATTGTTCTCATAGTAAGAAAATTGTCCCCTGCTGTTATCTGTCTGGTCTATGGACTGGATTCCACATCTGAGAAGAGATGGCTTACACTAGGTAAAAGGGGCGGGAGGGGAAACTTTGCTTGTGAATATCTCTTAAACCATAAAGGTTTGAGACATAAGACTTATATCATTCTCCATTTTTTTTTTTAATGCCTACAAAATAAAGTTAAAACGAAGTATTACTATCCCTTTAATTCTTGGAGACCCTTATATTTTAAATTAAATCTTTATATTAAGTGACTATTCTGGATCATTTGTGTGGACATCAATTTCATTTGACTAGAGAGCAGCAGTAGGAGTAGATCACCATGTGAGGTCTCCACAGCCCTGGTCCTCCCCTTCAGCCGACATCTTCCAAATGTGAGGACACCAATTAACTTCATTTGAATTGCTTGTGTTTATGCAATATCATATGATTGGGTGCCCCCTGTCTTTTCTTGCGTGGTTTAGAGTCAAGAACTCTTTTTGTTTCTTGAAAATGTTTCTTTTCAAAGACAAAATGAAATACTTTGTTTAACATTTGAATTTTTAAGCACAATATTCATCAAGCTCTTCTTACCGTCATTTTAAAGTATTTATGACACATTTACAAATGTGATGGATTTACTTCTGCCAATATTGTTCTTCTTTTACCACCAACTTATGATCCAGCAATTTTTTCATTATGATTTTTTTTTTTTTTTGAGAAACCAGTTTTATTCATAACAGATTTGTTTAGAAAATTACTTCTCAGTGGCCTGGCATGCTTCTAATGATGTCTGAATTGCCTGGATCCATAATAGCCAATGTACATACTCTGTAATATTTTCTACAGGCCGTACCCATCTCGATGTTGTTGCCGCTGTAGTGGTGTACCCCGGTCTTTGCCGGGGAGGGCTGGCCTAGGGGGCAAAGGGGCAATTGCCCCCTGGGCCAATCATATATCTGGGCTGGTGGGCCACTGACTCACTCAATCTCCCACTTGATGTTATAAACGGAGCTACACTAGTGATATCACAGAGCTTAGAATTGATTTGGCACTACACAAATGATACCACAGAGCTACCATCCAAATGTAGCTACACTAGTAGCATAAACCATTTCCCTTGTAAGCTCTACGATATCATTACTGTAACTCCAATACAATTGTATGGTCTGAGATATTGCTAGTCAGCCCCATTTCAACTATAAGCTCTGTAGTATCACTAGTGTAGCCCCATTTTAATTGGAAGCTATGTGGTAACCCTAGTTTAGCTCAATTTCAATTGTGTGGCAACACTAGTGTAGGTTCTCTTTAATTGTGGCTCCTTGGCAACACTTAGGCTGAGACGATGGGCTGAAATGATAGTAGAAATGGGACACTTGATTTCAATTTCCCCCCAGGCCACAAGTTGCCAGCCCTCCCCTGGTCTTTGCCAACATTGCATAGAATTCAATCTCTGATTTCCTCATAGCTTTGCCGTTTTTGGCAAGAATAACCAGCTTAGCCTTGCTCTGATGAATCATTTTCAAAGTCTGCTTGTCACCCAGGACATATTTACCACTTTTCATAACCAGCTGAATCCTTGAGTTGATAGACTCCAATGACGTTTTCCTCTTCTGGGCGGCCACCATGATTGCAGCACTGGGAACCCGGACCAGAGATATAGCTACAAGATGGCTGGGGAGCGAAAAAAAAAAAGCCATTATGATGACTTTTTTGAACATTGCGCCCAAAGTGCGGAGGAAGGGAACACTGCACAACGCCCAGATACTCGGTACTGAACACAAAGCGAAAAATGTTCAGAGTAGAAAGCTTAGTACATGATCAATATTCCAGCTCCGATTTTAACCCTTTGAGTGCCAGGGGATATCCAACGCATCGCAAAGCAATGCATTGGATACCCATCTGGCACACAAGGGCTTAACATGCAATCAGACAATCAACCCCTCCCTACTGAATCTTGCTTAAAATGTCGTTTGATATTTTTCCTCAAAGAGCATTTTTTTTTACTAAAGAGCAATCAGATTTACACATTAAAGAATGGCAAGTATAAAATAATATATTTTTATCCACCTCGATTCCTTTCCAAGGGGAGAATGAGATGGAGATTTGGCCATGGCTGGAGGTCTTCAGTTTTCCCAAGACCCCTTTAAATATTTCTTGAAAAGGGACCTTTCCAAATGGCTGCATGTGGTTTTATCTATCTACTCCCCAATGACAGGAAAAGTCATAAGCTTGATGTACTCTTTAAAGGGATAGTAATGTTTCACAAAAACAGCAGCTCCAATTAATCTTCATAGTATTTGAGCCATAGAGAGTGTAATTTCAATACTGTCAGAGTTGTAGTACAAGAGTAATTGAATGATAAAGTTTCCCCTCCCGCCCCTTTTACCTAGTGTAAGCCGCCTCCCCTCAGATGTGGAATCCAGTCCATAGACCAGACAGATAACAGCAGGGGACAATCTTCTTCCTATGAGAACAATGAAAACCCTGACCCACTTGATAGATTTTCAGGTTTTCCCTTATCTTAATTGAAGATTGTCCCTCTCTGTGATCCATCCGGACAGTCTTGCTGCTCTGAGGTGAGCAGTGTTACATCAGTAAAAGGGGCGGGAGGGGAACACTTTATCATTCAATTACTCATGTACTACAACTCTGACAGTATTGAAATAACACTCTCCATGGCCCAAATACTATGATGATTAATTGGAGCTGCTGTTTTTTTTTTTAAAAACATTACTATCCCTTTAAGAACGGTGCCCCATATGTATAAAAACAAAATGGAGTTATTCTGGATTACCCCAACTGCATATAGGACACAAATAAAAATTCCTAATTTCCCATGCACTTGAATAGAGATTTTTAGCCCCGCGAATGCTAAAGAGTTCTCCAGTGCATTGCTTCGCAATGCACTGGAGACCTCTCTAGCATTCAATGGGATAAAGGCACAATTTAATTTAACAGGAATATTTAATTTTCCCCTATGGTGCAGTTGGTTTACTCCAGAATAACTCCATTTTGCATTTATACATATGGGTCTGTATGCTTTATCTGAGTTCCTAAGCTCTCTACACTGTACATTATAATGAGAGTTTGTTTCAGTAGATGCTGTGAGCTGTTTTAATGTGCTTGTTTGCCCTATTGTAGAGCACTAGAGGTGAGAAAAACTACCTTGTGTGAGCTTATGTGCTGCAGCTAGCATGTATGTGTGTACCTGAATGTGTGAATGTGTTTATACTGTATATTATATAGGATGTGTATTTGTGTATATTGTATGTGTGTATGTATACTGTATGTGTGTACATGTTAATGTGTGTGTATATGTATGTGAATGTGTGTGAATGTGTTTATACTGTATGTGTATAAGTGTATACTGTATGTGTATATATACAGTATGTGTTTGTATGTATGTATACTGTATGTGTGTACATGTTAACGTGTATGTATGTGAATGTGTGTGCATGTATACTATATGTTTGTGTGTATGCATACTGAATGTTTATGTGTATGTATACTGTATGTGTATACACGTTAATGTGTGTATGTATGTGAATGTGTGTGTATACAGTATGTGTGTATATCTGTATACTGTATGTGTGTGTATGTATACTATATGTGTTTGTATACTGTACATATGTGTATACCGTGTGTGTACTGTGTGTATATACTATATGAATGTGTATGTGTATACTTTATGTGTGTACGTATACTGTATCAGCATGTATGTATATTGTATGTGTTTACTGTATGTGCACATGTGTAAGCTGTGTGCTTGTGTATACTATGTATGTGTGCTTTACATGTGTGTTTTCTGTGTGTATGTATATTGCATGTGTGTGTGTATGTGTGTCTACTCTGTGTGTGTATGTATTTGTATACTGCAAGTATGTGTATGTGCATGTCTATACTGTATGTGTGTGCTGTATATGTGTGTGTGTGGTGTACATATGTGTGTGTATTGTACATGTGTGTGTATGCTGTATGTGTATATACTGTGTGTACTCTATGTGTGTGTACTGTATGTGTGTACATATTAATGTGAGTGTGTACTGTATGTGAGTGTATGTACTGTACATGTGTGTATATAAATATATGTAAGTATGTATCTGTGTGTATACTGTATATGTGTGTGTGTGTGTGTATATGTACTCTGGCAGGGAAAAAGAGCCAATATGAGAAAATTATTCAGTAAACGTCTACAAACCTATCCATGTCAATAAAAATGATCCAGCCTTCCAAATCTGCAATATTCGGCTGAATTCCAAACTTTCAAAAATGTCCCCGTCTCTGTATATCACTGCTAGAACCTGTTAGAAATTTATAAATGAAAGATAATAATGGCTTACAGTTTTTTGAAAAATGTGTGGTTATCTGCAAAACAAATACAGATGTCCACACATCTCTCACTGACGGGACCATTTTACATACTGTGTTTGGAAAAATATCTCATCACTCTTTTTCCCCAGATCGTTTATTTTTGCCGATAAGTATCACAAATATATGCAAATAAAATGCATATGTAAAATGCGATAGGTCTCAAAAAAACCACTGTATCCTCAAAGATATGTACGGAAACCACATCTATAGATTGGAATTCAATTCTTGCAGTAGTAGGAAAACCTTGGGTTCTTGCTTTCAAATGATAACACAATAGCACAAACGCTAAGCGTTAACCCTTTGTGTGCAGAGCAATCCGTTGCTTACCCCTCTGGCACTCAAAGGGTTAACTATCTGAGTGCCTGAGAAGTTCCTAACTTATTGCAATACAATGTTTTGGATCTCTCTCTGGCACTCACAGAAATCATGAGAGATAGGGAGAATACATTCATATAATAAAATGAGGCAAATATCAGCTTGCCATTGACCCTTTCAGTGCCAGAGGGGTAGGCAACGTATTGTTTTGCAATGCATTGAGTACCCCTCTGGCACTGAAAGGGTTAACGTCCTTAGCCTTACCACAACTAGATGGGGAAAAAAGTTTGTGTCAAAAGGTAGGGTAGCGGGTCAGTGCATAGTCGTTTTGATTTGTTCCTTTTCTTCTGTACCCTGTTAAATGCCATGCATTAACCCATTAAAGTCCCTTATGTCATAGATGAACAGCTTTCAGGAATTATGCTGTTTATATATGACATTGACTGCAGGCTTCCCCAACCTATTGGGGATTCACTAAGTGGTGACAAAGAGGTGATAAAGTGGAGATGACTTCTCCAGTGATATCACTTCTCCAGTTCCTATGTTATTCTATGGAGCCAATACACTAAAATCTCCAAAGTTGAAGAAATCTTAGTGCATTGGCTCCATAGAATAACATAGGAACTGGAGAAGTGATATCACTGGAGAAGTCATCGCAGAGATCCTTGTATTGACCTCTCATATACTTGTACAATGTGATAAGGTCTCCTCTTAGTTGTCTTTTCTCTAGAGTAAATAAACCAAGTTTGTCTAGTTGTTCCTCATACGTCAAGTCCTCCAGTCCCTTGATTAATTTTGTTGCTCTCCGCTGTACCCTCTCTAGTTCTAGTATATCCTTTTTCAGAACCGGTGCCCAAAATTGCACTGCATACTCCAGGTGAGGTCTTACCAATGATTTGTATAAAGGCAAAATAATGTTATCTATTTCTTGAAAATGGATTTTTTAATATAATAGTTGTACAGTAAAATATCTTATGCCATGCCCATGTAGTTTAGGCTCTGAGGGAGAAACCAGCAGTGCAATCAGATTACATACACTGCCATTTAAAAGTTTAGGGTCACTTACAAATGTCCTTGTTTTCAAATAATGAATAGGAAATACAGTCAAGACGTTGATAAGGTTAGAAATAATGATTTTTAATTGAAATAATAAATGTGTCCTTCAAATTTTGCTTTTGTCGAAGAATCCTTCAATTGCAGCAATTACAGCCTTACAGATCTTTAGCATTCTAGTCATCAGTTTGTTGAGTTAATGTGAAGAGATTTCACCCCATTCTTCCTGAAGCACCTCCCACAATTTGGATTGGCTTGATGGGTGCTTCTTACGTACCATACTCTCAAGCTGCTTCCATAACAGAAACAAGGAAATATCAAAGTGACCCCAAACTTTTGAACGGTAGTGTATAAATGTACATCAAATTTCTAACAGGAAGTTTGAAGAAAAGACATGGATTGCTCCGCTGAGTGAATATTGTAAAGAGTACAATAGTGTTGAGCGAGCATGCTCGGCCGATGCTCGGATCGGCTCGAGCATCGCTCTGCTCGGCACATGGCGGTACTCGTACGAGTACCGCATGTGCTCGCCCGCCATGTTTGGGTCTCCTCCCCGCACGTTTTGCGGCTGCTGCGCAGCCAATAAACTTGCAGGGAGGCTCTGACATCAGTGTAATGCCAGCAGCCATGTTGGCTGCTGGCATTACACTGATTGGCTGGCCAGAACCCGTGGTCGGGTGCTGTATAGCACCTGACCAGCGAGTTCGGCTCAGTCTTAGCCAGGGAGAGCTGAGGATAGGAAGGGAAAGTCAGTGTAGGGAGGAAAAAAAGCAAAATTGTGAAAAAAAAAGAACCAAAAGTCCTTTTTAGGACTACTGTGTGTGGGGGCAGCAGGTTATTTTGTGTGGGGGGGGGGGGGAATATATTCTGTTTAGTGTGCAAAGTTGCAGATTAGAGCACATTCTGTTTAGTGTGCACAGTTGCAGATTAGAGCACATTCTGTTTAGTGTGCAAAGTTGCAGATTAGAGCACATTCTGTTTAGTGTGCAAAGTTGCAGATTAGAGCACATTCTGTTAAGTCTTCAAACTAAAATATCAAAGTCACATATTCCATTCAGTGTGCGTCGCCGCAGTTTAGCAGCACATTCTGTGTACTGTGCAGAGTTGCAGAATAGGAAGAAATACTGTTAAGTCTTCAAACTAAAATATCAAAGTCACATATTCCATTCAGTGTGCGTCGCCGCAGTTTAGCAGCACATTCTGTGTACTGTGCAGAGTTGCAGAATAGGAAGAAATACTGTTAAGTCTTCAAACTAAAATATCAAAGTCACATATTCCATTCAGTGTGCGTCGCCGCAGTTTAGCAGCACATTCTGTGTACTGTGCAGAGTTGCAGAATAGGAAGAAATACTGTTAAGTCTTCAAACTAAAATATCAAAGTCACATATTCCATTCAGTGTGCTTCGCCGCAGTTTAGCAGCACATTCTGTGTACTGTGCAGAGTTGCAGAATAGGAAGAAATACTGTTAAGTTTTCAAACTCAAATATTAAAGTCACATATTCCATTCAGTGTGTGTCACCGCCGTTTAGCAGCCTATTCTGTGTACTCTGCACAGCTGCAGAATAGGAAGAAATACTGTTAAGTTTTCAAACTCAAATATTAAAGTCACATATTCCATTCAGTGTGTGTCACCGCCGTTTAGCAGCCTATTCTGTGTACTCTGCACAGTTGCAGAATAGGAAGAAATACTGTTAAGTTTTCAAACTCAAATATTAAAGTCACATATTCCATTCAGTGTGTGTCACCGCCGTTTAGCAGCCTATTCTGTGTACTCTGCACAGTTGCAGAATTGGAAGAAATACTGTTAAGTTTTCAAACTCAAATATTAAAGTCACATATTCCATTCAGTGTGTGTCACCGCCGTTTAGCAGCCTATTCTGTGTACTCTGCACAGTTGCAGAATAGGAAGAAATACTGTTAAGTTTTCAAACTCAAATATTAAAGTCACATATTCCATTCAGTGTGTGTCACCGCCGTTTAGCAGCCTATTCTGTGTACTCTGCACAGTTGCAGAATAGGAAGAAATACTGTTAAGTTTTCAAACTCAAATATTAAAGTCACATATTCCATTCAGTGTGTGTCACCGCCGTTTAGCAGCCTATTCTGTGTACTCTGCACAGTTGCAGAATTGGAAGAAATACTGTTAAGTTTTCAAACTCAAATATTAAAGTCACATATTCCATTCAGTGTGTGTCACCGCCGTTTAGCAGCCTATTCTGTGTACTCTGCACAGTTGCAGAATAGGAAGAAATACTGTTAAGTTTTCAAACTCAAATATTAAAGTCACATATTCCATTCAGTGTGTGTCACCGCCGTTTAGCAGCCTATTCTGTGTACTCTGCACAGTTGCAGAATAGGAAGAAATACTGTTAAGTTTTCAAACTCAAATATTAAAGTCACATATTCCATTCAGTGTGTGTCACCGCCGTTTAGCAGCCTATTCTGTGTACTCTGCACAGTTGCAGAATAGGAAGAAATACTGTTAAGTTTTCAAACTCAAATATTAAAGTCACATATTCCATTCAGTGTGTGTCACCGCCGTTTAGCAGCCTATTCTGTGTACTCTGCACAGTTGCAGAATAGGAAGAAATACTGTTAAGTTTTCAAACTCAAATATTAAAGTCACATATTCCATTCAGTGTGTGTCACCGCCGTTTAGCAGCCTATTCTGTGTACTCTGCACAGTTGCAGAATAGGAAGAAATACTGTTAAGTTTTCAAACTCAAATATTAAAGTCACATATTCCATTCAGTGTGTGTCACCGCCGTTTAGCAGCCTATTCTGTGTACTCTGCACAGTTGCAGAATAGGAAGAAATACTGTTAAGTTTTCAAACTCAAATATTAAAGTCACATATTCCGTGTAAGATGAAGAAGGCGGGTAAAAAGGGACGGGGAAGTGGACGTGATCCTGATAGTTCAGGGCGCGGGTCAGGACGCGGAGAAACTGTGCCTGGTGCCAGAGCACAAGAAAGAAAGACATCCACCATACCTAGCTTCATGTCTCATTTCACAGGGCGTCGCAGGACATCACTCTCGAGGTCCGACCACTGCGAACAGGTGGTCGGTTGGATGTCAGCTGATACTGCTTCCAGTCGGTTAAGCACCACCCTGTCTTCCACCAAGTCCACTCTCAGTAGCCAAGAGTCTGGTCAACATAATCCTCACTCTGATCATCCTTCCTCCCACCATACACGGTCTGGTCAAAGAAGTGATCCCACACTGGGATATAGTGAGGAGCTCGTCTCATCACCAATCCTTCATTTGACCCTCTCTCCAAGCACGCTTGCAGAGGAACATGACATCTTGTGCCCTGATTCACAACCTCTAGAGGGTACCCAATCACAAGAAGATGACAGATGTGAACGGCATTTAAGGTCAAAGGAAGTAGTGGATGATGATGATGATGAGACACAGTTGCCATTAAATCAACCACTATTTCCGTCTCAAGACCTTGTTGAGGAGAATGTTATACAGTTGTCAATGACTGAGTATGTGGTGGGATCAAGACATGAGGAGGATGATCAGAGTGAGGAAGTGGAGGAGGACTTGGTGGACGATGAGGTGACTGACCCCACCTGGGAAGGTGTAGAGCCGAGCGATGACAGCAGTCCTGAGGGTGAGCCATCTGCAGCACCGCAACAGGCTGGAAGAGGCAGTGGTGTGGCTACAGAAAGAAGGCGGACCGCACCAAACCGGCCCGCAAATGTTCCACGGAGCACCCCCTTGCGTAAATCTACCTTGCCAAAGGGTAGGTGTTCCGCGGTATGGCGTTTTTTTAAGGAAAGTGCGGACGACAAAAGAATTGTAGTTTGCAACCTGTGCCACACCAGAATGAGCCGAGGCATGAACACTAGAAACCTCACCACCACCAGCATGATCCGACACATGGCATCCAAGCACCGTAGTAAGTGGGAGGAACGCCTGGATCGCCCATCTGTGTCTGCAGGCCACACCACTGCCTCCTCTTCCCCTGTTTTCGGTGCCGGCCAATCGCCTGTCGAAGGCGCAGGCCCGCATACCTCCCGCCCTGCACCTGTACCATCTGAAGCACCATCAGCGACCACATCCACTTCCCTGTCCCAGCACAGCGTCCAAATGTCGTTACCCCAGGCATTTGAGCGCAAGAGAAAATACCCAGCCACCCACCCACAGGCCATAGCACTAACCTCACACCTTTCCAAATTACTGGCCATCGAAATGCTGCCATTTAGGCTTGTGGACACTGAGTCCTTCCGCAGCCTGATGGCAGCAGCTGTCCCTCGGTACGCGGTCCCCAGCCGCCACTACTTTTCCCGGTGTGCCATCCCCGCATTACACCACCATGTGTCCCGTAACATCACCCGTGCCCTGACCAACGCAGTTACTGGGAAGGTCCACTTAACGACTGACACATGGACAAGTGCTTGTGGCCAGGGACGCTACATTTCCCTGACGGCACACTGGGTGAATGTCGTGGAGGCTGGGAGCGACTCGGACCCTGGGATGGCACGGGTGCTACCCACGCCGAGGATTGCGGGCCCTACCTCCATCAGGGTTTCCGCCAGCACCTACGTTATTGGCTCCTCCTCCTCCGTTTCCACCTCCGAATTCTCTACACGCAGCGCCACTCCCCCATCAGCCAGTAGCTGGAAGCAGTGTAGCACTGCAGTGGGGAAGCGTCAACAGGCCGTGCTGAAGCTGATCTGCCTTGGGGACAAACAGCACACGGCCTCAGAGCTGTTGCAGGGGATTAGTCACCAGACCGAGCAATGGCTCTCGCCACTCAACCTGCAACCAGGCATGGTTGTGTGTGATAATGGGCGTAACTTGGTGGCGGCTTTGGAGCTCGGCAAGCTCACACACGTACCATGCCTAGCGCATGTATTTAATTTAGTGGTTCAGCGATTTCTAAAAACCTACCCCAATGTGCATGATCTCTTGACCAAGGTGCGCCGCGTGTGTGCACATTTCCGTAAGTCATCTACAGCTTCGGCCGGCCTGTTGAAGCTGCAGCAGCGCTTACAATTGCCAGCTCACCGGCTGCTGTGTGACGTGAGCACGCACTGGAACTCCACCTTCCACATGTTGGCCCGGCTTTGTGAGCAGCAGAGGGCAGTAGTGGAGTACCAGCTGTTACACGGTCGTCGCCTCTCCGTTCAACTTCCTGTAATCAGAAGTGAGGAGTGGGGATGGATGTCAGACCTCTGTGAGGTTTTACGCAATTTTGAGGAATCGACACAGATGGTGAGCGGCGATAACGCTATTATCAGTGTAACCATCCCACTTCTGTGTCTACTGAAACGCTCGCTGCTCACAATTAAAACTGACGCTTTGCATGTGGAAGAGGTGGAAATGGGGGAGGAAGAGCTTACACAAGGTGATAGCCAGAGCACCCTCACTTCGTCTTCTCAGCGACAATTGGAGAAGGCGGAGGAGGAGGAGGAGGAGGAGGAAGACACGGTTGCCTCCGCTACAGAGGGTAGCCATGGAACTTTAGTTCCATCTCTTCAGCGTGGGTGGGCAGAAGAGGAGGAAGAGGATGAGGATATTGAGAGTCATCCTCCTGGTGAGGACAGCGAAATCTTGACTGTTGGTACTCTGGCACACATGGCTGACTTTATGTTAGGCTGCCTTTCCCGTGACCCACGCGTTGTACGCATTTTAGACAACACGGATTACTGGGTGTTCACCCTTCTGGACCCCCGCTACAAAGAGAATTTCTCATCTCTCATTCCTCCGGTGGAGAGGACAAGCAAAATGGTGCAATACCAGAAGGTTCTTGTTGAAAAATTGCTCCAAAATTTTCCATCTGACAACGCTGGCGGCAGAGTACGTGCTACCTTGGCCAACCGAGAAGGGGAGAAAAGGGAAGCACACAGCAGTTCCGACAAAGGCAGGGCAACACTCTCCAAGGCGTGGGACACCTTCATGACACCCCGCCAGCACCCTCACCCTGATGCGCAGCCTAGTGTCACAAGGAGGGAAAAGTTTTGGAAGATGGTGAAGGAGTACGTAGCAGACCGTGTCAGCGTCCTCAATGATCCCTCTGTGCCTTACAACTACTGGGTGTCCAAGCTGGACACGTGGTATGAACTGGCACTCTACGCCTTGGAGGTGCTGGCCTGCCCTGCCGCCAGCGTTCTGTCTGAGCGGGTATTTAGTGCTGCTGGTGGCATCATAACAGATAAGCGTATCCGCCTTTCCACCGACAATGCTGATAGGTTGACACTTATAAAAATGAACAAGGCCTGGATTTCCCCTGACTTCTCCACTCCACTGGAGGAAAGCCCCGGGGGAACATAAACTCACTTTACATATATTATTTACAATGATGGGAATACTCTGTATTCCCATTCACCCCTTCCACCCAAAAAACAGGTATATGGTTGACTCTTAATCTTCTCATCCTCCTCCTCCTCTTCCATATGCCCTGTGCTATAATTTTTATATAGGGCCAGCTCACCAGCGGGCCCTGTGATATAATTTTTATATAGGGCCAGCTCACCAGCGGGCCCTGTTTGCCAATTTTTATATAGGTCAGCTCACCAGCGGGCCTTCTCATATAATGTTTTATTGGGTCAGCTCTCTAGCGGGCCCTCTCATATAATGTTTTATAGCGTCAGCTCACTAGCGGGCCTTCGCATATAATGTTTTATAGCGTCAGCTCACTAGCGGGCCTTCGCATATAATGTTTTATAGCGTCAGCTCACTAGCGGGCCTTCGCATATAATGTTTAGGATGGTCAGCTCTGCAGCAGACCCTCACCCATAATGTTTTAGATGGTCAGCTCAGCGCACGTTTCCCTCTTAATCATGGCCTCAGTTCAATAAAATCAAGGAAATTTTTGGGAGAATTTGCCTCTGCGCACGTTTCCCTCTTAATCATGGCCTCACTTCAGAAAATCAAGGAAATTTTTGGGAGAATTTGCCTCTGCGCACGTTTCCCTCTTAATCATGGCCTCACTTCAGAAAATCAAGGAAATTTTTGGGATAATTTGCCTCTGCGCACGTTTCCCTCTTAATCATGGCCTCACTTCAGAAAATCAAGGAAATTTTTGGGAGAATTTGCAGATGATATACAAGTAAATATACAGCAAATATTGTTTGGTAACAATTTTTCGCCTAAAGTCGTTTTTATTTTCCTTTTTGTGTGTTTTATGGTCAGTCTGTAAAAATGGCGTACTACGGGCGAAAGATCGTTCCCAGCAGCGATGTTGGAGTCCAAGATGCATCCAGACATCCTCCCTATGCTGACCCTGAACCATTTCTGTGGTGTTTCCATCCTTTTCTGCCCTTTTCCTATGGACCAGGCACCCTCCCCTCATCAGAGCAGGGGGTGCCTGGTGTAATGCTCGAGTCCTCCCATTGACTTCAATGGGGCTCGGGTGCTCGGCCGAGCACTCGAGCCTCAGGGGGTGCTCGGTCAGAGCACCCGAACACCCGAGCATTGGGGTGCTCGCTCATCACTAGAGTACAATCATGATGTTTCCCTGCTAATATGGTAGATACCGGAAGACGTTAAATGTCTTCCAGGTGAACTTTAATTCCCCTCAAAAAATAACTGCACAGTGAGGTCTTTTGGATGTATACTATCTACCCTCAACAAGGATGATATCCTCAAGTGTTTCCTGTAAAGGCTATTGTCTTGGAAATTAGTTGTTTTGTGTGCTGTTAGTTTTCCATACTGGGCCATGTATTCTCATGTCCTTTTTTCTTGATCACTGTGATTCCTAAAATCTATACAATCCTATATAATAATTCGCCAAGTTGTGTGTAACACCCGACATGCGCAGTAGACACTGCTGCACGTGCGGCAGTCATGCGCAGTGGAGACTGCCCTCGCTGCGGCTGTTACAGAGCTGGGTGCTCCGAAGGAGCGTCCAGCTCTGTATCAGCTGAGGCGCGGGCAGTCTCCACTGCGTGTGACTGCCCCGCGACCGGCTGCCAGAGGCACTGTGGCCCGTGTAACGGGCTGTTCAACTAGTATAATATATTAGAGGGATACTAATGTTTCACAAAAACAGAAGCTCCAATTAATCTTCATAGTATTTGGGCCATGAAGAGTGTTATTTCAATACTGTCAGAGTTGTACTTTAAGAGTAATTGAATGATAAACTTCCCCCCCACCCCTTTTACCTAGTGTAAGCCACCTCCCCACAGATACGGAATCTGGTCACTTGACCGGACAGGTCACAGCAAGGGACAATCTTCTTACTGTGAGCATAAGGAAAATCCTGCCCCCCTTGACAGGTTTTTCAGGTTTTTCCTTGTGATCACTGAAGATTGTACCTCTCTGTGATCCATCCGGACAGTCTTGCTGCTCTGAGGTGAGCAGTGTTACATCAGTAAAAGGGGCGGGAGGTAGATACTTTATCTTTCAATTACTCTTGAACTAAAGGGATAGTAATACTTCGTTTTATCTTTATTTTATTTTGTAGGCATTAAAAAAACATGAAGAACAATATAAGTCTTATCTCTCAAACCTTTATCGTTTGAGAGATATTCACAAGCAAAGTTTCCCCTCCCGCCCCTTTTACCTAGTGTAAGCCATCTCTTCTCAGATGTGGAATCCAGTCCATAGACCAGACAGATAACAGCAGAGGACAATCTTCTTCCTATGAGAACAATGAAAGCCCTGCCCCCCTTGACAGATTTTTCAGGTTTTTCCCTTATCTTAATTGAAGATTGTCCCTCTCTGCAGTCTACCTGGGCACCTCCCTTCTGATCTTGCTGAACGGGGGGGGATACTTTGCTTGTGAATATCTCTTAAACCATAAAGGTTTGAGAGATAAGACTTATATCGTTCTTCATGTTTTTTTAATGCCTACAAAATAAAATAAGGATAAAACGAAGTATTACTATCCCTTTAATTTTATTTTTGCGTGAGTCGGTGCTTAGAAAGCTGTGACATGTATGTCTCTGTAAGCACCTTAATAAGGGATTTATTTATGAAATTTATGAGATTATACATTTCAGCTTCTCATCAATAAATATGCGCCAAGTGCCGCTGAACTCTAAGCCATGTCTTTTGACGTTTCTTTTACTTTCTGCGTGTTTCCATGATTTTTGGATCACCAGTAGCCAGTTTAGGTTCATGGAACTTGGTAGCCCACACACAGGTTGAGGACTTCATCTTGACCTCTGGTGTAGATGTGTACAGTATGGATGGAGACAACATAATTTACACATCCCACTGCATTACCCAGAAATTACATTTTTTACATTGCTAAGCACTGCGGGGGACTGTATATATTGCGTCACTATCCCCGATCCTGTGGGGAAGGAATTTTCCTTAACAGTTAACAGCTGTATGGAAGGTACAGAACGGCTTGACTGTTAAAAGGGAAAAGTGTCTTCAGATCACTAGAGGGGAAATATATAGAAGTGGCTTTTAATGTGTTAACAGAAGGACTTACCTGTGTAGGGTCTTTAAATAGATAGATAGATAGATAGATAGATAGATAGATAGATAGATAGATAACTGCTAAGCTACAAATCACACCAGTTTATTGTAAGAGGAATGTGGAGAAGGGGGTGGATGACAGGTAAGAATAGGGGGGAGAGAGAGAGAGACAGAGACATTTATTATGCACAGAGATAAATGTAAAATAAGGAAAAATCACATGAGAAAGATAGGCCAATATAAACGAGAAGAAAATAAAATGAAGGAAATGTTATAAGAAGTTTTGGTAACCTCAAGGGAATCCCACGTCCTTATTTAGACCAGTGTGATTACTTTTTCATTGTATTTCTCAGTATATTGTTTGTATGAATTAATTCTTAGAGTAACCCCATAAAGTCCAATGCCGTAACAGGACCCTCACGGCTGTCCGGTACTTAAGCGATGGTCCTGGCACGTCATGGAATTCAGGACTCCCTGCGTGGCTGCACACCACTCGGGGAGCCCTGGATTGAATCCCAAAAAAAAAAATTCCCAGTGGTCCTTAAGTGCCGGCAACTCATGTGCGGTTAAGTTTTAGGCCAGTTTCATTAATGTAACATCCAGTTTTACATTCAGTGCACTGTATCATATATACAATATTTGCTGTCGTACAAGAATACTCTAATGTTGTATTTCTTGTGATGTGCACTATTGTTTTCACAGATGAGTTGACCTAGTCTGCAGTGAGATTTGTTGTGCAGTTTGGTCCCATTATCAGTGTATGTCAGTTCACTGATCAGTTTTCTATTAACCAATTTTTGTTTCGGATTTGGTGGTTGCCTATCTGCAAGAATATATTATTAAGTTAGAGAAATAATTCTTTGAACACCACATCCTCTGTTAGCAAAACCTTCAACTTTTTGAAGATATTGCATATTTCTTCAGAAAATATGCTTTTTGGTGACTGCTTAGATGATATCATCAAGATGCCATCATTTAGGAAAAGTGTGCTCCTTCTGCATGAAAATAGAAGTAAGAATTCCAATCATCCCGAAGAGGGTAAACGTTTAGGCAGGCTTTCCTTGACTCCTGCTCATATAGAGCAGGCAGAGTATCCTTCAGGTTAGAAGCTTAGAAGGAGGCCTGTTGTGCTTCTTCTGTGAATCCAAGTTTTGGAGAACTGGTGCTTCCAAGGGAGTCTGATGATGTGCAACCAAAGACATGGTCTGTAGATATATCCTCTTCTGCATGTCTACTTAGAAAAAGATTCCCTTCTGAGAGGAATACACAGTATCCACTTTTTGTGCAGCAACAAAGGCAATATTAGCGAAAGACATATAGAAGCCTCCTGGACTTCAATTTCCACCTCTTCTTCAGATGCAGATGAAGTTGAGAGTGAAAGAGATACATGGCCAGAAAGTTAGCCGAAAGGCAAAGGCTCAATCTTCCTCCACTAAAAAGGAGTATTGTGACTGTCTATTAACTGTATGAGAAAACAACTGAACTGTAAGCTTTTGAGTACAGACCTCACTTCCAGTGTTTCTCTTTGCAAAGCACTTATAACCCTGTATTGTCTAAACCCTTAAAATGTAAAGTGCTGTGTACACTTGTGCCACTATGTAAATAAATATATTAATTTGTTCTTTCATTCATTCATTCATTCATTCATTCATTCAAGTGTGAACCTGGACAAGCAAAGATGCCCAAAAATACACAGCCATCCTGTCAGTCATCATCATCATCAGCCACACACACTGCTAGTGTTGAGTAACTAGTAACAATACAGGTTATCAACATTCAGTCCTACTTTGATGAGTGCCTCTACTGATATTGGACGTGCAGCACCATTGACACCTAGCAGTAGTACAATTGCAGCAACATCTAGCCCCACTATAGTAGTAGCAGCCTCTCAGGAACCCCACAATCTATGTAGTCCACCGTATGGAGATACTTCACTCAAGATCCAAAAGCTAAGCATGTTGCTATCTGTTGTCTGTGTAAAAAGCATGTGAGCAGGGGGAAAGTAGGCTCACACCTAGCCACCTCCTCACTGAGATCCCACCTGAAGCACAACCACAGGTCTGACTGGGAAACACACTATCAATAGAGGTGCCACAACTAGCTGCAACAAAAGTACTCCTAAATGTTCCCGGGACTCTGGGGTGCATAAATGAAGTGCGGTTGATGTATGCGAGAGTGTGTCAAGATTTTCTGCTCCTGCTACAGAGGAGTATGACTCTGAGTTTGTTTTGGAGATGGCAAGAGTCATAGAGTGCCTACACATAAGGCCACCATACCCAACACCTCCACAAGCCATATAAATGCAATTATACAGTTCATCTATTATTTACTGCAAACTCACACTTACTAAGTTCTTCGAAGGAAATCAAAACCTGCAAAACAATAATGCAAAAGTATGCTTTTGGAGTAGTATACTTGATAAACTTTTGGCGGTTGATATGATGCCCTTTTCTTTGTTGAAAACAGAGGCTTTAAACAACTGATGTCATGTGTTGCAGCCAGCTGGAATATTCCAAGCCGCAGTTATTGTTCAAGGATGGTTGTGCCAACGTTACATAAGCAGGAAGTTAGTGTTGTGGGCAAAGGACAAAGGTAGTCAGCCTGCTAACAATGTTTCAAGGTATATGTCGCTGTAGGACTCATAACTTTCACTTTCAGCCATTTATTTCTCCACTTCAGCCCTCAGAAAAAGTAATATTCCAGTGGGAAATCTTGCAGTCATAGAAACCATAGATGGAAAATGGCAACGTTATCTCAAGAAATGTATTGGCAGTGGCGAGAATGAGGAAATCTTATATATTTACTACAGGTGGGAATTTTTGTGAAAAAGCAGGAAATTGTAGTTTTTCCGTCAAAATTCCAGCTGGAAATTTTTATGACTTTTCACCCATTCTTAGCCTATACGTAAAAAAACGTGGAAATAATTCAAGGCAAAGCACTAGCTCTTAGAGAATTAATATAATTTTTCATGGTACTAAGTGACGTTTTTAACCCCTTGAATGTTAGAGAGGTCTTCAACGCTTTGCACAGCAATGTGTGGAGACCTCTCTGGCTTTTGAGGAGTTAAAAGGCCTGTTTAACCCTTTGAGTGCCAGAGAGGTATAGGAAGCCTTGCAATGCAATATAATGTGCTGGATCATAAAAGATTATGATCAGATTTTAGTTGTAAGTATATAATTTTTAAAATGATAGAATCCAATTTCTTTTTAGGTGTGAGTATCCCTTTAAACAACACATAGCTATGCCCTGTGATTCACAGAGGCTCACTGAGGGTTACAACATTAACAGATGATTCCAGCATTAACTTATAATTTAGAGACTGGCAGGGAAGCTGTGGTATGGCTCTGCCTTTCTCTTAATTATGAATGAATACTGGCAATATATGTTAAAGGGACAGTAATACTCCGTTTTATCTTTATTTTATTTTGAAGGCATTAAAAAACATGTAGAATAATATAAGTCTTATCTCTCAAACCTTTATGGTTTATGAGATATTCACAAGCAAAGTTTCCCCTCCCGCCCCTTTTACCTAGTGTAAGCCATCTCTTCTCAGATGTGGAATGCAGTCCATAGACCAGACAGATAACAGCAGGGGATAATCTTCTTCCTATGAGAACAATGAAAGACATGCCCCCCTTGACAAGTCTTTCAGGTTTTTCCCTTATCTTAATTGAAGATTGTCCCTCTCTGCAGTCTACCTGGGCACCTCCCTTCTGATCTGGCTGAGCAGTGTTACATCAGTAAAAGGGGCAGGAGGGGGACACTTTGCTTGTGAATATCTCTTACCATAAAGGTTTGAGAGATAAGACTTATATCATTCTTCATGTTTTTTTAATGCCTACAAAATAAAATAAAGGTAAAACGAAGTATTACTATCCCTTTAAAGTTGTAACCTCTTCAGTGTCACAGGTGTGTGAATTAAAAATCCCTATGTCACCAACCAGAGCAATGTTGTTTGTTTTGCTTAAGTATGAATGAATCATCTCCGCTCCTCCAGTTGCTTAAAGGGATAGTAATGTTTCATAATAAAAGCAGCTCTAATTAATCATCATAGTATTTGGACTTTGGAGAGTGTTATATCAATTCTGTCAGAGTTGTAGTTCAAGAGTAATTCAATGACAAAGTAACCCCCTCCCGCCCCTTCTACTGATGTAACACTGCTCAGCCAGATCAGAAGGGAGGTTCCCAGGTAGACTACAGAGAGAGACAATCTTCAATTAAGATAAGGGAAAAACCTGAAAAACGTGTCAAGGGGGGCAGGGCTTTCATTGTTCTCATAGGAAGAAGATTGTCCCCTGCTGTTATCTGTCTGGTCTATGGACTGCATTCCACATCTGAGAAGAGATGGCTTACACTAGGTAAAAGGGGCGGGAGGGGAAACTTTGCCTGTGAATATCTCTCAAACCATAAAGTTGAGAGATAAGACTTATATCGTTCTTCATGTTTTTTTAATGCCTACAAAATAAAATAAAGATAAAACGAAGTATTACTATCCCTTTAAGTCTATGTGAATCATCTCTGCTCCCCCATTGGGTAAATGGATGATCAGAGAGTATGCGCTCAGACTTCAGGGCAATCAAACTGCTGGTGAAGTATAAGGGAGGGCATTGCTTCGACATCGCCAACAGTTCCACAACCCTCCATGCCAATGACTGAATTTGACCTCCTCCCACTGAGTAATTAATTATTAGGACGAGATGTTCAGAAAGTGGTGGCTAGTGAAATTGTCTGTTCTTACACCATGGTCCGTCAATTCTCAGACATGTTTCCGTCATTTTTTGCATCCAATTCCACCATCTCCGTCAAAGGGAAAAACCCGTCTTAAAAGTGGGTGTGGTTTTATCTACCGTCCTATTGTAATGTATTTTCAGAAAAAAATATTCATTTCCGCTTCACTTTTTCGTCTGATTAAAATAATTTTTTTTCTGACAAATAAAAATGGTCTAAACTTCGAGAAGACAAATTAAAGTACCAAGAAGCAACTTGTCATTTCGAAGACAAAAATCATCTTTGTTTCTTTGAAAATGTTCATTTCAAATACAAAATCAAAGACAATATTAACATCAGAATATTTAAGGGCAATTTATAAATGTTTAGACGCATTTTCAAACGTGACGGATTTACTTTTGAAAATATTGTCCTTCTTTTACCACCAACTCATGATCTGACAACTTTTTCATTACGATGACTTTTTGAACATCTATCCCTTAGTGCATATGGTGATATATGTCTCCATTGCCAATATGATGTGCTCTCCATAGGCGGATTGTCCTATCGGGGTATCGGGCATCCCCCAGTGGGCCGCTAGATCATGGGCCGGTGGGGGAAATCAGAGGATCTCACCTCACCGTCCCATGATATTTGAAGGAGAGGTCTGTGTTGCCACTGGCACAGGCACTCTCTGTGACAGCCTTCGCTTTCCTTGTTAAAGGGATAGTAATGTTTCATAATAAAAGCAGCTCTAATTAATCATCATAGTATTTGGACTTTGGAGAGTGTTATTTCAATTCTGTCAGAGTTGTAGTTCAAGAGTAATTCAATGACAAAGTGTCCCCCTCCCTCCCCTTTTACTGATGTAACACTTTTCAGCCAGAGCACAAGGGAGGTACCCAGGTAGATTGCAGAGAGGGACAATCTTCAATTAAGATAAGGGAAAAACCTGAAAAGCTTGTCAAGGGGGGCAGGGCTTTCATTGTTTTCATTGTAAGAAGACTGTCCCCTTCTGTTATCTGTCTGGTCTTACAACCAGATACCCCATCTGATAAGAGATGGCTTACACTAGGTAAAAGGGAAACTTTGCTTGTGAATATCTCTTAAACCATAAAGGTTTGAGAGATAAGACTTATATAATTCTTCATATTTTTTTAATGCCTACAAAATAAAATAAAGTTAAAACGAAGTATTACTATCCCTTTAATGCAGAGTGCCAGGATATGACATAATATCCTGGCGCTTGCTCTCCCATGCCGCACAGGGACCACAAGGGGGTGTCGATAGGGACGTCGGTGCAGCTAGTGGGCTGCTTTAAAAAAAAAATGCCCGGGGTGGTATTCTCCTACAATCCGCCCCTGGTGCTCGCCACACGTTGCCAATCACACATTGCTTTAGCATCGCCCCTTCGTGCACCTTCCCCATGTGTTCTTAGTAAATAAGTCTCACTGTGGCCAAAGTACCAAGATTCCCATGAGTAGTTCTGGAGCAGTTATAGCATAAACATTATACTAAAATCTCCCCAGATTTCCACTGCTTCAAATGAGGCGTTAACTGCTTGAATGCCAGAGAGTTACCCACTAAAACACTAGACACCTCTCTAGTGTTCCAGAGTTTAAAAGCCCATTTAAAACAATCAAAAACGTTATGTGTTCCCTTTGGTTCAGTTTGCTTGGCCTCAGAATTTTTCCAGTTCTTAATATTAACCATTTGAGTGACAGAGGGTGAGCAAACGGAATCCGGCACTCAAAGGGTGAAATCAGGGTGCATTTGTATAAAAATATTTTATTTATATAAAAAAAAAACTTTGCTCAGATTCACTAAACAATACTAGCGGACTCCTGCCCACTCCTGCTGTTAATGGACACATATCTGAGAATCTTAATAAAAAAAAAAAATCTAAAACAAGTCCATATTGAAACAGGTCACACTATCACAGAAACATCTTTCGGAGGGTGGGATGTGTGTGTATGTGTGTGTGTGGGGGGGGGGTTCTCAGTTTGATTAAAGTGTAGCCCAGTTGATGCTTGTTCCTTGAACAATTTGGTAGCTGACCAAGCAGATCACAAGCTGCCTTTGGTCCGTGTCCTCGGAGACATTGCCAAGTATGATAAATAATGCAAACGCTGGCTAACAGATGAAGTCTAACAATCAGGATATCATCAGATATGAACTGACCCTCAGGCCACATTTGAAACGTGGAATCCTTAGAACTGGCCTTTTAATAAAGCAGACGTCGGAGGAATGTGCAAAGACTTTAGAAAACATTACTTGGAGTTGATTATTGTCTAGAAAATTTACTATGGAAAATGTTAAGGTCTTTACCAAATACTTGGAATGAGATGATGATAACAATTCTTGCCAAAAAAATCTAAATGCAATAAAAAAAATAAAAACAGGTCTGTGAAACCCAATGTAGATTAACTAATCTAAAGACAAGGATTTAGGGAAAAAAAGACATATTTTTTAAGTTAAAGTTATACATTTTATATCAGTCAGCTGGTGTTTTTTGTCGAACTGCCTGTAAACTAACATTTATCGTTGGCATTAAAACTGTCGTAAAACGAGTCTCGTTGTGATAGTACGGAAAACCTGTAAAAACTGAAATGAGCGAACTCATCAGATTTTTATTTTCCAGAGTTAGTTAAGATCATGTTTTCTCCAAATGGAAATCATAATGTGAATTTATTTTATTGTAATGGTAAGGGAAGTAACCCTTTCAGTGGCAAAGGGCAGTGAGGCGCACAGCATGACATACAGAGGATTAGTGAAAAGGGCAGGGACCTTAATAAATCCTCCCATTTCATGTGTATGGTTTAAAACCATGGAAATTAAAGTGATAGCAATACCTCTATTAAAAGACAATAAACTTTTTTTCATGAAAACACATATTTTATAGAGCATTTCCTGCTGAACAAAACAAGGGTACTCCCATCACTGTCAGATGTTTTATTCAAAATTTATAGCAGTTTAAATAATCCGTAAGTGAATTTACTGTGTGTTTACTTCCTGATAGATCTAACTGACAGGAAGTGAATTTACTGTGTTTACTTCCTGATAGTTCTAACTGACAGGAAGTGAATTTACTGTGTTTACTTCCTGCTAGTTTCTGTCACATTCTATGGAAACTGTATGTCACTGACTTTTCTAATTTTCTTCTCCATTAGAATCTAACAGGAAATCTAATTAGAATTTGACCACTAGAGGGCACTGCTAATGTAAAAAAACATGGGTTTAAACTGTAATAACTGTGGAAATAAATCTCTCGGCCGTGGGAGTACCCTTATTTTATTCAATAGGAAAATCCCTACAATATATATTTTTTCATAAAAAAAGTTTACTGCTTCTTTAAAGTTGATGTAAGAGTTCAAGCACTATTCATGCTGAAAGGATCCCCCTCTCTCCCCTTCTGACTGCCTTCCTTTAGATCTGGGTTCTGGTCATGGGACCGGACGGATGCAGCTAGGAACAATCATCACACAGTAAGTATAAGGAAAACCCTGCCCCCCCCTTGACAAATGAGGATTTTTCTTTTGTTTACTGAAGATTGTCCCTCTCTGTGTTCCATCCGTACCAGACTGAGAGGCTCAAGGACACAGGGAAAGGGGGGAGGGGTATCCTTTTGGCTTCAAAAGCTTTTGAACTACTGCACTATGTGTTACAAAAAAAGTAAAATAAGATTGGACATCAACTTTAAAGGGATAGTAATACTTCGTTTTATCTTTATTTTACTTTGTAGGCATTAAAAAAACATGAAGAACGATACAAGTCTTATCTCTCAAACCTTTATGGTTTGAGAGATATTCACAAGCAAAGTTTCCCCTCCCGTCCCTTTTACCTAGTGTAAGCCATCTCTTCTCAGATGTGGAATCCAGTCCATAGACCAGACAGATAACAGCAGGGGACAATCTTCCTCCTATGAGAACAATGAAAGCCCTGCCCCCCTTGACAAGTTTTTCAGGTTTTTCCCTTATCTTAATTGAACATTGTCCCTCTCTGCAGTCTACCTGGGCACCTCCCTTCTAATCTGGCTGAGCAGTGTTACATCAGTAAAAGGGGCGGGAGGGGGATACTTTGTCATTGAATTACTCTTGTGCTACAACTCTGACAGAATTAAAATATCACTCTCCGAAGTCCAAATACTATGATGATTAATTAGAGCTGCTTTTATTATGAAACATTACTATCCCTTTAAAAGCAAAATGTTATTCAGTGGATGTTTTTGTTTCGTACTTTATAACCGTTTTGTAAAAGGGAATGAGGGGCACAAGGCTGCTGAATTGGAATCTGAACTGGGAAATCTGTTTTATTCCTTGAGAAGATTAATGACAAATGTCAGTGTATTTTATTTCCAACTTATGGTTTAAAAAAAAAGAAAAAAAAGTATTAGAAACCGGAGAGGACTGACTCCTTAATCCTCTTAAGAAAATGCTGATATATCATGGATTTTTCCTTATATTGCTCTGTGCATAAATCCATTAACCAATGTATAATTCTAAGTGATCTTAAACTAAATTCAGCGAAGATGCATGTAATGAAAAGAGGCAGAAATCTGCCTGTTGACAATTATTATAAACATAAAACATTCTAGTTAGAACTTAATGAAGCGCTAAACTTTCATTATGGGAAAAAAAATATGTGTAACAGGGCTTGGGTAAAATAAGGACACTCTTACTTGTGGGAGATTTTGTATTCAAAAGTTATTACATCTCAAACTTAATTTTTTTAACCAAACGGTTAGCAACAGAAGCAACTGTTGTGTAAAATGCAAATTGCTTTTAGCATGCACTCTGTGGGAAAGCTGAAGTCAATGACTACAGACATCCACAGTGAGTGACAGGAACAGCACCACCTAATGACCACAATATAAAATTGCAGTTTAATATGAAACAACAAGCTTTAACTAGAATAATTTTGAATAAAAAATATCCCAGCTATGAGAGTACTCTTATTTTCACCCATGTTATATTTAAAGTTAACCTTTCATTTGTAAGCCCTCATTAAAATAGCTTTCACTGAGTGCTCCTATAACAGGGTTACCTTTAATTTATTTTCTGTTTGCACCCAGCAGATGCAACCAGACTTACCTTCATGATTTATTCTGCACTATGTCTGGTTAACCCCTATCTATATTTGTAGTTTTTTTTTTTCCCTTTTAAAGCGGAACTACCACCACTAAGCAACTTTGTTTCTAATAATTCCCTATCTGGCGACTGTTTAGTAGTGCTAGTCGCCAGAATTATTAACTGGTTATGGAGAAATATGCATTCATCCTCGGTTGACAGGTAGGGCAGATCGCGGACATCTTGCCCTAGTGACTTCCGAGTGCCTGCGCTGTCAGTCCCAGACGGCTGTAGGAGGCGTTGCTAGGAGCCATTCGGCTCCGGAAAGGACTGACAGCGCAGGAGCCTGCTACCAATGAGGTGCCTGCTAGGGTGTCTTGTGATTCTCAGGAGGGGAGTAGATGATGACAAGTGTGACAGCAGGGGACCCTAACTCACACAGCAGCTACAGACTCAGAGTGTTAGAAGTGAGGGAGGGGGTGATAATACTACCATTGAGGAGAAAGACTCAAGGGCTGAAATTGATCTGGCTGGTGTTAGTAATAATAGTGAAGCAGCTGGTGTGACTAGCACAGTAGATCCTCCTACTGATGCTGAGGAGGTAGGGGAAGTAATGCAGAGCAGCCAGAGTAGCATTCAAGGGAGCTCACACCTGACATTGGGAGTCCCCTTACTTTCATGGCATTGACCAGGTGGAACATGATCCTGAAGAAGGGAGAGCTGTTACATAGCATCAATAATACCACCACCACCGTGAGCACAGATCATTTACCTGTGCCTGCTGCTAGTGTTGCCAGTCTGCCCTCTTCAGCTCAACAAGAGATGGAAAGTGTGACATTAGGGGACCCTCTGTCACATTTCTCATCACCTCCTCCAACCAGCAGTGAGATGTCTGTAATAGAACAGCATCAGCACGGAGGTACTGGTGGTGGTGGTGGTGATGATGATAGTGGAGAAGCTGGAGTGGAAGAGACATTGATGACCTTTTTAGCCCAAAATGAGAAGGAATGGGAGACAGGGATGAGGATAGGCATCACCACCGTCAGTGAACTTTTTAGAATTTGCTGAGTATGCAACTGCTCTAATTCTTGCTGCTACTGTGTTGCGAGGGTAGCAGGATGCTGAGGAGCAGGCAAGTGTGTCGCAGACCACCATGGACACAATGGGAATGGGATCAACAAGTAATGCAGGACTAGAACAGGTTCCTTTTGTCAGCAGCAGCAATTCTCCTGGTCCTAGTATTCATGCTGATTCTGAGGCAGTAGCGGCAACAGCAGTAACATCATCCTCTGCCCCAACCAGTGAAGGGGAATGTGGAGGAGAAAAAGAAAGACACCATTCTTCTCCACCTGTTCCCTATTCCCTGGATTCCTGGGTTTGAGGCTATTTTTCTCTTGGGGCAGGCACAGAACAGTCATCAGTAAAGGCACTGTGCACAATTTGTGACAAATCAGTGAGAAGGGGAAAGGATGGAACACACCTTGGTACAACCTCCCTGATATCACACATGTAACACAGACACCATGACATTTATGTGAAGCATGTTTAAGCCAGACCCCCAGCAAGGAAATCTGGCACCGCTGTTGCTGTACCCCCTGACTCTCCCCAAAGGCAACAAGAGGCGAGGAGTAAATCAAAGAGGAGGAAGAATAGCGAAACCCAGTCAGAGCCTGAAAGTTTGATGATATCACGGTGCCAGTGATTACCTCTAGCAGATTTGGCATACAGCGACATTATTCACTTCCTAGCTGTCGCTCTACGCTGAGTCGCTATTCTTATAGGTCGCCATGTTGGTGAGGTCATTCTCTCTGCCACCTAACAGAGTTTTTAAACCTCAGCCTGTGTCATTGCCTTTTCCCTTTCGTGGTGTACCTGAGCTTATTGCTGTGTTGGTCCATTACTGTTCCTGTGTATTACCTGGCTACGTCTGACTACCCGTTCCGGCTCTTACTCCTGGCTACGTCTGACTATCTGTTCCGGCTCTGGCTCCTGGCTACATGTGATTACCCATTCTGGCTCTGACTCCTGGCCTGTTCTGGCTATGACCACTGGCAACGTCTGACTACTCGATCCGGTTCTAACCATTGGCTGCCTCTTGGCTCGCTCTCCATTGTTGCACTCTTTTGCCATTCCGTGCCTCGGTTTGGTTTTCTTGTTGCCTGTGCCTTCCGTTCTGTGCTCACTTCCGTTAGCAGCGCTTGTCAGTCATTCCATGTGTTTGACCTCCCGTGGCCAATCCGGTTTGTGTGTTACCTTACCTAGCCTCATCGCCGGTTACCAGACTATTGTATGCCCTATCGCTAGGGTACTGTTGCTCTCCTTTATTTCTGCTGACTGTGTGTGTGTGTGTGTGTGTGGGAGTGCTCTGCACTAACCACACATCTACCTGTGTGAGTCCCAGGGCCATTCAGATCTTGCTCATCTGCCTAGTGAAGGGTGAGGAAAGTGAGTTCATTGTTCCAACCTGGTCGCGTGAAGGTGTGCCATTAAGACCGTATGCGTGGAGTACTCGAACTGTTATTCCATCTACCTGTGTGAGTCCCAAGGGCCTTTCCATTGTCGCTCATATGCCCAGAGAAGGGTGAGGAAAGTGAGTTCACTGTTCCTCCCTGGTCTCGTGAAGGTGTGCCATCCATTCCGTGTGAGTGGTGTACCCGCACTGTCCTCACATCTACCTGTGTGAGTCCCAGGGCCATTCCGTTACTGCTCACCTGCCTACTGAAGGGTGAGGAAAGTGGGTCCACTGTTCATCCCTGGTCTTGTGAAAGTGTGTCCCTATCAGCTGCCACTTCGTGTCATTATTATTGCTACTGTTGTGTAATTTGTTGCCACCAGCCTGTTTCTTCATTTCCTGTCATTATTGTACTTAATAAAGTTTTATCTTAAGTTCATCTGTACTTGCCAGTGTGTAATTTCCTAGTCACTCCGTGACAGATGATGAGTGAAACACATTGCTCTCCATCACCTTCTTGCTCTAGGGTCCGGGCATGGGAAGATCATCTAACTACATCTTCTTGGCATCTATCACATTAATTTTTATCTTCCCACCACCTGACAGCCATTCAGTAGATGTCAGGATGTGGCAGTTCATTGGACATGAACTGCCACATCCTGACATCTACTGAATGGCTGTCAGGTGGTGGGAAGATAAAAATTAATGTGAATTGTAAACTGTGTGGTGCTCTGACCACACATGGCAGTGTGCTGGGGGAGAATCACAAGCAGGGCATCAAGTGGCATCTGAGGAGATTTCATCCCACAGAATACTCTAAGCTGGTAGCAGGGAGGGTTCATCATTATCATTAAACTGCAAGTTGTCACACGTCCTTAGAGGGGAGTGGACAAGGGGCATATAGACAGAAGCAGAACTTGGTATTTGGTATGATGATTGCACATTGGAGTGGTGGTGGCTAGTTATGGGGCTGCTACTGCCGCAGGTGCATCACTGGAGCTAGTAGTGGCAAGTGGAACCATGATCATCTATCACCCATACAACTGCTGTTGTTGACCCATTCCCTTTGAGCTGCCTAATCATCCTTCTGCTTATTAAACAACTCAGCAGCAGGAACAGCGATAACAAATTCTGCAATTACACCAATGACCAGAGGCCAAAGGCCCCCATAACATGACCTGCTGGTACTAGGCTAGTAGGGCATTTTCTTTTTCCTAAGGGCTTCTTCTTTAAAAAAAACAAAAAAAAAACAGAGGCCTAAAACAATATATCAAGCCTAAGTCCTACAAATCATTGATTCTTCAGGGCTTGTGTTGCTAACAAGCCAAAGTGAAAAACATTTAATTTGATTCCTCAGGGGCTTGTGAAGCTATCAAGCCTAACTGTTAAAAAATTTCTGTGATACCTCAGGTCTTGTGATGCTAGCAAGCCGAAATGATAAAAATTATCTGTGAAAGTCCTACAAATGAATGTTTACTCAGGATTTGAGCCTAACACAAGTCAAAGTCCTGCAACAAATCAATATTTCCTCAGGGCAAAAAGTCTAGGTGCTACAAATCAGTCTTTCAGCGGGGCTTGTGCCAAACAAGTTTAAGTCCTACTAATCACTGTTTGCTCTGGACTTTGGCCTCTAACAACAAGTCTAAGTCCTATATATCCTCTACAAAATACACTACTCTGTCAAGAATCATTCTGCCCCAGTCACGGCTTATGTCATGGGTTTCCTGTCTCTGTTTTTTTACTACTAACTGTCCCCCCAATACCAGTCAAATTCCTCCCCCCAAAAAAAAAAAATCTGTGTTCCACTGATTCTTTCCCCAGACTCCACCCACCAGAACAGGTACCCTCCTCAGACCCCTTTTATACAATGTTTTATTGTTATTACTTTTTTTATTAACTCTCCCAGTAAAAAAATACCCCCCCCAAAAAAAAATCCTTGTTCAACTTTCTTTTTCTTCACAGCCCACCAACACAGGCACCTTCATGCCCCTTTTATACTATGTCTCTGGGAAATAAAATAACATTTGCTATGTGTTGTGTATAAATGTAATGTTCCCATTGATTTAAATGCAATGAGCTAGCTAGAAAAAATGTGCTTTTCACAGGAAATTATTCACCAAGCAGGAAGTTCCATTAATCACCGATTTTAGTTTGAGGCAAAAATGTTCGCCCATCCATACTTGTGGGTGGGGGGAGTTATTTTTCTGAAAGGTATAGTAATGTTTCACAAAAACAGCAGCTCCAATTAATCTTCAAAGTATTTGGGCCGTGAAGAGTATTATTTCGATACTGTCAGAGTTGTAGTACAAGAGTAATTGAATGATAAAGTATCCCCCCTCCCGCACCTTTTACCTAGTGTAAGTCACCTCCCCTCAGATGTGGAATCTGGTCTCTTGACCAGACAGATCACAGCAAGGGACAATCTTCTTACTGTGAGAACAATGAAAAACCCAACTCTCACTGACAGGTTTTTCAGGTTTTTCCCTTATCTTAATTGAAGATTGTCCCTCTTTGCAATCCACCTGGACACCACCCTGCTGCTCTGAGCTGAGCAGTTACATCAGTAAAAGGGGCGGAAGGGGGATACTTTATCATTCAATTACTCTTGAACTGCAACTCTGACAGTAATGAAATAACACTGTCCAAGGCCCAAATACTATGAAGATTAATTGGAGCTGCTTTTTTTATGAAACATTACTATCCCTTTAATTACTCACTTTAAAAAAAACCCTTTCTTTTCTTCACATTGAATATTTGGTCAAAGGAACAATTAGCAACAGAATTCTTATACTGTTGTACGGCTATTTAACGCTTTGAAGGGATCAATTGATAACAGTTGAAATAATATTTTCAAATAACATATGCTTTTCATTGCTGGCAAAAGGCATAACAAAAAAAAATAATAGCAATAATTCAGTTTAAATATGGAACATATAAATATTCAGATGTTAGACATGGAAAGCAATGATTTATTTTCTTTATCTAAAACAGCAATCAGCATTTTAAAAAATTGCACACTACATATTTTTATTGTTTAATATTCATGAATTTAGTAGAAAATTGGAAATAAGCAAGTTAAAGGGATAGTAATACTTGCAAATTACTAATCCCCATATTGTAGCTTTGTTAGAAAGAAATTTATTGCCCCCAGTGTCATCTCTCAAACCCTTATGGTTTGAGAGATATAAGCGCTCACAGTTCCCCCCTCCCTCCCCCTTCCCTGACTGAACGCTGACTGCAGGGGAAGCTGTCGTACGACAGTCTTATGTGCATCAGGAGGCTCTGCAGCTGAGCCAAGATCGCGTTTATAAAAAGGATTCTTTCACTGAAATGGTCTTCTACGTGTGCTTGGTTTGCAGTATGTTTGGTTTGCAAGCACACGTAGAAGACCGTTTAATGAAAGATTTATTTTTTATAAACGCGATCTCGGCAATGCTGCAGGGCCACCCGATGCAAGTAATACCGCATATCCCTGCAGTCAGCGTTCAGTCAGGGAAGGGGGAGGGAGGGGGGAACTTTGAACGCTATCATCTCTCAAACCATAAGGGTTTGAGAGATGACACTGGGGGCAATAAGTTTCTGTTTAACAAAGCTACAATATGGGGATTAGTAATTTGCAAGTATTACTATCCCTTTAAAGGACTAGTAACAGTAACATGGTGTGGCTGAAAAAGAACTGTGTCCATCAAGTTCACTCTCTGCTATATGAACCTTGTTGATCCAGAAGAAGGGCAACCCCCCCTTCACAAAAAAAAGCAAACAAACAACAAGAAAACAACCCCTATTGAAGCAATTTCCAGTTAAGGCAAAAGTGGGTAAAATAATTATTTCCCCGACTCCGAAAGGTAGTCAGATATTTCCCTCTCATAATTCTCTGTATTGTTATGAGCTAGAAAGATATCCATTACTTTTTACAGCATTGACAGTATCTGCAGATGCCAGTAACTTATTGAGACCATGGGGGAGATTCACAAAGCTGTGATAAAGTGGTGATAAAGTGGAGATAACTTCCTCAGTTCCCTCGTTATGCTATAGAGCCTATACACTAAGGGCCATATGTTCAAAGAAGTAGCGAAATAGCTTTTGTCGTTTGTAACAACTTTTCAAAGTACAGTGTTATTGGGATCATTAATATTTTCAGAGAGTGTCGATTGTGATCGGAAATATGTTGTTTGTCCTGACTGAAATTGTCATAAGTAACGACAAAAAATGTCTTAACTAACGACAAAAATGTCTTAACTAACGACATTAACTAAAGACAAAAATTCTCACATTCAGAACTTCACATTTCCTCCACTTTTTTCTTAATGTACAAATTTTGTCTTTTGTAAGACATTTTTTTGTCTTTAGTTACGACAAATTTTATTTTCCTCTATACGACACTGGAGAATAGTTTAGCCCCGCCCTTGCCCCGCCCCTTTAACCATCAATTCTGGAGTTGTGTCGTACACAATGGACATTACTAGTTTTTTGTCATATACTCTATAGAAAATATGTAGTTCATGCATACAATTACTTATTTTTGTCTTTTATACAAAAATGTTTTGTTGTTAACCCTTTGAACATCCGGCCTTAAGATCTCCAAAGTTGAAGTAATCTTAGGCATTACAGAATAACTTAGGCATTGGAGAATGATAAGCTGGAAAATGTATCTCCACTTTATCACCTCTTTATCACCACTTAGGACGAGATGTTCAGAAAGTGGCGCTAACTGAAATTGTCTGTAATCAGAATAAAACTTTCTTACACCATGGTCCGTCAGTTCTCAGACATGTTTCCGTCATTTTTTGCATCCAATTCCACCATCTCCGTCAAAGGGAAAAATCCTCCTTAAAAGTGGGTGTGGTTTAATCTTCCTTCATAATGTAAGGTATTTTCAGAAAAAATATTTGTTTCAATGTCATTTTTTTGTCTGATTAACGTCATTTGTTCCCGACATAATAAAAATGGTCTAGACTTGGAGAAGAAAAATTTAACTACTGAGAAGCAATTTTTCATTTCAAAGACAAAAAAAGTCTTTGTTATTTTGAAAATGTTTGTTTCAAAGACAAAAAAGTCTTTGTTTCTTTGAAAATGTATGTTTCAAAGTCAAAATGAAAGACAGTTTTTAAGATCAGAATTTTTAACGGCGATGTTCAGTGAGATCTTATTACCGTCATTTTTAATTCTTTAGATGAATTTTCAAACGTGACGGATTTACTTCTGAAAATATTGTCCTTCTTTTGCAACCAACGATCCAACAATTTTTTCATTATGATTACTTTTTGAGCATTTCGCCCTTAGTGCATATGGTGATGTATGTCTCCATTGCCAATATGATGTGCTCGCCATGGGCTGATTGTCCTATCGGGAGACCGGGCATCCCCCGGTGGGCAGCTAGATCACGGGCCAGTAGGGCAGATCAGAGGATCTCTCCTCAACGTCCCCCAAAGAATTTTATAACTTTGCTGCACTTACTATAAAAAATACCTGACTTTTTTTACTGTAATAGTAATGGATAACTGCTTGTTTTTTCTCCTCTATTTGACTAAATAGTTTCTGAGACAGTTCCTTTTATTGACTTTAAATATATTTGGAAATGGTAATCATATTACTCTTTAGATATCTCTTCTCTAATATAAACAAATACAACTAGGTTAGTCTGTCTTTAGAACTCAGGTCATCTAATCCCTTTATCAGTATTTATGCACATCCGTGCACTTTTCCTAGTTCAATAGTGTCTTTCTTTTAAGAACAGGTACCCACAACTGTACTCCGTATTCTAGATGAGGCCATACGAAGGATTTATATAGAGGTAGAATTCTATTCCATCACACGTATCTATTCTTCTTTTTATACAGGATATTATCCTATTGGGTCTTGCAGCAGCTAAGTGACACTGTGCACTGTTGTGAGGTCTATTGTCTATCAGTACTCCAAAATATACCTCTAAAAAGATTTCCCCAAATTGTTTCCGATTTAAAGTATATGTAGCAGAAAGCATGATCTTACATATCAGTATTTAACTCAATATGTCACTTTTCTGCCCATTCACTAAAGTTATCTAAATCTTCCTTCAGAGAAAAAAACTTCCTGCTCCATATATATTACCTTTTATAGTTTAGTATCACCAGTATAGATTGAGATACTATTTTCAATACCCGATTCAAGATCATTACAGGGATAGTAATGTTTCACAAGAACAGCAGTTCCAATTAACACTCTCCATGGCCCAGATACTATGAAGATTATTTCAGTACTGTCAGAGTTGTAGTTCAAGAGTAATTAAATGATAAAGTATCCCCCTCCCACACGTTTTACCTAGTGTAAGCCACCTCCCCCAGATAAGGAATCTGGTCTCTTGACCGGACAGGTCCCAGCAAGGGACAATCTTCTTACTGTGAACATAAGGAAAACCCTGCCCCCCTTGACAGGTTTTTCATGTTTTCCCTTATGCTCACTGAATATTGTCCCTCTCTGTGATCCATCTGGACAGTCTTGCTGCTCTGAGGTGAACAGTGTTACATCAGCAAAACAGGCGGGAGGGGGAAACTTTATCATTCAATTACTCTTGAACTTGGAGAGTATTGATATAATACTATGACCATTAATTGGAGCTGCTTTTATTGTGAAACATTACAAATTAAAAACATTGGGCTCAGAACTTAAACTTGAGGCACCACACCTACAAATTTAGTCCAACTTAATGAATTTCCATGTACAAAAACGCTTGTCTCTCTGTCATTTAACCAGTTCTCTCTCCATGCACAGATGACACCTCTAAAGCCAGTAACCTGTTTTGAGTCACAATGTCAAAGGCTTTTTGCAAAATCCAAGTGTACTACATAATCAGTAATACCCTTGTCCAGGTTAAGACTGGACAATGCAAGTAAATTAGTTTTACATGATCTATTCTTCAAAAAACTGCACTGACTCCTACCAATAATGTTGTCTGTAATATCCTTAAGATCTTGTCCCCTATTTCAACAACGGTATAATAAAAGTGATACCAATGTTGCACAATACTGAAAAAATTGCACTTCCTTCCCAAATCTGTATTCCTAAAAATGGCTTTATTGTAATACATAAATAAAAACTTCCATATTGCCTCCAAAGCAAATTATTTCTTTTCATATAAATGTACCATATGGAGAGACTTACATGGAGCTGCACAGTAGATGTAATAATGTAGTATCTCACCTATCAACGCGTTTCGCGTATTGCATGCTTAGTCATGATCAGAGTAACAGTGATACATTTATTGGCTATCAGTGGCTCTAGGATGCAAGCTTTAAAGGCACATTAGGTATCTTCTTCAGGCCTAATAAGTATGAAGGCTGAACACAAAATATATGACAGATTAATCAGTTATACAAATACAAAAACTGTTGGTAGGGCAAAAATTAATAAAGAATAGTACACACACAGTGTTACCGTAGGAATTCAATTGCCCTCCCTAGAGGAACCACAATGAGCGTTGAGACACAGAACCTAACTTGTGGCCCAATGTTTGAGTGTTTTTAACCCCTTAACGACCGGCCGCACAGGCACGCGGCGGTCTCTAAAAGACAATGGAGCTCTTTTTTTAAAATTTTGATTCAGGACTCCCCAAATGTCGTGCAGCCGCGGGGGGAGCCCGGAATTCCATGACGGTCATAGTACGTCAAGGGGCGTTAACTCAGATCGACCCATAATGTACTATGACCGTCAAGGGTCGTTAAGGGGTTAAGTCTCATAACTCACATCAAATAGCATAGAAATGGGAAGATCAAAGGAAACCAGCTCACGCCCTGTATCTGACACACTAAGCGTGAGCTACAAGCAGTGATCCTCCCAAACACTAAGCCTCCCCTTGGTCCTACACTACCCCTAAAAATACCTGCCCGTCAGTCTCCGAAAATTAAGGATTACTTCAAAATCAGGTACTTCCGAGAGCTAATACAACTATTATGAAGCTAATCGCCATATGCTTATTTATTGCAGGGACGACTTTACAGAAGTTGAAAATTCCGCTTTAAAGAAAAGCAAATCTTGTCCATTAAATGGATCAGAAATACATTGTAGACGTTGTTAATGGTGTAAATGGAAACGGCTGATTTTTAATAGAATATTTACATTTGCTGCAAATGGAGGATTCTTCGACGGAAGCAAAGTTTGGAGGACGCAATTATCATTTAACCCTTTGAGTGCCAGAGCGGCACACAACACATTGTTTTGCAATGCGTTGTGTAGCCCATCTGGCACTCAAATGGTTAAATTAAAAATCACTATTTCTAACCTTCTCAACATCTTGACTGTATTTCCTATTCATTTTCCAACTTATTTGATGCATGTTTTCACGGTAAACAAGGGAATTTCTGAAGTGACCCCATGGTAGTGTATGTATGTGTAATTTTTATCTCACTGTAAGCTCTCACCAGCAGGGGGCTCTGACCCTTCTGTTCTCCACATCTGATTGTACTATTTAAAGGGATAGTAATACTTCATTTTAACTTTATTTTATTTTGTAGGCATTAAAAAAACATGAAGAATGATATAAATCTTATCTCTGAAACCTTTATGGTTTAAGAGATATTCACAAACAAAGTATCTCCCCCCCCTGTTCAACCAGATCAGAAGGGAGATGCCCAGGTAGACTGCAGAGAGGGACAATCTTCAATTAAGATAATGGAAAAAGCTGAAAAACTTGTCAAGGGGGGAAGGGCTTTCATTGTTTTCATACAAAGAAAATTGTCCCCTTCTGTTATCTGTACTGTCATACAACCAGACTCACATCTGAGAAGAGATGGCTTACACTAGGTAAAAGGGGCGGGAGGGGAACTTTGCTTGTGAATATCTCATAAACCATAAAGGTTTGAGAGATAAGACTTATATCGTTCTTCATGTTTTTTAATGCCTACAAAATAAAATAAAGTTAAAACGAAGTGTTACTATCCCTTTAATAGCTCTGTATGTCTATTCCCCATTGCACAGCGCTGCGGAATTTGTTGGAGCTATATAAATAAAGAATAATAATAATAATCTCTTCAGCGCCAATAGGTATACTTAGAACTTTATAGTTTACGTTTTATATGGAGGGAGTACAATAAGTGCAGCAGTTAAACTGATAGTAATGCCCAAAAATAATTTATATAGTATGTAGATTTTTAAAAAATAAATTATGTGCTGAAAATCCCATCTCTCAAACCTTTATGGTTTGAGAGATTTTCACGTTTAACGTTCCCCCCTCCCTCCCCTTCTCCTGATGTCAACACTCTTCTGAAAGCAGGAGATTCGAGTCGTGCGACTCGAGGAGGCTCTTCAGCAGAGCCGAAATCGCGTTATTGCAAAAAAACTACTTCACTGGAACGGTCTACAAAGTGTGCTTGCAAACCAGGCACACTTTGTAGACTGGAGTATTTCTAGAAGAAAGAAGCGCAAAACCAATCTAAAAGAAGCATTTGCACACACTATAAAGGCAGCCCCCAAATATAGGTACTCACAGAACAAACAATATATTTGTGGCCTTAATGTATCAATCAATCTTGAAGAGAATCAGTAAAAATATTCCAAAACAATGGAGGTCAGGTTCCCTGTAGGGTATACGAAAAAATTCTTCATCAATATACCACAAACTTCTTCACTCAATTATAACCTGCAAACGGAACATAAACCTCCTCTAAGGGTAACACTGTAAGTACATATGTACAAGCCCCTTACTAGGCGCAATAAAGCGACTCACCAGATGGGACCAGAGTGTATAGCCTTCAAATAGTCACTCCACGATGTGCAACAAGTGATACAGACTTTATTAGAAAATAAAAATATATAAATATTTCCCTACGCGTTTCGTAAGACCCGCTTACTTCGTCTACACTTTGTAGACCGTTCCAATTAAGTCATGTTTTTTAAATAATGAGATTTCGGCTCTGCTGCAGAGCCGCTGGCTTGTCTCAGGACCGGGTTCTCCTGCTGTCAGTAGAGAAGGGAGGGAGGGGGGAACTTTAGCACCGAATATCTCTCAAACCGTAAAGGTTTGAGAGATGGGATTTCAGGCACGTAATTTATTTTTTTTAAATCTGCAATACCAAATAAAATTATTATAGCACATTAGTATCCCTTTAAGTATTATATAGACAATTACCATAAGAAGAACACTAGGTGAGTATACATTAGGATAGGAGGTGCCTGCCCTGTAGAGCTTGCAATATAAGTATAGGATGGGTGACATGCAAGCGGGTAGAGGAAGAAGTTAAATTTTTGACAGTTCTGCATGTGAGATATGGTATACATATTACAGTAGTGCTTTATTTACAAGGTGCTCTTTAAGTTTGGATTTGAAGTTGTTGAGGGTTAAGGCTTGGTGAATGCTGGGTGGTAGGGAATTCCAGAGGTAGGGGGCAGCAAGGGCAAAAGTCTTCAGTCGTGATACAGCATTAGGGGTTAAAGGAGCAGAGAGTCATCAACCATGCGCGGTGCATAGAGGACGTGAAGGTATATGGCAGAATGGCAACAAGGAAATCCCATGGAGAAAATAGCAGAGGAGGAGCTTACAAAAGGGGAGGGTTCAGGAAGTTGGTGGGTTGGGATTAGATTAGTGTTGTATGAGCTGAAGTGGAGGCAAGTAGGGATCAGCAGACATGGTTTAGCCCCACCCCTGTTATAATGTTTGTAAGGGTTGTGTGGGTGGCGTGTGGCTTTGCCTTGGATGGGGGGTAAGTTCAGTGCAACAAAGTAATTCAGGTTGGTTCCTTAGGGAAGTAAACCTAGGGAGGCTTGCACTGGGCTTATGCCACTGGTGGTTACATTACCCATTTGAGTTGGCCGGGTCTGACGCAAGTGGGGTAACTGGTTAAAATGCACTATAAAGGGTGGATAATGGCTTGGATATGCATGAGACCCAAAGTAAAACAAATCTGAGCTCCACCATATAAAACTATACAAATGTAAACCCTGTATAAAGCATATATTATACCAGATTGATATATATATATATATATATATATATATATATATATATATATATTTGATATATTCATTGCATAGATTGGCCAAAGTATGTTTAAGCCCACCTGCCACGTCAAGGCTCCCCAATACAAGGCGAGTACCTAACTCTTCATACGGTCATTCCTATCTAAGTTAAAAATTCCCTTGAGATATCTTGGATGTAGCGAGTAGGGTGCATTTAAAAACAATTGACACATTTAAAAACTACGGTTTCAAACAAATTCATGTTAGGACCCACCTTCAGTGACCTGTAGGGAGTGGGCTTCTGACCAGAGGGCTGGAGCTCTCAGTCCCCTTTATATCTCTTATCCGCCCACCCCCACAGGTCACATGGGGTTTGCACAAAGACTTAGCTACATTAAGACAGGTCAGACAGCCCAAAACACCAGGCCGAAACCTTGCCTTTAAGAACCCCAATGCAAGTGGTAGAAAATGTGCAAATACATATTTAATTGTAAAACATTTATTATTATGAAATTAATTAAAGCAATAATGATAAAGCAGCTACAATGAGAAGGAGAAAGTGTGCAAAAGCGAAATAAATTTATTTATTTATGTATTTATTTATCTTTATATAGGGCTCGATTCTAAAGGGGAAGGGTTAAAATGTCGAATGTGAACAACATTTGTCGAGTTAAAATGGTGAAAGAAAGCACGATAAGTCAAATTTCAAAGAGAGGGTTAATATGTTGAGGGGGGGGCACTTTATGTCAGATTTCTATGCTGTATACTGTATTCTGCACTGCTTTTGTTCTAACAACGATGGCGCAGGATTACCAACAGAAAATGTAACCACAAATCAGGCGCTAATACTGAGCGTGGGTAATGGAATGCTGCTTGCACATTGTTTTTAATTATTTCCTATGGGTTTTTATTTTTGACTGGTGGTGCATATAATTACCTCTTATTTTGTATCACAACTCGGGTAATAGGATACTAAAACCTGACTTATTGGTATGTGTTTTTTATATTTTAAGTATAAATAAATTTGGCCTGTTCTTACCCAATATAGGGCTCGATTCTAAAGGGATAAAATGTCGAATGTGAACAATATTTGTCGAATTAAGATGGTGAAAGAAAGCACGATAAGTCAAATTTCAAAGGGGGGGTTAATATGTCGAAGGGGGTCACTCTATGTCAGATTTCTATGCTGTATACTGTATTCTGCACTGCTTTTGTTCGAACAACGATGGTTTTGAAACAGTCGTTGTGGCTTCTAGGCCTCAACCTCTGAGGGGCAGAATTACCAACAGAAAATGTAACCACAAAACACACGATAATACTGAGCGTGGGTAATATAATGCTATTTTCACATTGTTTTTAGTTATTTCCTATTGGTTTTTATTTTTGACTAGTGGTGCATATCATTACCTCTTATTTTGTTTCACAACTCGGGTAATAGGATACTAAAACCTGACTTAAAAAAACACAACGCCTGTTTTTTTTTGTTTGTTTGTTTTTTTTAGTGTTGGTAAAGGAATCGAGCCCAAAGTCGTGTAGAGTTTTTATTTCCTCCATACCCTAATACTTTTTCATGAAATATAGTATTGGATAAACTAATTGTAATAAAGTATCAAAGTGACTGTGCCCCCCAACAAATAAAGATTCATTTCTCAAAAAAAAAACAAAAAAGGTATATGACAACAAAATGTCCAATACAAAATATAGACTGTATTTCTTTCTCTTTAGAATTAACTAAAATTATCTTAAGGTGACAAGTCCACTTTAACTTCTTGGATGATAGAGAAGCAATGCGTTGGATACCACACCAGTATCCGAGGGGTTAAAATAATGTAGACTGTTTGGTATACTATATCACCCTAGTGAAAATGTAAATGTTTGGGTGGTCATTTGATTTGTTGCAGTGAGTGTAATGTGTGCATTCACTTCAACTGTTTGTTAAAAATGAATCTTTTCACACATAGCAACAGGAGGAAATGAACCAATGCCTTTCCATATGAGGTCATTTCCCCAAAGCACTTTGCCATCCACCCTGCCGCAGGAACATTCTGCCAAGTGATTTATATACAATAAGGTCACGGGTTCAGATCCCATTGGGTGGAACTTATCAATGTCTGTGAATTCTGTACTGTACAATATAGAACGTTTATCTCAAATTGCATAAAACATGTAAATGGCTAAATTAGAGTATTCTGGGCATATTTGTGTTTTACTGGTAGTGCACTGGTTCAAGTCCATTGAATTCATAAATATTGACTATTATAAAGAGGGACCTTATGGTATACTTATAGGAACATGGGGCTATTACTTTCTTTACTAGTACGACTTAAGTATGTAGGAGTCCTTCACACAGCATTTCAATACAGGCAGACAGATAGACACAGTAAATAGATAGATAGATAGATAGATAGATAGATAGATAGATAGATAGATAGATATGAGAGAGAGAGAGAGAGAGAGAGAGAGAGAGAGAGAGAGAGATAGATAGATAGATAGATAGATAGATAGATAGATAGATAGTAGATAGACAGATAGATAGATAGATAGATAGATAGATAGATAGATAGATAGATAGATATGAAATACATAGATCACTATAAAAAGATTAGATAGATAGATAGATAGATAGATAGATAGATAGATAGACAGATATGACAGATTGGTATAAATAGATTAGGATAGATAGATAGATAGATAGATAGATAGATAGATAGATAGATAGATAGATAGATATGAAATATATAGATATAATAGATAGATAGATAGATAGATAGATAGATAGATAGATAGATATGAAATATATAGATAGCTATAAATAGATTAGATAGATAGATAGATAGATAGATAGATAGATAGATAGATAGACAGATAGATAGATAGATAGATAGATAGATAGATAGATAGATAGATATGAGATAGATAGATAGATAGATAGATAGATAGATAGATAGATAGATAGATATAAATAGATAGAGAGATAGAGAGAGAGACAGATGGAGAGATTGATAGAGAGATAGACAGAGATAGATATATCCCTACATTACCTCCCCACTCACTGATACTACTCGGCAATACATTTCTGAGAGAGAGTGAGGGAAGGCGTGAGAAAGGAAAAAAGGTTGTTTTGGAGCACCAAGTGAGCAGCTGGAGAAGCTGGAGGGCCACTGCTACTGCTGTTGAGTCGGAGATGAAGGAATTCATCAGCAGCAGTGAAAGGAGCCCACTTCCCTCTGACCAAGTGAGGCCAGGCTCCCAATATGTTCCCAAAGAGTCAAGGAAGTACAATAAAAATGGGGTCACTGGATAGCAGTATCTGACAGCAGTAGCATAGGTCAGCTGCATGTGCCGGCTGCTACTGCTATATGTGTACCTCCTTCTGAGGTGATGGCAAGTGTGACACCCACTATCACATTTGCCACTGCCAAGTAGTCCTAGGAAGCAGTAAGAGCCTGGTGGTCGTGGTGTGAGTGAGGGTGGTGGAGCAACTGGTGTCGAAGAGAATATGAGAGCGTTCTTTGCAGAAAGTGATAAGGAATAGGCGAAAGAGATGCATTTAGGAATGGGTGTTTGATGGTGACCTTCGTCATCATTGTCTCCTTCTGCTAATGTCCAGGTGCTCCTTCTGCTAGAGTCCAGGTGCGGGTGAATATTCCCATTGTTCCTCACCCCCAGGTCCTATTCATCCTCCTTGGCACAACCACTATTGCCTCCATTACCACCCCCACCAGTGAGTCTGCAAATCAGAGGATTTGGCACTTCATCTCCACCCATTACACCTTGGGTGGTGCACTGACCACACATGCAGTGTGGTGGAGAGCAATGCAGGGAATCATGGAGCATGTGCAGACATTCCATCCCTCTGAATATGGCAAGTTGATGGCGAGGAGTATTTATTATTTTTATTAAGTCTTGTCATCCACCACTACCACCACCACTGCCCAGTAACTTCTCCTTAGGGGAGCAAACACCATGGTGACAGCCGCACCAGGTTTCTTGAGGGATGGTGTAACATTACCAACATAAAATTCAAGTTGATGGTTAGTTGCATCCCCTTTTCCCCTTCTTTGGCTTTTTTCAGCCTGCGGTCACTGTCAAGAATATTTCAGCAGTTGCTTTCTCTCTCTTCCAATGTCACCATAGTCTTAAATTGTACAGTACATGATGAGGACATACCTTAGTCAATATGCTGGTCCCTTTCTTGTAGCTGTTGTAGCAATCAGTGTCATTTGACCTTGTCTGTTTCTTGGCTATAAGTCTACAAATTATCCATTTGTCAGTGACAGAGACTTAGCCAGCTCGGGATTCAGGAAGGAACATGGATCACTTGCCTGTCTCTTTTCAGTCAAACAAGGTTTCGGGGTTTTGGGGGTAAACCTCCATTCTCCATTCAAACTCCCCAAGATTCCCAAGACTACCCAAACGCAAAAATCAAATTTCCTGCCCACAAGGCTCCTGAAACTAAACTCCAGCTCCCTTTTCTTTTACTGCTGTTTTCTCTACGTCTCACAAACACAAATACAGAATAAAAAGCTGTGGGAAACTTATACCCCATTTAAACTATCCAGCAGAGGCGTAACGAGAAGACTCCGGACCCTGGTGCAAGAAGTGCCACGGGCCCCCCACCACCACCGCCACACTGGCCCCCATTGACCACACTGACCCCCTCTACAATGCCCCTCAATCGTCACAATGCCCACATCTCCTACCTCCCTGGAGCTCCGGCGCAGTCCTTTTAGTAATAGAGCACTGGGAGATGATGTCATCTCCCAGCTCCCTGAATTACTAGAGTGCTGGAGGGAGATTGCGGGTGCCAGGCAGAGGGGTCGCAGGGGGAGGCCGGGCCCCTGGAATGACGGGCCTGGTCACAGGTGCGACCCCTATGGTTATGCCACTGCTATCCAGTTGTGAATAGAAGTTAGACTTTCCATGTGAGGGGAGGGAACCCTTTCTTAACATTTATTTCAATGCAATGGTCAAGGTACAAAATAAAGAAGGAAAACTGGACATTTGGCAAAACATTTCCTGCATGGAGAAAAGTGCCATTTTTTCATGTTTCTCTTTTGAGGCGACGTGTTTGCCCATTGCTAAAAATGAAATCTCTTTCACTTGGATGATAAAGAGGGCTCTAACCAATTATATAGAAACTAGTGTAACAGCCCGTGTGCACGGGCCGTGGAGCAGTGAGGTAACGGCAGTACGCAAAGCAAGACCGGCTTCTTAACCCTTTGAGTGCCAGAGGGGTATGCAACGCATTGCAAAGGGTTAACATTACCCGGACCTGCTCTGCGTACTGCTGTTACCTCACTGCTCCATACGATGCAATCATGCGCAGCAGAGACTGGCCGAACGCGGCATTCTGTACTGCGCAAGACTGCATCGTGACAAACTTTCTGGCCTTTTATTATAGGATGTGTATGATCAACACATCTAGAATCCAAAGAATTAAGACAATAATGTGTATTTCGCTAAGTGAATATCCACTAGGTCATTACAATTAAAGCATTCCATTGCATACCCCTTCAGTTTTGTGTATAATTGTACAATTAATCATTTTAAGGCTACATCTGACATGTGATTGGCAGATTAGCCGTGAGTGTGTTTTAATAATCCCTGGTGATTAAAGTATTTAATAACACATGAGATTACAGTTATTAAAATTAAGCTAAATTACTCATTTAGTCTTTCACCCATTGAATACCAGACAGGTATCCAATGCATTGCTAAGAAATACATTGGATACTTTTCTCGCACTCAAAAGGTTAAAAGTTTGTGGTCTTACTAGCAACTTTCGTGTTTTCCTGTGTACAAGACATCTAGTATTATAGGAAAGATGCTGCTCTTACAACCAAACATTCAGTCACAGAGTGCCACATTTCCCAATATGCTCAGTGTGTGTGTTTAAAGGGATAGTAATACTTCATTTTATCTTTATTTTATTTTGTAGGCATTAAAAAAACATGAAGAACGATATAAGTCTTATCTCTCAAACCTTTATGGTTTATGAGATATTCACAAGCAAAGTTTCCCCTCCCGCCCCTTTTTCCTAGTGTAAGCCATTTCTTCTTAGATGTGGAATCCAGTCCATAAACCACACAGATAACAGCAGGGGACAATCTTCTTCCTATGAGAACAATGAAAGTCCTGCCCCCTTGACAAGTTTTTCAGGTTTTTCCCTTATCTTAATTGAAGATTGTCTCTCTCTGCAGTCTACCTGGGCACCTCCCTTCTGATCTGGCTGAGCAGTGTTACATTAGTAAAAGGGGCGGGAGGGGGATACTTTATCATTCAATTACTCTTGAACTACAACTCTGGCAGAATTGAAATAACACTCTCCATAGTCCAAATACTATGATGAATAATTCGAGCTGCTTTTATTTTGAAACATTACTATCCCTTTAAGCCGACTTCTCAAACATGCAGTATATTCTTTGGATAACATGGCAGGGTTCAATAGGATACTAAGGGCGAGATGTTCAAAAAGTCGTCATATTGGAAAAATTGTCGGATCATGAGTTGGTGATAAAAGAAGGACAATATTTTCAGAAGTAAATCTGTCACGTTTGAAAATGTGTCTAAAGAATTAAAGATGACGGCAAGAAGATTGTGATGAACATTGCCCTTAAAAATTCTGATGTGAAAATGTCTTTGATTTTGTCTTTCAAATTAACATTTTTAAAGAGAGACATTATTTGTCTTTGAAACGACAAATTGCTTCTCACCCCTGCTAACAGAACTTTAATTTGTCAAGTTTAGATCATTTTTTATTTTGCTGGGAAAAAATGATGTTAATCAGACAAAAAAGTGACGTTAAAACAAATATTTTTTTCTGAAAATACCTTAGAATATGACGGTAGATTAAACACTACCACTTTCAAGATGGCTTTTTCCCTTTGACGGAGATGGCAGAATTGGATACAAAAAATGACGGAAACATGTATGAGAATTAACGGACCATGGCGAAAGAACTTTTTTATTCTGATTACAGACAATTTCAGTTACCACCACTTTCTGAACATCTCGCCCTAAGTGTGCAATATGAGAAGCTTCTCTGTTGTTCCTCTTTATCATAAGAATTTTCTGAAAACATACGCACCACTATAACCATATACAATGAATGAGCCCAAAATATATAAAATCATCAAATGTTTTATTCAGAAAATACACATAAAAGTATCTTGCAATATCATAAATCTACAATCCCATGCAACAGTAAGCGAAGCAAGCGCAAAACGCGTTGATCAGTTTCACCATGGCTTCTTAACACACCAATCTTGCACCTAATCTGGAAAGTCTCTCCTTTTGCATTGGATTATGGATTTATGATATTGCAAGGTACTTTTATGCATATTTTTCGAATAAAGCATTTGATGATTTTATATATTTTGAGCTCATTCATTGGATATGATGATAGCGGTGCATATGTTCTCAGAAAATTCTACATGACATCCAGGACAGACTGAATCAAGGTGCAAGGAAATGGGATCACTAAGATAATATTAGGATAATCTTGTAATATTAAGGGATCATTAGGATAATCTGGTAATATTTAGTGATGAGTGAGCATGCTCGGCCGAAGCTCGGTTCGGCTCAAGCATCGCTCTGCTCGGCACATGGCGGTACTCGTACGAGTACCGCATGTGCTCGCCCGCCATGTTCGGGTCTCCTCCCCGCACGTTTCGTGGCTGCTGCGCAGCCAATAAACGTGCAGGGAGGCTCTGACATCAGTGTAATGCCAGCAGCCATGTTGGCTGCTGGCATTACACTGATTGGCTGGCCAGAACCCGTGATCGGGTGCTGTATAGCACCTGACCAGCGAGTTCGGCTCAGTCTTAGCCAGGGAGAGATGAGGATAGGAAGGGAAAGTCAGTGTAGGGAGAAGAAAAGTGTTGGAACAACATATAAAGACCCAAAAGTCCTTTTTAGGACTGTTGTGTGTGGGGGCAGCAGTTATATTTTGTTTGGGGGGGCACAAATTTAAAAAAAAAACATCACATATTCCGTTCACTGTGCCTAGCCGCAGATTAGCAGCACATTCTGTTTAGTGTGCAAAGTTGCAGATTAGCAGCACATTCTGTTTAGTGTGCAAAGTTGCAGATTAGCAGCACATTCTGTTTAGTGTGCAAAGTTGCAGATTAGCAGCACATTCTGTTTAGTGTGGAAAGTGTAAAAAATAAACGTCACATATTCCGTTCACTGTGCCTAGCCACAGATTAGCAGCACATTCTGTTTAGTGTGCAAAGTTGCAGATTAGCAGCACATTCTGTTTAGTGTGCAAAGTTGCAGATTAGCAGCACATTCTGTTTAGTGTGCAAAGTGTAAAAAATAAACGTCACATATTCCTTTCACTGTGCCTAGCCGCAGATTAGCAGCACATTCTGTTTAGTGTGCAAAGTTGCAGATTAGCAGCACATTCTGTTTAGTGTGGAAAGTGTAAAAAATAAACGTCACATATTCCTTTCACTGTGCCTAGCCGCAGATTAGCAGCACATTCTGTTTAGTGTGCAAAGTTGCAGATTAGCAGCACATTCTGTTTAGTGTGGAAAGTGTAAAAAATAAACGTCACATATTCCTTTCACTGTGCCTAGCCGCAGATTAGCAGCACATTCTGTTTAGTGTGCAAAGTTGCAGATTAGCAGCACATTCTGTTTAGTGTGCAAAGTGTAAAAAATAAACGTCACATATTCCGTTCACTGTGCCTAGCCGCAGATTAGCAGCACATTCTGTTTAGTGTGCAAAGTTGCAGATTAGCAGCACATTCTGTTTAGTGTGGAAAGTGTAAAAAATAAACGTCACATATTCCTTTCACTGTGCCTAGCCACAGATTAGCAGCACATTCTGTTTAGTGTGCAAAGTTGCAGATTAGCAGCACATTCTGTTTAGTGTGGAAAGTGTAAAAAATAAACGTCACATATTCCGTTCACTGTGCCTAGCCGCAGATTAGCGTCACATTCTGTTTCGTGTGCCTAGCCGCAGATTAGCATCACATATTGTTTAGTGTGCCTAGCCGCAGATTAGCGTCACATATTGTTTAGTGTGCCTAGCCGCAGATTAGTTTTTATCTTCCTTTTTGTGTGTTTTACGGTCAGTCTGTAAAAATGGCGTACTACGGGCGAAACATCGTTCCCAGCAGCGATGTTGGAGTCCAAGATGCATCCAGACATCCTCCCTATGCTGTCCCTGAACCATTTCTGTGGTGTTTCCATCATTTTCTGCCCTTTTCCTATGGACCAGGCACCCTCCCCTCATCAGAGCAGGGGGTGCCTGGTGAAATGCTCGAGTCCTCCCATTGACTTCAATGGGGCTCGGGTGCTCGGCCGAGCACTCGAGCCTCAGGGGGTGCTCGGCCAGAGCACCCGAACACCCGAGCATTGGGGTGCTCGATCATCACTAGTAATATTAAGTTAAGTGGGGGTGGGGTTATGAGGGGGTGGTACTTTCCTTTTAAAGTAACTGGTAGTTATTCAGAAGAGAAGTTTGTGGGAGAGATTTATACAAAGTATTTTTATTTAATTTTGTGAACTGATCCATAAACCTTTGAGTGTCAGAGCGATACGCAACGCATTGCAAAGCAATGCGTTGTGTACCTCTTTGGCACTCACAGGGTTAAAATTTCCTTATTCCTTATTATTAACGTTAGTATTCATAATGTATTCTAGTTACATTTATAAATGTGGTGATAGTAAATAATAAAAACAGGTCAGACATGGCCTTAAATATTTGTTGAAAACTGTGTTCCAAATGTCCTCAAATAGGGGCATTTTTTTATAAATTTGCTGAGCCACTTTTTTCAAACTTCCTTACTTCATTTTATAAAAAAAGTACTACACAACGTTATGTTCTCTTAAACTGTCCTTAATACTTTTACAACTACCAGAGACAATCTTTCAGCCATTTTAACGCCTCTTTTTCATCAACTCCACTTTTATAAATCTCCCCCTGTATTCCTTTAAAGGAGCAGTAAACTTTATTTATGTAAACCTGTATGTTATAGAGCTTTTGCTAAGTAAAACAAGGTCATTCCCACTGCTGTCAGTTGCTTTATTCTGAAGTTACAAACATTCAAATAATCAGGAAGTGAATTTACTGTGTGTTTCTTCCTGATAGGTCTAACTGACAGGAAGTGAATTTACTGTGTTTACTTCCTGATAGTTCAGACAGGAAGTGATTCAGCAGTTTCTATCACATTCTGTGGAGAACTGTATGTCACTGACTTTCCTCTCCATTAGAATGTAACAGAATAACTAATTGGAATTTGACCACTAGAGGGCACTGCTAATGTAAATATGTTTTTAAACTGTAATAACTCTGGAAATATACATCTGTCAGCAGTGGGAGCACCCTTATGTTACTCAACAGGAAATGCCCTAAATATATGTTTTTTCATACAAAAGGTGACTGCTCCTTTAAATAAAGTTAAAAAATGTAGATTACTTTAAAGTAAAATAACAAAAAAAGAAAAATAAAGTTGGGTGAACTGGATGCTTTTGATGTTTGAACAGTTTTAAAGAATCAGTCAGTAGGTTTTCCTGGTTTGATTCAATCAAAGACAAGTTGATTTCAACTAATATTAACCCTTTGAGTGCCAGAGGGGTACGGAATGCATTGTCCCACTGCATATATAGCAATAGAACCACACATACTGACCTCCAGCCTTGTCCCACTACATGGGTAGCAATAGAACCACACATACTGACCCCCCAGCCTTGTCCCACTACATGGGTAGCAATAGAACCACATATACTGACCCCCAGCCTTGTCTACTACATGGGTAGCAATAGAACCGCACATACTGACCCCCCAGCCTTGTCTACTACATGGGTAGCAATAGAACCACACATACTGACCCCCAGCCTTGTCTACTACATGGGTAGCAATAGAACCACACATACTGACCCCCAGCCTTGTCTACTACATGGGTAGCAATAGAACCGCACATACTGACCCCCAGCCTTGTCTACTACATGGATAGCAATAGAACCGCACATACTGACCCCCAACCTTGTCTACTACATGGATAGCAATAGAACCGCACATACTGACCCCCAGCCTTGTCCCACTACATGGGTAGCAATAGAACCGCACATACTGACCCCCAGCCTTGTCTCACTACATGGATAGCAATAGATCCACACATACTGACCCCCAACCTTGTCTACTACATGGGTAGCAATAGAACCGCACATACTGACCCCCAGCCTTGTCTACTACATGGGTAGCAATAGAACCACACATACTGACCCCCAGCCTTGTCCCACTACATGGGTAGCAATAGAACCACACCTACTGACCCCCAACCTTGTCTACTACATGGATAGCAATAGAACCGCACATACTGACCCCCAGCCTTGTCCCACTACATGGGTAGCAATAGAACCGCACATACTGACCCCCAGCCTTGTCCCACTACATGGATAGCAATAGAACCGCACATACTGACCCCCAGCCTTGTCCCACTACATGGATAGCAATAGATCCACACATACTGACCCCCAGCCTTGTCCCACTACATGGGTAGCAATAGAACCACACATACTGACCTCCAGCCTTGTCCCACCGCATGGATAGCAATAGAACCGCACATACTGACCCCCAGCCTTGTCTACTACATGGATAGCAATAGAACCGCACATACTGACCCCCAGCCTTGTCTACTACATGGGTAGCAATAGAACTACACATACTGACCCCCAGCCTTGTCTACTACATGGATAGCAATAGAACCGCACATACTGACCCCCAGCCTTGTCCCACTACATGGGTAGCAATAGAACCACACATACTGACCCCCAGCCTTGTCTACTACATGGGTAGCAATAGAACCGCACATACTGACCCCCAGCCTTGTCTACTACATGGATAGCAATAGAACCACACATACTGACCCCCCAGCCTTGTCCCACTACATGGGTAGCAATAGAACCACACATACTGACCCCCAGCCTTGTCCCACTACATGGATAGCAATAGAACTACACATACTGACCCCCAGCCTTGTCTACTACATGGATAGCAATAGAACCGCACATACTGACCCCAGCCTTGTCTACTACATGGGCAGCAATAGAACTACACATACTGACCCCCAGCCTTGTCTACTACATGGATAGCAATAGAACCGCACATACTGACCCCAGCCTTGTCTACTACATGGGCAGCAATAGAACCACACATACTGACCCCCCAGCCTTGTCCCACCGCATGGATAGCAATAGAACTACACATACTGACCCCCAGCCTTGTCCCACTACATGGGTAGCAATAGAACCACACATACTGACCCCCAGCCTTGTCTACTACATGGATAGCAATAGAACCGCACATACTGACCCCCAGCCTTGTCTACTACATGGATAGCAATAGAACCACACATACTGACCCCCAGCCTTGTCTACTACATGGATAGCAATAGAACCACACATACTGACCCCCAGCCTTGTCTACTACATGGATAGCAATAGAACCACACATACTGACCCCCCAGCCTTGTCCCACCGCATGGATAGCAATAGAACTACACATACTGACCCCCAGCCTTGTCCCACTACATGGGTAGCAATAGAACCACACATACTGACCCCCAGCCTTGTCTACTACATGGATAGCAATAGAACCGCACATACTGACCCCCAGCCTTGTCTACTACATGGGTAGCAATAGAACCACACATACTGACCCCCAGCCTTGTCTACTACATGGGTAGCAATAGAACCACACATACTGACCCCCCAGCCTTGTCTACTACATGGGTAGCAATAGATCCACACATACTGACCCCCAGCCTTGTCCCACTACATGGGTAGCAATAGATCCACACATACTGACCCCCAGCCTTGTCTACTACATGGGTAGCAATAGAACCGCACATACTGACCCCCAGCCTTGTCTACTACATGGATAGCAATAGAACCACACATACTGACCCCCAGCCTTGTCTACTACATGGGTAGCAATAGAACCGCACATACTGACCCCCAGCCTTGTCTACTACATGGATAGCAATAGATCCACACATACTGACCCCCAGCCTTGTCCCACTACATGGATAGCAATAGAACCACACATACTGACCCCCAGCCTTGTCCCACTACATGGATAGCAATAGAACCACACATACTGACCCCCAGCCTTGTCCCACCGCATGGATAGCAATAGAACCACACATACTGACCCCCAGCCTTGTCTACTACATGGATAGCAATAGATCCACACATACTGACCCCCAGCCTTGTCTACTACATGGGTAGCAATAGAACCGCACATACTGACCCCCAGCCTTGTCTACTACATGGATAGCAATAGAACCACACATACTGACCCCCCAGCCTTGTCTACTACATGGGTAGCAATAGAACCACACATACTGACCCCCAGCCTTGTCTACTACATGGGTAGCAATAGATCCACACATACTGACCCCCAGCCTTGTCCCACTACATGGGTAGCAATAGAACCGCACATACTGACCCCCAGCCTTGTCTACTACATGGGTAGCAATAGAACCGCACATACTGACCCCCAGCCTTGTCTACTACATGGGTAGCAATAGAACCGCACATACTGACCCCCAGCCTTGTCTACTACATGGATAGCAATAGAACCACACATACTGACCCCCAGCCTTGTCTACTACATGGGTAGCAATAGATCCGCACATACTGACCCCCAGCCTTGTCTACTACATGGGTAGCAATAGAACCGCACATACTGACCCCCAGCCTTGTCTACTACATGGGTAGCAATAGATCCGCACATACTGACCCCCAGCCTTGTCTACTACATGGATAGCAATAGAACCACACATACTGACCCCCAGCCTTGTCTACTACATGGGTAGCAATAGAACCGCACATACTGACCCCCAGCCTTGTCCCACTACATGGGTAGCAATAGAACCGCACATACTGACCCCCAGCCTTGTCTACTACATGGGTAGCAATAGAACCGCACATACTGACCCCAGCCTTGTCTACTACATGGGTAGCAATAGAACCACACATACTGACCCCTAGCCTTGTCCCACTACATGGATAGCAATAGAACCACACATACTGACCCCCAGCCTTGTCTACTACATGGATAGCAATAGATCCACACATACTGACCCCCAGCCTTGTCTACTACATGGGTAGCAATAGAACCGCACATACTGACCCCCAGCCTTGTCCCACTACATGGATAGCAATAGATCCACACATACTGACCCCCAGCCTTGTCTACTACATGGGTAGCAATAGAACCGCACATACTGACCCCCAGCCTTGTCTACTACATGGGTAGCAATAGAACCACACATACTGACCCCCAGCCTTGTCTACTACATGGGTAGCAATAGAACCGCACATACTGACCCCCAGCCTTGTCTACTACATGGGTAGCAATAGAACCGCACATACTGACCCCCAGCCTTGTCTACTACATGGGTAGCAATAGAACCACACATACTGACCCCCAGCCTTGTCCCACCGCATGGATAGCAATAGAACCACACATACTGACCCCCAGCCTTGTCCCACTACATGGATAGCAATAGATCCACACATACTGACCCCCAGCCTTGTCTACTACATGGGTAGCAATAGAACCGCACATACTGACCCCCAGCCTTGTCTACTACATGGGTAGCAATAGAACCACACATACTGACCCCCAGCCTTGTCTACTACATGGGTAGCAATAGAACCACACATACTGACCCCCAGCCTTGTCTACTACATGGGTAGCAATAGAACCACACATACTGACCCCCAGCCTTGTCTACTACATGGGTAGCAATAGAACCGCACATACTGACCCCCAGCCTTGTCTACTACATGGATAGCAATAGAACCACACATACTGACCCCCAGCCTTGTCCCACCGCATGGGTAGCAATAGAACCGCACATACTGACCCCCAGCCTTGTCTACTACATGGGTAGCAATAGAACCGCACATACTGACCCCCAGCCTTGTCTACTACATGGGTAGCAATAGAACCACACATACTGACCCCCCAGCCTTGTCCCACTACATGGGTAGCAATAGAACCACACATACTGACCCCCAGCCTTGTCTACTACATGGGTAGCAATAGAACCGCACATACTGACCCCCAGCCTTGTCTACTACATGGGTAGCAATAGAACCACACATACTGACCCCCAGCCTTGTCCCACTACATGGATAGCAATAGAACCGCACATACTGACCCCCCAGCCTTGTCTACTACATGGGTAGCAATAGAACTGCACATACTGACCCCCATCCTTGTCTACTACATGGGTAGCAATAGAACCGCACATACTGACCCCCAGCCTTGTCCCACTACATGGATAGCAATAGAACCGCACATACTGACCCCCAGCCTTGTCCCACTACATGGATAGCAATAGATCCACACATACTGACCCCCAGCCTTGTCCCACTACATGGGTAGCAATAGAACTGCACATACTGACCCCCAACCTTGTCTACTACATGGGTAGCAATAGATCCACACATACTGACCCCCAGCCTTGTCTACTACATGGATAGCAATAGAACCACACATACTGACCCCCAGCCTTGTCTACTACATGGGTAGCAATAGAACTGCACATACTGACCCCCAGCCTTGTCTACTACATGGGTAGCAATAGAACCACACATACTGACCCCCAGCCTTGTCCCACTACATGGGTAGCAATAGAACCGCACCTACTGACCCCCAGCCTTGTCTACTACATGGGTAGCAATAGAACCACACATACTGACCCCTAGCCTTGTCCCACTACATGGATAGCAATAGAACCGCACATACTGACCCCCAGCCTTGTCTACTACATGGGTAGCAATAGAACCGCACATACTGACCCCCAGCCTTGTCTACTACATGGGTAGCAATAGAACCACACATACTGACCCCCAGCCTTGTCTACTACATGGGTAGCAATATAACCACACATACTGACCCCCAGCCTTGTCTACTACATGGGTAGCAATAGATCCACACATACTGACCCCCAGCTTTGTCTACTACATGGATAGCAATAGAACCACACATACTGACCCCCAGCCTTGTCCCACTACATGGGTAGCAATAGAACCACACATACTGACCCCCAGCCTTGTCCCACTACATGGATAGCAATAGAACCGCACATACTGACCCCCAGCCTTGTCCCACTACATGGATAGCAATAGAACCACACATACTGACCCCCAGCCTTGTCCCACTACATGGATAGCAATAGAACCGCACATACTGACCCCCAGCTTTGTCTACTACATGGGTAGCAATAGAACCGCACATACTGACCCCCAGCCTTGTCCCACTACATGGGTAGCAATAGAACCACACATACTGACCCCCAGCCTTGTCCTACTACATGGGTAGCAATAGAACCGCACATACTGACCCCCAGCCTTGTCCCACTACATGGGTAGCAATAGATCCACACATACTGACCCCCAGCCTTGTCTACTACATGGGTAGCAATAGATCCACACATACTGACCCCCAGCCTTGTCTACTACATGGATAGCAATAGAACCGCACATACTGACCCCCAGCCTTGTCTACTACATGGATAGCAATAGAATCGCACATACTGACCCCCAGCCTTGTCTACTACATGGGTAGCAATAGAACCGCACATACTGACCCCCAGCCTTGTCCCACTACATGGATAGCAATAGAACCACACATACTGACCCCCAGCCTTGTCTACTACATGGGTAGCAATAGAACCGCACATACTGACCCCCAGCCTTGTCTACTACATGGATAGCAATAGATCCACACATACTGACCCCCAGCCTTGTCTACTACATGGATAGCAATAGAACCACACATACTGACCCCCAGCCTTGTCTACTACATGGGTAGCAATAGAACCGCACATACTGACCCCCAGCCTTGTCTACTACATGGATAGCAATAGAACCACACCTACTGACCCCCAGCCTTGTCTACTACATGGGTAGCAATAGAACCGCACATACTGACCCCCAGCCTTGTCTACTACATGGATAGCAATAGAACCGCACATACTGACCCCCAGCCTTGTCTACTACATGGGTAGCAATAGAACCGCACATACTGACCCCCAGCCTTGTCTACTACATGGATAGCAATAGATCCGCACATACTGACCCCCAGCCTTGTCTACTACATGGATAGCAATAGAACCGCACATACTGACCCCCAGCCTTGTCTACTACATGGGTAGCAATAGAACCACACATACTGACCCCCAGCCTTGTCTACTACATGGATAGCAATAGAACCGCACATACTGACCCCCCAGCCTTGTCCACTACATGGATAGCAATAGAACCACACATACTGACCCCCAGCCTTGTCCACTACATGGATAGCAATAGAACCGCACATACTGACCTCCAGCCTTGTCTACTACATGGGTAGCAATAGAACCACACATACTGACCCCCAGCTTTGTCTACTACATGGGTAGCAATAGAACCACACATACTGACCCCCAACCTTGTCTACTACATGGATAGCAATAGAACCGCACATACTGACCCCCAGCCTTGTCTACTACATGGATAGCAATAGAACCGCACATACTGACCTCCAGCCTTGTCCCACTACATGGATAGCAATAGAACCGCACATACTGACCTCCAGCCTTGTCTACTACATGGGTAGCAATAGAACCACACATACTGACCCCCAACCTTGTCTACTACATGGGTAGCAATAGAACCGCACATACTGACCCCCAGCCTTGTCTACTACATGGATAGCAATAGAACCGCACATACTGACCCCCAGCCTTGTCTACTACATGGGTAGCAATAGAACCACACATACTGACCCCCAGCCTTGTCTACTACATGGGTAGCAATAGAACCACACATACTGACCCCCAACCTTGTCTACTACATGGGTAGCAATAGAACCGCACATACTGACCCCCAGCCTTGTCTACTACATGGATAGCAATAGAACCGCACATACTGACCCCCAGCCTTGTCTACTACATGGGTAGCAATAGAACCACACATACTGACCCCCAGCCTTGTCCCACTACATGGGTAGCAATAGAACTACACATACTGACCCCCAGCCTTGTCTACTACATGGGTAGCAATAGAACCACACATACTGACCCCCAGCTTTGTCTACTACATGGGTAGCAATAGAACCACACATACTGACCCCCAGCCTTGTCTACTACATGGGTAGCAATAGAACCACACATACTGACCCCCAGCCTTGTCTACTACATGGGTAGCAATAGAACCACACATACTGACCCCCAGCCTTGTCTACTACATGGGTAGCAATAGAACCGCACATACTGACCCCCAGCCTTGTCTACTACATGGATAGCAATAGAACCACACATACTGACCCCCAGCCTTGTCTACTACATGGGTAGCAATAGAACCGCACATACTGACCCCCAGCCTTGTCTACTACATGGGTAGCAATAGAACCGCACATACTGACCCCCAGCCTTGTCTACTACATGGGTAGCAATAGAACCGCACATACTGACCCCCAGCCTTGTCTACTACATGGATAGCAATAGAACCACACATACTGACCCCCAGCCTTGTCTACTACATGGGCAGAAATAGAACCACACATACTGACCCCCCAGCCTTGTCTACTACATGGATAGCAATAGAACCACACATACTGACCCCCAGCCTTGTCTACTACATGGGTAGCAATAGAACCGCACCTACTGACCCCCAGCCTTGTCTACTACATGGATAGCAATAGAACTACACATACTGACCCCCAGCCTTGTCTACTACATGGATAGCAATAGAACCGCACATACTGACCCCCAGCCTTGTCTACTACATGGGTAGCAATAGAACCACACATACTGACCCCCAGCCTTGTCTACTACATGGGTAGCAATAGATCCACACATACTGACCCCCAGCCTTGTCTACTACATGGATAGCAATAGAACTGCACATACTGACCCCCAGCCTTGTCCCACTACATGGGTAGCAATAGAACCACACATACTGACCCCCAGCCTTGTCCTACTACATGGGTAGCAATAGAACCATACATACTGACCCCCAGCCTTGTCTACTACATGGATAGCAATACAACTACACATACTGACCCCCAGCCTTGTCTACTACATGGGTAGCAATAGAACCGCACATACTGACCCCCAGCCTTGTCCCACTACATGGGTAGCAATAGAACCGCACATACTGACCCCCAGCCTTGTCTACTACATGGGTAGCAATAGAACCGCACATACTGACCCCCAGCCTTGTCCCACTACATGGATAGCAATAGAACCGCACATACTGACCCCCAGCCTTGTCTACTACATGGGTAGCAATAGAACCGCACATACTGACCCCCAGCCTTGTCTACTACATGGGTAGCAATAGAACCGCACATACTGACCCCCAGCCTTGTCCACTACATGGGTAGCAATAGAACCGCACATACTGACCCCCAGCCTTGTCTACTACATGGGTAGCAATAGAACCGCACATACTGACCCCCAGCCTTGTCCACTACATGGGTAGCAATAGAACCACACCTACTGACCCCCAGCCTTGTCCACTACATGGGCAGAAATAGAACCACACATACTGACCTCCAGCCTTGTCCACTACATGGGCAGAAATAGAACCGCACATACTGACCCCCAGCCTTGTCTACTACATGGGCAGAAATAGAACCGCACATACTGACCCCCAGCCTTGTCTACTACATGGGTAGCAATAGAACCGCACATACTGACCTCCAGCCTTGTCTACTACATGGGTAGCAATAGAACCGCACATACTGACCCCCAGCCTTGTCCACTACATGGATAGCAATAGAACTACACATACTGACCCCCAACCTTGTCTACTACATGGATAGCAATAGAACCACACCTACTGACCCCCAGCCTTGTCTACTACATGGGCAGAAATAGAACCGCACATACTGACCCCCAGCCTTGTCTCACTACATGGGCAGAAATAGAACCACACATACTGACCTCCAGCCTTGTCTACTACATGGGTAGCAATAGAACCACACATACTGACCCCCAGCCTTGTCCACTACATGGATAGCAATAGAACTACACATACTGACCCCCAGCCTTGTCCACTACATGGGTAGCAATAGAACCACACATACTGACCCCCAGCCTTGTCTACTACATGGGTAGCAATAGAACCACACATACTGACCCCCAGCCTTGTCCACTACATGGATAGCAATAGAACCACACATACTGACCCCCAGCCTTGTCTACTACATGGGTAGCAATAGAACCGCACATACTGACCCCCAGCCTTGTCTACTACATGGGTAGCAATAGAACCGCACATACTGACCCCCAGCCTTGTCTACTACATGGGTAGCAATAGAACCGCACATACTGACCCCCAGCCTTGTCTACTACATGGGTAGCAATAGAACCGCACATACTGACCCCCAGCCTTGTCTACTACATGGGTAGCAATAGAACCGCACATACTGACCCCCAGCCTTGTCTACTACATGGGTAGCAATAGAACCGCACATACTGACCCCCAGCCTTGTCTACTACATGGGTAGCAATAGAACCACACATACTGACCCCCAGCCTTGTCTACTACATGGGTAGCAATAGAACCACACATACTGACCCCCAGCTTTGTCTACTACATGGGTAGCAATAGAACCACACATACTGACCCCCAGCTTTGTCTACTACATGGGTAGCAATAGAACCACACATACTGACCCCCAGCCTTGTCTACTACATGGGTAGCAATAGAACCGCACATACTGACCCCCCAGCCTTGTCTACTACATGGGTAGCAATAGAACCGCACATACTGACCCCCAGCCTTGTCTACTACATGGGTAGCAATAGAACCGCACATACTGACCCCCAGCCTTGTCCCACTACATGGGTAGCAATAGAACCACACATACTGACCCCCAGCCTTGTCCACTACATGGATAGCAATAGAACTACACATACTGACCCCCAGCCTTGTCCACTACATGGATAGCAATAGAACTACACATACTGACCCCCAGCCTTGTCTCACTACATGGGCAGAAATAGAACCACACATACTGACCTCCAGCCTTGTCTACTACATGGGTAGCAATAGAACCACACATACTGACCCCCAGCCTTGTCCACTACATGGATAGCAATAGAACCACACATACTGACCTCCAGCCTTGTCTACTACATGGGTAGCAATAGAACCGCACATACTGACCCCCAGCCTTGTCTACTACATGGGTAGCAATAGAACCGCACATACTGACCCCCAGCCTTGTCTACTACATGGGTAGCAATAGAACCGCACATACTGACCCCCAGCCTTGTCCTACTACATGGGCAGAAATAGAACCACACATACTGACCCCCAGCCTTGTCTACTACATGGATAGCAATAGAACCGCACATACTGACCCCCAGCCTTGTCTACTACATGGGCAGAAATAGAACCACACATACTGACCCCCAGCCTTGTCCCACTACATGGGTAGCAATAGAACCGCACATACTGACCCCCAGCCTTGTCTACTACATGGGTAGCAATAGAACCGCACATACTGACCCCCAGCCTTGTCCCACTACATGGATAGCAATAGAACTACACATACTGACCCCCAGCCTTGTCCCACTACATGGGTAGCAATAGAACCGCACATACTGACCCCCAGCCTTGTCTACTACATGGGTAGCAATAGAACCACACATACTGACCCCCAGCCTTGTCCCACTACATGGGCAGAAATAGAACCACACATACTGACCCCCAGCCTTGTCCCACTACATGGGCAGAAATAGAACCGCACATACTGACCTCCAGCCTTGTCTACTACATGGGTAGCAATAGAACCGCACATACTGACCCCCAGCCTTGTCTACTACATGGGTAGCAATAGAACCGCACATACTGACCCCCAGCCTTGTCTCACTACATGGGTAGCAATAGAACCACACATACTGACCCCCAGCCTTGTCTACTACATGGGTAGCAATAGATCCACACATACTGACCCCCAACCTTGTCTACTACATGGATAGCAATAGAACCGCACATACTGACCCCCAGCCTTGTCTACTACATGGGTAGCAATAGAACCGCACATACTGACCCCCAGCCTTGTCCCACTACATGGGTAGCAATAGATCCACACATACTGACCCCCAACCTTGTCTACTACATGGATAGCAATAGAACCGCACATACTGACCTCCAGCCTTGTCTACTACATGGATAGCAATAGAACCGCACATACTGACCCCCAGCCTTGTCTACTACATGGGTAGCAATAGAACCGCACATACTGACCCCCAGCCTTGTCCCACTACATGGGTAGCAATAGAACCACACATACTGACCCCCAGCCTTGTCTACTACATGGATAGCAATAGAACCGCACATACTGACCCCCAGCCTTGTCTACTACATGGGTAGCAATAGAACCGCACATACTGACCCCCAGCCTTGTCTACTACATGGGTAGCAATAGAACCACACATACTGACCCCCAGCCTTGTCTACTACATGGATAGCAATAGAACCACACATACTGACCCCCAGCCTTGTCCCACTACATGGGTAGCAATAGAACCGCACATACTGACCCCCAGCCTTGTCCCACTACATGGGTAGCAATAGAACCACACATACTGACCCCCAGCCTTGTCCCACTACATGGGTAGCAATAGAACCGCACATACTGACCCCCAGCCTTGTCTACTACATGGATAGCAATAGATCCACACATACTGACCCCCAGCCTTGTCCCACTACATGGATAGCAATAGATCCACACATACTGACCCCCAGCCTTGTCCCACCGCATGGATAGCAATAGAACCGCACATACTGACCCCCAGCCTTGTCCCACCGCATGGATAGCAATAGAACCGCACATACTGACCCCCAGCCTTGTCCCACTACATGGGCAGAGATAGAACCGCACATACTGACCCCCAGCCTTGTCTACTACATGGATAGCAATAGAACCGCACATACTGACCCCCAGCCTTGTCTACTACATGGGTAGCAATAGAACCACACATACTGACCCCCAGCCTTGTCTACTACATGGGTAGCAATAGAACCGCACATACTGACCCCCAGCCTTGTCTACTACATGGGTAGCAATAGAACCGCACATACTGACCCCCAGCCTTGTCTAATACATGGGTAGCAATAGAACCGCACATACTGACCCCCAGCCTTGTCTACTACATGGGTAGCAATAGAACCGCACATACTGACCCCCAGCTTTGTCTACTACATGGGTAGCAATAGAACCACACATACTGACCCCCAGCCTTGTCTACTACATGGGTAGCAATAGAACCGCACATACTGACCCCCAGCCTTGTCTACTACATGGATAGCAATAGAACCGCACATACTGACCCCCAGCCTTGTCCACTACATGGATAGCAATAGAACCACACATACTGACCCCCAGCCTTGTCTACTACATGGGTAGCAATAGAACCGCACATACTGACCCCCAGCCTTGTCTACTACATGGGTAGCAATAGAACCGCACATACTGACCCCCAGCCTTGTCCACTACATGGATAGCAATAGAACTACACATACTGACCCCCAGCCTTGTCTACTACATGGGTAGCAATAGAACCACACATACTGACCCCCAGCCTTGTCCACTACATGGATAGCAATAGAACTACACATACTGACCCCCAGCCTTGTCTACTACATGGATAGCAATAGAACCGCACATACTGACCCCCAGCCTTGTCTACTACATGGGCAGAAATAGAACCACACATACTGACCTCCAGCCTTGTCTACTACATGGGTAGCAATAGAACCGCACATACTGACCCCCAGCCTTGTCCACTACATGGATAGCAATAGAACCACACATACTGACCTCCAGCCTTGTCTACTACATGGGTAGCAATAGAACCGCACATACTGACCCCCAGCCTTGTCTACTACATGGGTAGCAATAGAACCGCACATACTGACCCCCAGCCTTGTCTACTACATGGGTAGCAATAGAACCACACATACTGACCCCCAGCCTTGTCTACTACATGGGTAGCAATAGAACCACACATACTGACCCCCAGCCTTGTCTACTACATGGGTAGCAATAGAACCGCACATACTGACCCCCAGCCTTGCCTACTACATGGATAGCAATAGAACCGCACATACTGACCCCCAGCCTTGTCTACTACATGGGTAGCAATAGAACTACACATACTGACCCCCAGCCTTGTCCCACTACATGGGTAGCAATAGAACCGCACATACTGACCCCCAGCCTTGTCACACTACATGGGTAGCAATAGAACCGCACATACTGACCCCCAGCCTTGTCACACTACATGGATAGCAATAGATCCACACATACTGACCCCCAGCCTTGTCTACTACATGGGTAGCAATAGAACCGCACATACTGACCCCCAGCCTTGTCTACTACATGGATAGCAATAGAACCGCACATACTGACCCCCAGCCTTGTCCCACTACATGGATAGCAATAGAACCGCACATACTGACCCCCAGCCTTGTCTACTACATGGGTAGCAATAGAACCGCACATACTGACCCCCAGCCTTGTCTACTACATGGGTAGCAATAGAACCGCACATACTGACCCCCAGCCTTGTCTACTACATGGATAGCAATAGAACCGCACATACTGACCCCCAGCCTTGTCCCACTACATGGGTAGCAATAGATCCACACATACTGACCCCCAGCCTTGTCACACTACATGGGTAGCAATAGAACCGCACATACTGACCCCCAGCCTTGTCACACTACATGGGTAGCAATAGATCCACACATACTGACCCCCAGCCTTGTCTACTACATGGGTAGCAATAGAACCGCACATACTGACCCCCAGCCTTGTCTACTACATGGGTAGCAATAGAACTACACATACTGACCCCCAGCCTTGTCCCACTACATGGGTAGCAATAGAATCACACATACTGACCCCCAGCCTTGTCCCACTACATGGGTAGCAATAGATCCACACATACTGACCCCCAGCCTTGTCTACTACATGGATAGCAATAGAACCACACATACTGACCCCCAGCCTTGTCTACTACATGGGTAGCAATAGAACCGCACATACTGACCCCCAGCCTTGTCTACTACATGGATAGCAATAGAATCACACATACTGACCCCCAGCCTTGTCACACTACATGGGTAGCAATAGATCCACACATACTGACCCCCAGCCTTGTCTACTACATGGGTAGCAATAGAACCGCACATACTGACCCCCAGCCTTGTCTACTACATGGGTAGCAATAGAACCGCACATACTGACCCCCAGCCTTGTCTACTACATGGGTAGCAGTAGAACCGCACATACTGACCCCCAGCCTTGTCCCACCGCATGGATAGCAATAGAACCACACATACTGACCCCCAGCCTTGTCTACTACATGGGTAGCAATAGAACCGCACATACTGACCCCCAGCCTTGTCTACTACATGGATAGCAATAGAACCGCACATACTGACCCCCAGCCTTGTCTACTACATGGGTAGCAATAGAACCGCACATACTGACCCCCAGCCTTGTCCCACCGCATGGATAGCAATAGAACTACACATACTGACCCCCAGCCTTGTCTACTACATGGATAGCAATAGAACCGCACATACTGACCCCCAGCCTTGTCCCACTACATGGATAGCAATAGAACCGCACATACTGACCCCAGCCTTGTCTACTACATGGATAGCAATAGAACCACACATACTGACCCCCAGCCTTGTCCTACTACATGGATAGCAATAGAACCGCACATACTGACCCCCAGCCTTGTCTACTACATGGGTAGCAATAGAACCGCACATACTGACCCCCAGCCTTGTCCCACTACATGGATAGCAATAGAACCGCACATACTGACCCCCAGCCTTGTCCCACTACATGGGCAGAAATAGAACCGCACATACTGACCCCCAGCCTTGTCTACTACATGGGTAGCAATAGAACTACACATACTGACCCCCAGCCTTGTCTACTACATGGATAGCAATAGAACTACACATACTGACCCCCAGCCTTGTCTACTACATGGGTAGCAATAGAACCACACATACTGACCCCCAACCTTGTCTACTACATGGATAGCAATAGATCCACACATACTGACCCCCAACCTTGTCCCACTACATGGATAGCAATAGAACCGCACATACTGACCCCCAGCCTTGTCCCACTACATGGGCAGAAATAGAACCGCACATACTGACCCCCAGCCTTGTCTACTACATGGATAGCAATAGAACCACACATACTGACCCCCAACCTTGTCTACTACATGGATAGCAATAGAACCGCACATACTGACCCCCAGCCTTGTCCCACTACATGGATAGCAATAGAACCGCACATACTGACCCCCAGCCTTGTCCCACTACATGGGTAGCAATAGAACCACACATACTGACCCCCAACCTTGTCTACTACATGGGTAGCAATAGAACCGCACATACTGACCCCCAGCCTTGTCTACTACATGGATAGCAATAGAACCGCACATACTGACCCCCAGCCTTGTCCCACTACATGGGTAGCAATAGAACCGCACATACTGACCCCCAGCCTTGTCCCACTACATGGATAGCAATAGAACTACACATACTGACCCCCAGCCTTGTCTACTACATGGATAGCAATAGAACCACACATACTGACCCCCAGCCTTGTCTACTACATGGATAGCAATAGAACCGCACATACTGACCCCCAACCTTGTCTACTACATGGATAGCAATAGAACCGCACATACTGACCCCAGCCTTGTCTACTACATGGATAGCAATAGAACCGCACATACTGACCCCCAGCCTTGTCCCACTACATGGATAGCAATAGAATCACACATACTGACCCCCAGCCTTGTCCCACTACATGGGTAGCAATAGAACCGCACATACTGACCCCCAGCCTTGTCCCACTACATGGATAGCAATAGAACTACACATACTGACCCCCAACCTTGTCTACTACATGGATAGCAATAGAACCGCACATACTGACCCCCAGCCTTGTCTACTACATGGATAGCAATAGAACCGCACATACTGACCCCCAACCTTGTCTACTACATGGATAGCAATAGAACCGCACATACTGACCCCAGCCTTGTCTACTACATGGATAGCAATAGAACCGCACATACTGACCCCCAGCCTTGTCCCACTACATGGGTAGCAATAGAACCGCACATACTGACCCCCAGCCTTGTCCCACTACATGGATAGCAATAGAACTACACATACTGACCCCCAACCTTGTCTACTACATGGATAGCAATAGAACCGCACATACTGACCCCCAGCCTTGTCTACTACATGGATAGCAATAGATCCACACATACTGACCCCCAGCCTTGTCCCACTACATGGATAGCAATAGAACTACACATACTGACCCCCAACCTTGTCTACTACATGGATAGCAATAGAACCGCACATACTGACCCCCAGCCTTGTCTACTACATGGGTAGCAATAGAACCGCACATACTGACCCCCAGCCTTGTCTACTACATGGGTAGCAATAGAACCGCACATACTGACCCCCAGCCTTGTCTACTACATGGATAGCAATAGAACCGCACATACTGACCCCCAGCCTTGTCCCACTACATGGATAGCAATAGAACCGCACATACTGACCCCCAGCCTTGTCCCACTACATGGATAGCAATAGAATCACACATACTGACCCCCAGCCTTGTCTACTACATGGGTAGCAATAGAACCGCACATACTGACCCCCAGCCTTGTCTACTACATGGGTAGCAATAGAACTACACATACTGACCCCCAGCCTTGTCTACTACATGGGTAGCAATAGAACCACACATACTGACCCCCAGCCTTGTCTACTACATGGGTAGCAATAGAACCACACATACTGACCCCCAGCCTTGTCTACTACATGGGTAGCAATAGAACCACACATACTGACCCCCAACCTTGTCTACTACATGGGTAGCAATAGAACCGCACATACTGACCCCCAGCCTTGTCTACTACATGGGTAGCAATAGAACCGCACATACTGACCCCCAGCCTTGTCTACTACATGGGTAGCAATAGAACTACACATACTGACCCCCAGCCTTGTCTACTACATGGATAGCAATAGAACCGCACATACTGACCCCCAGCCTTGTCTACTACATGGGTAGCAATAGATCCACACATACTGACCCCAGCCTTGTCTACTACATGGGTAGCAATAGAACCACACATACTGACCCCCAGCCTTGTCTACTACATGGGTAGCAATAGAACCACACATACTGACCCCCAACCTTGTCTACTACATGGGTAGCAATAGATCCACACATACTGACCCCCAACCTTGTCTACTACATGGGTAGCAATAGAACCGCACATACTGACCCCCAGCTTTGTCTACTACATGGGTAGCAATAGAACCGCACATACTGACCCCCAGCCTTGTCTACTACATGGGTAGCAATAGAACCGCACATACTGACCCCCAGCCTTGTCTACTACATGGGTAGCAATAGAACCGCACATACTGACCCCCAGCCTTGTCTACTACATGGATAGCAATAGAACCGCACATACTGACCCCAGCCTTGTCTACTACATGGGTAGCAATAGAACCGCACATACTGACCCCCAGCCTTGTCTACTACATGGATAGCAATAGAACCGCACATACTGACCCCAGCCTTGTCTACTACATGGGTAGCAATAGAACCACACATACTGACCCCCAGCCTTGTCTACTACATGGGTAGCAATAGAACCGCACATACTGACCCCCAGCCTTGTCTACTACATGGGTAGCAATAGAACCGCACATACTGACCCCCAGCCTTGTCCCACCGCATGGATAGCAATAGAACCGCACATACTGACCCCCAGCCTTGTCCCACCGCATGGATAGCAATAGAACCGCACATACTGACCCCCAGCCTTGTCTACTACATGGATAGCAATAGAACTACACATACTGACCCCCAGCCTTGTCTACTACATGGATAGCAATAGAACTACACATACTGACCCCCAGCCTTGTCTACTACATGGATAGCAATAGAACCGCACATACTGACCCCCAGCCTTGTCCCACTACATGGGTAGCAATAGAACCACACATACTGACCCCCAGCCTTGTCTACTACATGGGTAGCAATAGAACCGCACATACTGACCCCAGCCTTGTCTACTACATGGGTAGCAATAGAACCGCACATACTGACCCCCAACCTTGTCTACTACATGGATAGCAATAGAACCACACATACTGACCCCCAGCCTTGTCTACTACATGGGTAGCAATAGAACCGCACATACTGACCCCCAGCCTTGTCTACTACATGGATAGCAATAGAACCACACATACTGACCCCCAGCCTTGTCTACTACATGGGTAGCAATAGAACCGCACATACTGACCCCCAGCCTTGTCTACTACATGGGTAGCAATAGAACCGCACATACTGACCCCCAGCCTTGTCTACTACATGGGTAGCAATAGAACCGCACATACTGACCAGCAACCTTGTCTACTACATGGGTAGCAATAGAACCGCACATACTGACCCCCAGCCTTGTCTACTACATGGGTAGCAATAGAACCGCACATACTGACCAGCAACCTTGTCTACTACATGGGTAGCAATAGAACCGCACATACTGACCCCCAACCTTGTCCCACTACATGGATAGCAATAGAACCGCACATACTGACCCCCAGCCTTGTCTACTACATGGGTAGCAATAGAACCACACATACTGACCCCCAGCCTTGTCTACTACATGGGTAGCAATAGAACCACACATACTGACCAGCAACCTTGTCTACTACATGGGTAGCAATAGAACCGCACATACTGACCTCCCAGCCTTGTCTACTACATGGGTAGCAATAGAACCGCACATACTGACCCCCAGCCTTGTCTACTACATGGATAGCAATAGAACCACACATACTGACCCCCAGCCTTGTCTACTACATGGATAGCAATAGAACCGCACATACTGACCCCCAGCCTTGTCTACTACATGGGTAGCAATAGAACCACACATACTGACCCCCAGCCTTGTCTACTACATGGATAGCAATAGAACCGCACATACTGACCCCCAGCCTTGTCTACTACATGGGTAGCAATAGAACCACACATACTGACCCCCAGCCTTGTCTACTACATGGGTAGCAATAGAACCGCACATACTGACCCCCAGCCTTGTCTACTACATGGGTAGCAATAGAACCGCACATACTGACCCCCAGCCTTGTCTACCACATGGGTAGCAATAGAACCGCACATACTGACCCCCAGCCTTGTCTACTACATGGGTAGCAATAGAACCGCACATACTGACCCCCAGCCTTGCCTACTACATGGATAGCAATAGAACCGCACATACTGACCCCCAGCCTTGTCTACTACATGGGTAGCAATAGAACCGCACATACTGACCCCCAGCCTTGTCTACTACATGGGTAGCAATAGAACCGCACATACTGACCCCCAGCCTTGTCTACTACATGGGTAGCAATAGAACCGCACATACTGACCCCCAGCCTTGTCCCACCGCATGGATAGCAATAGAACCGCACATACTGACCCCCAGCCTTGTCCCACTACATGGGCAGAAATAGAACCGCACATACTGACCCCCAGCCTTGTCTACTACATGGGTAGCAATAGAACCGCACATACTGACCCCCAGCCTTGTCTACTACATGGGTAGCAATAGAACCGCACATACTGACCCCCAGCCTTGTCTACTACATGGATAGCAATAGAACCGCACATACTGACCCCCAGCCTTGTCCCACTACATGGATAGCAATAGAACCGCACATACTGACCCCCAGCCTTGTCCCACTACATGGGCAGAAATAGAACCGCACATACTGACCCCCAGCCTTGTCTACTACATGGATAGCAATAGAACCGCACATACTGACCCCCAGCCTTGTCTACTACATGGGTAGCAATAGAACCGCACATACTGACCCCCAGCCTTGTCTACTACATGGATAGCAATAGAACCGCACATACTGACCCCCAGCCTTGTCCCACTACATGGGTAGCAATAGAACCGCACATACTGACCCCCAACCTTGTCTACTACATGGGTAGCAATAGAACCGCACATACTGAACCCCAACCTTGTCTACTACATGGATAGCAATAGAACCGCACATACTGACCCCCAGCCTTGTCTACTACATAGATAGCAATAGAACCGCACATACTGACCCCCAGCCTTGTCTACTACATGGGTAGCAATAGAACCGCACATACTGACCCCCAGCCTTGTCTACTACATGGGTAGCAATAGAACCGCACATACTGACCCCCAGCCTTGTCCCACCGCATGGATAGCAATAGAACCGCACATACTGACCCCCAGCCTTGTCCCACTACATGGATAGCAATAGAACCGCACATACTGACCCCCAGCCTTGTCTACTACATGGATAGCAATAGAACCGCACATACTGACCCCCAGCCTTGTCTACTACATGGGTAGCAATAGAACCGCACATACTGACCCCCAGCCTTGTCTACTACATGGGTAGCAATAGAACCGCACATACTGACCCCCAGCCTTGTCTACTACATGGGTAGCAATAGAACCACACATACTGACCCCCAGCTTTGTCTACTACATGGGTAGCAATAGAACCACACATACTGACCCCAGCCTTGTCTACTACATGGGTAGCAATAGAACCACACATACTGACCCCAGCCTTGTCTACTACATGGATAGCAATAGATCCACACATACTGACCCCCAGCCTTGTCCCACTACATGACAAGATAACATCTTCAATCAGTTCTTGATAGCATGACCATGGAGGAGGATATGACAGTTGCTAGCAAGACTAGAGCACTGTTGTCACTGAACACTGGTCTTTCACACAGCAGATCTTGCCTCAAAATAGACCTTAGTTCATCTTCCACACAGTACTCTGCACTGATAGCTTGATCAGACTCTGCTGCACGTGCAACAATACATGTTTAATGGGTACCGATTCAAATCTGTGCTAGGGCAACCAAACACAACCTTTGGTGGTGTTTGGTTACCCTTGTAAAATAGGAGTCAGAGGCGTTCAACTAGCAACAAGCCTGCAATATAAATTTGCAGGCTCTATAGGAATGGTGTCCTACCCAGGTTGCAGTCTCTTTTAGCCCATTAGTGTGTTTCACAGAGATGAAATATCCTAAAGCACATCATATTGGTCCTGCCATAGCAGCAGTCCAGCCACTAAATACCAGGTAATTTCTCTCTGAACAGGAGAAGCAGCCAACTCCAGATGTACGTTTCAGCCTTGTTGGGCCTCGTCAGTGAGGTGTAGCTCATCTCTCTAGGAACTGTGAGCAAAAGGTCCAATGCTAGATTCCCCTATTACCCCTATTTACATAATTTGCAAAAGTAAACTGGAAGTCAGACACCCTCTAACTAATAACGAGCCTGCAATAGAAATTTGCAGGCTCTCTAGGAGTGATGTCCTACCCAGGGTGCAGCCTCTTTTAACCCACTAGTGACTTCCACAGAGAAGAAAAATCCTAAAGCATATCATACTGGTCCAACCATTACAGCAGTCCAACTCTGAACAAGAGAAACAGTCAATCCCAGACGTACGTGTTGAGGTCTTATTGAGCCTCGTCAGTGATGTATAGCTGATCTCTCTAGTCACTGTGAGCAAGGGGTCCACTGCTGGATTCCCCTATTATCCTTGGGGTGACCAATCCCAAGGATAATTTGAATATGTAAAGTGATAGTCATAGACACTCTACTAGGAATGAGCCTGTAATACAAAATTGCATGTTGTCTTGGAGCGGTGTCCTACCCAGGGTGCTTTGGTTACCCTAGCACAGATTTTAATCAGTACCCAAAAAAATGTATTTTATTTTTACACATTCCTCATAATTGATTTTTTTTGTCACACAATTCTACACAATCCATAGGAAACAAATGAAATTCCCATAGATTTAAATCTGGACATTTAAACCTATTCATGGTTAAAGTAGTCTGCAACCCATTGCAAAACAATAGCACAAATACACAAATTCAAGAGTGCAATTCCACTGTGGTTTGCGTATAACATATGATCATACCTAGGAACCTTCCCACTAAAGTCTGAGCATAGATCTGTTCAAATGATGCAAATGGCATCGTACAGTGGGAAGGACTTGATTGGGGTCTGTAGGACTGGGAGTAGGGAAAGCTGGGTTTGCCCTTAAAATATAAGGATGGAAAGTTGGAAAAACAGGGTGAAGAGTAACCCGAACTGGTAGTGAAATGAAAGGAGTAAAACACTGAGATCTGAAATCAACCTCAGCCCCTGTAGACCCCCATACCTCCCAAGTGTCCCTCTTTAGGAGGGACAATCCCTCTTTTTGACCCAAATCCCCCTGTCCCTCTTTACCCCCTGATGTCCCTGTGTTTAGGAGATCACACTGTGTTGTGTGTATATGTGTATCACATTGTTCTACAGCAATAAAACTCACATTAGTGTTTGTATAAATGTCAGTATATGTGTTTATAAATTAGGCTCTGTAAATAAAATACTATGATCTTGTTATAACTCATTTATTAGGTTACACAAGGAGGTGTCGATAGGTCATGAAATAACCTAAAAATTCTTGGTAAAGCTCCGCCCACCAGCCATGCCCCCACATCCACTACCTGAAACAAAGTTTCCCACTTTAGCCATTTTAAATGTTGGGAGGTATGTACCCAGAGATTAAGTACAAAAACTAGAATCTCAAGGTCAAATAAACAGAGTTCTAAGGAATGCATATGATCTCTGTTTTTCATATCATTGAATTCTATCAACTGAATTCTCTCATTCCTTGCTGCTATCTATATAGCTATTTTTATATTCACATTAAAATTGTATTTATTATATGGATATGTTATGGTGAGTTGGCACTGTGAGCTTCTCCCTTGCACTTATCCCTTGCTCATCCTAACAGCCTTTCACCTATCCTATTTAACCACTTAATGCACAAAGATTATTGCACTACTACCTATTTTCTTTTCTCACTCTTGGCCTTTAAGGACTAGGCCTCAAGCCTGTCCTAGCTTGCATGCACCCTGTCTGAAATCTGTGGTGTTCGTTGGTATTGTTGGCAGGCAATGTCTTGGGCAGCCGAATGCGAGAGGAACCAGGAAGTGACATCATGCATCTATGCTTCCTAGTTGTCCTCCTCAGTCTGGAGAAAGTCACAGCACTGTAAAGAGCCTTCCGGCTCCTCTCTGCAACAGAGGTCAGCTGATGTGTTGGCAAGCATGATTCAGGACTTTGCCCTGCAGTGTTGTAAAGCAAATAAACAGAGTTGGCCAGTTGCTACTCCATTGACCTGCACAAGTTGTATGTGGATTCATTGCATCATATACCACTAGTTGGGGACATAACACAATCAATTATTCCTCACATGACCTGTGTGTGGTTGACAAAAATGTTCATATATGGAGAGGACTGTTGGATACACTGCCCTCTTATACCCACATAATGCAGACCTACTGGGGTTTGTTGCATTAAGTAAGTCCTCTATTTACATCTTTTTTATTACAATGTATGTCCTTTGTTTTTAATTGCACCAAACTGGGACCCACAAACACTACAAAGAGCATATTTAAAGGGTCCCCTCTCCCTTACACGTTTATCATAACATCTCTTCAGGGGTTTTTTATTTTAATTTAATTTAGATAGGGCTTTATAGGTGTACTAGAGTAGGACTTGCCTTAAAGTGAGATACCTTGACAGGGTGGCAAGCTTACACATGACTTGGCCAATTTGTGAAACCGAATTCTCACTTATTTACTAAGAAATATTATATATGCCCAATACAGAGACACACTTGTTCTTTATATAGAGGAATGCAGGTTTCTATTTCTGTCTGTGTTTGCACTTTGGGTTTTGGCCTAATGTTTGGGGGACTGGAGAACCCTCTCATTCCTTGCCGCTATCTATATAACTATTTTTATATTCACATTAAAATTGTATTTATTATATGGATATGTTATGGTGAGTTGGTGCTGCGAGCTATCCTTCTCTCTGTTTCTATCGAATTCTGTTCACCAGCTTTGGACTTCGATTCTTTAATGTCAGCAATCCCCGCTCCTCCAGATCCATACCATGCACATGGAACTGGTTGGAGTTTGCTAATGTCAGTTTCTCTACGAACATTGGCCTAAGCAATGAGTTGAGGAAAGGACCCCACAAAATGGCCATAGACCATCCCATTGTCCTCTTCTTGGTGCAAGTTCCTTTAACCGGCCAGTTTTATGTGATGTTAGGCAGGTGTAGGGACAGGACACTGATTCCAGCGCCTGTTATTGCATTGAATCAGCTTCATGCATTCATCCCAATATGTTGGGGACTTTTCTAGAAATGATAAGCCTTATTTAATCCTACAAAGTGTTAAATACATCAACTGGAAGAAATCCTCCTTACTCCCTATTGACATATTAAAAGAGGGGATGACTTTGACTGATACCCCGATGCAATGCGTGGAAATGTGCAGTTACCCGGGAATGAAAATTAGGGCTTCGCCTCACTTGTTCCTAGAACACAACTTAATACCAATTATTTCTGCTTTCAAGGATAAGATATCCATCGGGATGAACCTTCCCTTGAATCTTATTGGATGATCCAACATGGTGAAGATGATCTTTCTTCCGAAATTTTTGTATATTTTTCTGAATGCTCCTATTAATATTCCAAAGAAATACTTCACGCAAATTGAGGGAATTATGAGACAGTCTATATGGGGAGGGCGCTGTCCTAGGATTAGATTGCAGACTCTGATGCAGAAGAAGGAGGGGGGGATTTCCCTACCAAATTATAGACTATATTATCTTACAGCACAGAGCCAATAAGGAGTTAGCTTACGTAGATCAGCAAACAATGCACTCCTTTGTTCACTTAGATAGGGATCTTTTACAGCCGGGGTTGGAACTGCATCTCCTAGTAGTGGGGCCGGGAGCGAGTAGGGAGCCATCCTTGCTGATGGGGGCCATATTCAATGTCTGGAGAGAGATTCAACAGCTACTGGGTTTTTTAAGCCCTACATCTTGGGATGCACCACTGGGGTACACCGGGGCTGGTTCAACTTAGGGGCTAGGAGTTTGGTTTGAAATGGGTGGATTGGGGCATTACAACTTTGTGACATTTATATATTAACAATGTGATTCATTCCTTCCAACATTTGCATCCGGAACATGGAATACCGAACACTATGTTCTATTCGTATCTAAGACTTTGTCAGGCTCTTAGAGATTTATGGGGCGATAGGGAGCAGGAGGTGTCTGTTTTTCCGCTGTTGTCCCTAATGGAACGCCCACTAAAGTCAATCTCCTTTATCTACCAATGGGTGATGAGTAAGCTGGATAAAGGAGGAGGGAATACAAGACAGAAATGGGAGAGTGACGTGGGACCGTTGGAGGACTGGGAATGGTATGAGGCGTGCAAGACCGCTTCACTTGTACAGACCAATACTAAACACTAATTGATCCAGCTAGAAATTTTCCACCGTACATATTATACACCTATTGTTTGTAGTATAAGTCTGCGATATTGTGTAAATTTTGTCATAGAGGTGAGGGAGTGAAAGGCACGTTTCTACATATGTTATGGGCATGCCCACAGATGCGTGAATTTTGGGCGGAGGTTGTGAGTTCCCTGGAGGGGGTGCTGGAGAGACTGCTACTTCTTATACCTAAATTTTGTTTATTGCCAATTCTCCCTGATGATGTGGATGAGGGTCAGACTGCGACTCTTTTTAGAGAACTTCTTGTTATGGCACGAAAGGTGGTGGCCATGCAGTGGTTGGCGAACAGGGCTCCAACATGCAAAATGTGGGTAGATTTAGTGGCTCACAATTTACCACACTACAAACTGGTCCATCTCCACAGGGGCACCCTGCGGAAATTTGACAGGGTTTGGGGACAGAAGCAATCCAGATGGCCTCAACTATTACAAGGCTGTGCTATTGACACTTAGATGAGATAGGACAGGCAGAGGGCGAATCTAGAGTCTGAAACTGGTGGGCCCTGATCACATATATTCGTTGGTAGTATACGGGTCATCCACCTCGAAGGCAACGCATGGGCGTCGGGGGGTGGAGAAAGAGAGACGGGGGGAGGGATGGGTAACCAGAAGAGGGCTTGGGTTGGGGGATGGTGTTTGGGTGTTATACTGGGGAGGAAAATTTAGGCTGGGTTGAGCTGGCATTATCTTTGTATTCTATGTGATGCTCAATCTTCATGTTTGTTTTTACTCATATATTATTTGTACAGTTTACCATTTTGAATATATTCTCATGTATATGGTCAGGTTTGGCCCAGTCTATCAATAAAAACATAAAAAAAAACACATGAGACTTTGGACAGTTTTAATATGTCCCCTATGATGCAATTGGTTTGTACTAGAATTGCCCGAGAGTCAAATAAAATTGATTTCTCAATTGAATAACAAAATGCTAATTTTTTTAATGATTTTTTTTTCTATTAGTCAACAAGAGCATCTTTGGGAGTTGAGGATTATGAAATTGTAACAAGTGAATGCTGGAAACATAAGACATGTCAAACTTAAAGGCATAGTAATGGTTGCTTTTAACAACGTTTAACATTGTAGATATTAAAAAAATAAATGAATTGATGCAAGTCCGGTCTCTCAAACATGTATAGTTAGAGATATACACTTATAAAGTCTTCCCTCCTTACCCTTTCACTGACGTTGACTCTCTAGCTGACAGCATTAGATTCTTGGATTGTAGAGGTGGAAGCTCATGGTGCACTGATACCATTTAAAGTAGATACTGGAGCAGATCCCAGTGTTATTCCAGAGGCTCTATGGAAAAAACTACAACTTAGACCTAAACTTCAGAAACAAACTAACGTACTGAAAGCATATAATGGACTTGACATTCCAACTGTGGGTCAATGCATACTGACCCTAAAGCATAACTCCACAGTCACAAAACACCCGTTTGTTGTGGTTCCTGAAGATAAGGTTCCTTTAATTGGATTACAATCTATACAACAGCTAGGACTGGTCACCAAGCTCTTTGAGATTATAGAACTGAAGCACAAGACCTTCGCTACCTTACTTGAAAAGTATAAGGATGTTTTCAATAGACTTGGAAAACTTCCCATTAAATATAAAATTGCCTTAAAGCTTGGAGGAATGCCTGTGAATCATGCTCCTTGCAAAGTAGCAGTAGCCCTGCAAGACAAACTTAAAAAAGAACTACAGCGCTTGATAAAGTTGGATGTCCTAGAACAGGTAAATGAACCCACAGAATGGGTTCATTCTTTGGTTATTGTAGCAAAAAAGGATGGTTCCCTAAGGTTGTGCCTGGACCCCAAAGAGTTAAATGCCAGTATTAAAAGGGAGCACTACCAAATACCAACACAAAATGAAATCCTAGGGGAGATGGCAGGTGCCCAGCTGTTTACAGTTCTTGATGCCGCTAATGGATTTTGGCAGGTACCACTGGAGAAAGGAAGCAGGCACATATGTACTATCAATACACCCTTTGGAAGGCATTGTTTCAAGAGCCTTCTGTTTGGTCTGTGTTCCACCGAACCATACAGCAACTGTTTGATGGGGTAGAAGGTGTCAAAGTGTATATAGATGACATTCTGATATGGGGTGCTAATGATGCTAAGCATAATGAATGACTTGAGAAAGTACTACAGATTGAACATGAAAAGGGATTAAAGTTAAACCAAACAAAGTGTAGGTTTCTTCAATCAGAAATTATTTACCTGGGAGAGATCATCTCAAATTCTGGAGTGAAGTCTGACCCTACAAAAGTCAAGGCTATTGAAAACATGCCAAGTCCTGTAAACAAGAAAGATTTACAAAGATTCCTGGGAATGGTAACCTACTTGTGCAAGTTCATTGCCAATCTATCAAACAAAACTAAACACATGAGAGGTTTACTGGTAAAGGCTGTTGAGAGACATTGGGGAAAGGAGCATGAGGCTGAATTTGTATTACTAAAGGAATTGCTAATGACTAGTGTTGAGCGAGCATGCTCGGCCGATGCTCGGATCGGCTCGAGCATCGCTCTGCTCGGCACATGGCGGTACTCGTACGAGTACCTCCATGTTCTCGCCCGCCATGTTCGGGTGGCAGGGATCTGTGCCGAAGGAGGCACAGATCTTACAGACGCTCCGCTGGACCACCAGGGACTGGAGGTAGGGGACATGTGGAGATGGAAGGGGGCATTGTGGAGATGAAGGGGGACATTGTGGAAGGGGGACATTGTGGAAGAGGGGCATTGCGGAGATGAAGGGGGCATTGCGGAGATGAAGGGGGACATTGTGGAAGGGGGACATTGTGGAAGGGGGGCATTGCGGAGATGAAGGGGGCATTGCGGAGATGAAGGGGGACATTGTGGAAGGGGGACATTGTGGAAGGGGGGCATTGCGGAGATGAAGGGGGCATTGCGGAGATGAAGGGGGACATTGTGGAAGGGGGACATTGTGGAAGGGGGGCATTGCGGAGATGAAGGGGGCATTGCGGAGATGAAGGGGGACATTGTGGAAGGGGGACATTGTGGAAGGGGGACATTGTGGAAGAGGGGCATTGTGGAGATGAAGGGGGGCATTGACCAGGCACCCTCCCCTCATCAGAGCAGGGGGTGCCTGGTGTAATGCTCGAGTCCTCCCATTGAATTCAATGGGGCTCGGGTGCTCGGCCGAGCACTCGAGCCTCCGGGGGTGCTCGGTCAGAGCACCCGAACCCCCGAGCATCGGGGTGCTCGCTCAACACTACTAATGACAGCTACTACACTACAGTTTTTTGATGCTTCACATAAAACAAAAATATCAACAGATGATCCAAAGATGGAGTTGGTGCAGTCCTGCTACAACATGATGGCACGGGATGGAGGCCTATTGCATACGCTGCCAGGGCTTTTACAGAAACAGAATACAAGTATGCCCAGATAGAAAAAGAGACACTTGGAATAGCGTTTGGTTGTGAAGCATTTCACAATTTAGTTTATGGAACTTCATTTATAATTGAAACTGATCATGAACCCTTAATAACAATTTCTCACAAAGAATTATGGAAAGCTCCACCAAGAATTCAGAGACTGCTGCTCAAGCAGAAAAATATGATTATATATTGGAGTTCTCTCCTGGCAGACATCTTTTAATCGCAGATACCTTGTCAAGAATTTGGTCTGAACGGACCAGGTCTCCTGATGATGGAATTGATGCTGATGTGGATTTGCATATTAACAGTATTGTGATGTCTGGAGTGATTTCACCAGTCATGTGGAAAAAAATGCAACAGGCAACTGCAGGATGAAACACTTCAAAATATGATACAAGCCATACTTTCGACAAATAAGAAAATATACATGCCAAAACAATACCTAGCACACAGGGATGAACTATCAGTGCTTGACAATGTACTCTTGAAAGGAAGGAGGTTGGTTATTCCAGTTTCTCTCAGTTGAGAAATACTACAAAAAAAATATATGAAGGACATTTAGGGATACAAAAATGCAGGAGGAGAGCGAGGGAAGTTCTTTTCTGGCCTTCAATGATGAGTGATATAGAAGCCCTACTCGCTTCATGTCCCACTTCTTAGTCATTTCAGCCAGCCAGTCCAAAAGAACCTCTGCTGCAGGAAGATATGGTAAAGATTCCTTGGCATAAAGTGGGGTAGATTTGTTTTCACTCGATGCACAGGATTACCTAGCAATGCTGGACTCTTACTCATCGTACCCAGAGGATGGCAAACTCAGGAATAAGTCATCAGAGCATGAATGCAGGAAATTACGAGCTATATTTTCATGGTTTGGCATCCCTACAATCATTAAAACAGACGACAGACCTCAGTTCTCCTGCAGATACTTTAAGACATTTTCTAAAGAGTTTGGATTTCTTCACAAAACATCAAGTTCCAAATATCCTCAAGGGAATGGATTAGCTGAATGTGGACTTAAAATCATTAAGAGACTACTTAAAAAGGCTAGTCACTCCGGTGAAGAACCACTAGTAGTTTTGCTTAATTATCGAGCAACACCTTTGGAGGGGGCAAATCTCCTGCAGAATTGTTTTTAGGGCATCAGATAAAGACAAAGCTACCACAATTGAATCTGACACAGTATCATTATAAAAGAAACTTGCATGCTTCCTACATAGAAAAGAAGGAAGAAATAAGGGAACGTCAGAAATGGCACTATGACAGAAGTACAAAGAATGTACAAATGCTGCACATTGGGGACACCGTAAAGATCTGGACAGGTCAACGCTGGATGAATGAAGCTGTAGTGCTGTGTAAAGTCTCAGACAGATCTTCTGAAGTAAAAACAAAGAACGGAGTGGTTTTGAGATGTAATCGGAAACATTTATTAAAGATACCAAATCATGCTGTGGACCAATCAGAGTCACTGGAAATGGATTTGTTAAGCAATACTTAGGATTCAGAAAAGGCCTGAAATGCAACATGGACAGAATGTAATTGATCACGATCCATTTCTCATAAATGAACCTGATGGTGACTCATCTTTTGAGGATACGGAAAATGCAGAGGACATTCCTGCCCCAGTACCTTATCCAGGAGGAACTCTACAACAGTCTTCACAGGGTTATCAACATACATCAAGTGGCAGAGCTATCAGAAGGCCACAAAGACTCATTGAAGAATGTTAACTGCACACTTACACTAAACTCAGTTCTAGTGCATTTTTTGTTATACACAGTTACGTGTTCTATGTTGATTGTCATGTCACAAAATGTAGACATTTTGTTTTTGCAACAATTGCTCTAGTGTTAATTATGAATGTTTTTGTTGTTGTTTGTTTTTGTTTAGGAAAGGAAAGATGTGCTGAGCTGAGCCTGTAATGTATATGCATAAGGGTCAGAGAACAGGAAGTGAGCTCATGTCACAGGAAGTGCCAGGAGGCAGAGGCTAAGAGCAGAGTACAGAGTAAAGCAGCTAAGCAGCCATGGCTTAGAACTGTAATAAATATTTTTGATTTAAACAGAACCTTGTGGATCATTCCGTACAACCAACATTTGACCGGCTGGCGGCTCTTCAGCAGAGCCGAGATAGCGTTATCTAGAAAGAAATACTTCAGTGGAAAGGTCTACAAAGTGTGCTTGCAAAAGTATTTCTTTCTAGATAGCCAGAGGCATAACTAGAAGCCACGGGGCCCTGGTGCAAGAATTGCCATGGGCCCCCTGACCACATTGGCCACCTCCACATTTCCCCCCATCTCCACATTGCCCCCCATATCCCCATTGCCCCTCAATTTCCACATTACCCCTTCCACAATGCCTCTCAATCTTCACATTGCCCCTTCCACAATGCCCCCATCTCCACATCGCCCCTTCCACATTGCCACTGGCAGAGGATAGGTCTGTGCCTCTTTCGCAAAGACATCTTCTCCCGCGCGGTCCTCTTTAGTAATGCAGAGCGCTGGGAGATGATGTCACCTCCCAGTGCTCTGCATTACGAGAGTGTCTGTCTGCTGGAGGGAATACTGATCTCCTTCTGGCAGACCGGCACTCTCGTAATGAAGAGCCCCAGCTCTCTGCATTGCCTAATTGCGGGCATCAGGCAGGGGGAGGCAGAGCCCCTGGAGTGATAGGCCCAGTCGCAGGTGCGATCCCTGCGACCCCTATAGTTACGCCACTGTAGGTAGTGTTATTTCGGGTCTGCTGAAGAGGTGACAGCTGGTCAGATAACCAGGATCTCCTTCTGTCAGCTATACAGCTGATGTCTGTGAAAGGGGTAGAAGGGGGGAACTTTATCTCTCAAATTATACATGTTTGAGAGACGGGCCTTACAACAATTCATTTATTTTTTTAATATCTACAATATTAAACGTTGTTAAAAGCTACCATTACTATCCCTTTAATCTACAAGCAGTGGTAGGATACTTGAGGCCCACCAGCTGTTGTAAGACTACAACTCCCATCATCCCCCAATGTAGTCCGGCAGCAACTGGAAGGCCTCAAATTGCCCATCCCCAGTGTACAGTAATTTTCCCAGTGCTTTAATGGTTCAGAACTGTCATTAGTCATCGCTTGAATGGAACTGCTCTGGTATTATTCAGAGAAGAAACTGACAGGAACGACAACCAAACTGTTTCCTATCCATCAAACCACTATGATCCTTTTTCCCAGGTCGATTCCAAGACTTAGGAACGAGTACACAAGGACAAACACAGCAATGTGAGACGTTCTATGGAGGAAAAGCAATGGATTGCTTAGCTACGGACAGCAGTGTGTTCATACCTCCCAACATTTCAAATGGCCAAAGAGGGACACTTTGTTTCAGGTGGTGTTACTGGGGGAATGGCTAATGGTCTGGTAATTTTTAGGTTATTTCATGGACTGTCGATGGCTGTTTATGTAAGTGAATAAATGATTAAAGGGGATTGTTCATCTCTGTTAAAGTAGTTCTTATCTTAAAGTGCTATCCCAGTTAATCTTTAAAGTGAATCTATCACCTTAATTCAAGTTTGCATATTTGAAAACTGCATTAGAAACTGTCTACATGTCATGTTAACCAAAAGTCCAGCAAATATACAGGTCAGGAGATATTCACACTTCTTTCATATGCTAATGTATGCTAATTGTGTCACAGTGCGGCATGAGTGATATTTTCATATGCTAATTAAAGGGATAGTAATACTTAATTATTACTAATGCTTATATTAAAGACATATTAAAATAAATATATTGCCCCCAGTGACATCTCTCAAACCTTTATGGTTTGAGAGATAATCGCTCCTAAAGTTGCCCTCTCCCTCCCATTTCCCAGAAGTCAGCTTTGTAGCTGACTGAAGGGAAATCCGGTCTTACGATCATCAGGTGGCTCTGCAGCAGAGCCGCAATCTCATTACTAAAAAAAAAATCTTTCACTAAAACGGTCTGCAGGGAAGCCTGTCATACGACCATCAGGTGGATCTGCAGCACAGCCAAGATCGCGTTAATAAAAAAGAAATCTCTCACTGAAATGGTCTTCTACATGTGCTTTGTTTGCAAGCACACGTAGAAGACCATTTCAGTGTAAGATTTCTTTTTTATTAACGCGATCTTGGCTCTGCTGCAGATCCGCCTGATGGTCGTACGACAGGCTTCCCTGCAGTCAGCTAGAACGCTGACTACGGGGAAGGGGGAGGGGGAGGGCAACTTTAGGAGTGATTATCTCTCAAACCATAAAGGTTTGAGAGATGACACGGGGGGCAATATATTTATTTTTAATATGTCTTTAATATAGGGATTAGTAATAATTAAGTATTACTATCCCTTTAAGCAAATCACTTATGTTGCATATGCTAATGAAGCCTTTTCAGTGATGTGTTATATGCTAATAGAGGTTTCAATGATGTGTCATATGCTAATACAGTTTTGTGCAGAACCAGGAGGTGTTTACTTTTGCTTTGTACAGGAATAAAAGTGTGATTATCTCCTATACTATATCTCTGCTGGACGTTTGGTTAATGCAGTTTTCAAATATGTAAACTTGAATTAAGATGATATATCCACTTTTGTTTTTATTAATGTAATTCCGTATAGCCCAAGATTTTACCTTTTAAAAATAAGCCGGTGACTTCAGGACAGGCTGTGATCCAGTTCCTGACCGCAGCATGTCAATCTTCTCCTGTTCCCTTCCCCAGTAGCACCTCGTTCTCACCTCCTCCGATAACGGCGGCTAATTTAATGTGAGCAGGAGCACTCTCTTTAAAATGATAATGCTCCAGCTCACATGGATGAAGCCTCTGTCATCGTGTGAGGTGAGAACGGGGCACTACTGGGGAGGGGAACAGTCGAAGATTGAGAGGAACAGAGATTTACCGCATCCTGTCAGGAACTAACGTCACTAACATTAATAAAAAACGGATTAAAGATTAACTAGGAAAACACTTTAAGATCAGAACTACTTTAAGAGAGGTGAGCGTTCTCCTTTAAGAGCAAGATCAAAGTATTTTGTTTACACAGACTCATTTATAAACACGTAAACTGATGTTTAAACAAATTTTAATATGAGTTTTATTGCTGTGGAGCAATGTGATCACTTATATATACACCACACTGTCTGATCTCCTAAACACAGGGACACCAGGGTGATACACTTATATTCACACCACACAGTCTGATTTCCCAAACACAGGGACACCAGGGTGATACACTTATACACACACCACACAGTCTGATCTCCTAAACACAGGGACACCAGGGTGATACACTTATATACACACCACACAGTCTGATCTCCTAAACACAGGGACACCAGGGTGATACACTTATATACACACCACAGAGTCTGATCTCATAAACACAGGAATACCAGGGTGATACACATATATACACTACACAGGCTGATCTCCTAAACACAGGGACACCAGGGTGATACACTTATATACACACCACACAGTCTTATCTCCTAAACACAGGGACACCAGGGTGATCCACTTATATACACACCACCCAGTCTGATCTCCTAAACACAGGGACACCAGGGTGATACACTTATATATACACCACACAGTCTTATCTCCTAAACACAGGGACACCAGGGTGATACTATTATATACACACCACACAGTCTGATCTCCTAAACACAGGGACACCAGGGTGATACACTTATATACACACCACACTGTCTGATCTCCTAAACACAGTAACACCAGGGTGATACACTTATATATACACCACACAGTCTGATCTCCTAAACACAGGGACACCAGGGTGATACTATTATATACACACCACACAGTCTGATCTCCTAAACACAGGGACACCAGGGTGATACACTTATATACACACCGCACAGTCTGATCTCCTAAACACGGTAACACCAGGGTGATACACTTATATACACACCACACAGTCTGATCTCCTAAACACAGGGACACCAGGGTGATACACTTACATACACACCACACAGTCTGATCTCCTAAACACAGTAACCCCAGGGTGATACACTTATATACACACCACACAGTCTGATCTCCTAAACACAGGGACACCAGAGTGATACTATTATGTACACACCACACAGTCTGATCTCCTAAACACAGTAACCCCAGGGTGATACACTTATATACACACCACACAGTCTGATCTCCTAAACACAGGGACACCAGGGTGATACTATTATGTACACACCACACAGTCTGATCTCCTAAACACAGGGACACCAGGGTGATACACTTATATACACACCACACAGTCTGATCTCCTAAACACAGGGACACCAGGGTGATACACTTCTATACACACCACACAGTCTGATCTCCTAAACACAGGGACACCAGGGTGGGAAAGAGGGACAAAGGGATTTGGGTCTGAAAGAGGGACTGTCCCTCCTAAAGTAGGACACTTGGGCTCCTAATAATTTTGCCCTCTTGCCTTAATTCCTTAAAAACCAGCAGCAGCAGTGTTAAGGACCAGGGTCATTTTTTTGCTGAATGGATTCCGGGGTCCCCTAGCAGCGTGCAGTCACATGGGGACTCCGGCATTCCATGACGTGCCAGGACCATCATTTGTCCTAAGGGCCAAACCGGCATGACAGTCCTGGCACGTCAGGTATACTTAAGGTGTATAGTTCATGAAAAAACATCTTCAATTATGTCTATATTGCATGGGTTAACCCTTGCTACCTCCTGTGTTTTGGAGATCAGACTGTGAGGTGTGTATATAAGTGTATCACCCTGGTGTCCCTGTGTTTAGGAGATCAGACTGTGTGGTGTGTATATAAGTGTATCACCCTGGTGTCCCTGTGTTTAGGAGATCAGACTGTGTGGTGTGTATATAAGTGTATCACCCTGGTGTCCCTGTGTTTAGGAGATCAGACTGTGTGGTGTGTATATAAGTGTATCAACCTGGTGTCCCTGTGTTTAGGAGATCAGACTGTGTGGTGTGTATAGAAGTGTATCACCCTGGTGTCCTGTGTTTAGGAGATCAGACTGTGTGGTGTGTATATAAGTGTATCACCCTGGTGTCCCTGTATTTAGGAGATCAGACTCTGTGGTGTGTATAGAAGTGTATCACCCTGGTGTCCTGTGTTTAGTTGATCAGACTGTGTGGTGTGTATATAAGTGTATCACCCTGGTGTCCCTGTGTTTAGGAGATCAGACTGTGTGGTGTGTATATAGAAGTGTATCACCCTGGTGTCCCTGTGTTTAGGAGATCAGACTCTCTGGTGTGTATAGAAGTGTATCACCCTGGTGTCCTGTGTTTAGGAGATCAGACTGTGTGGTGTGTATATAAGTGTATCACCCTGGTGTCCCTATGTTTAGGAGATCAGACTGTGTGGTGTGTATATAAGTGTATCACCCTGGTGTCCCTGTGTTTAGGAGATCAGACTGTGAGGTGTGTATATAAGTGTATCACCCTGGTGTCCTGTGTTTAGGAGATCAGACTGTGTGATGTCTATATAAGTGTATCACCCTGGTGTCCCTGTGTTTTGGAGATCAGACTGTGAGGTGTGTATATAAGTGTATCACCCTGGTGTCCTGTGTTTAGGAGATCAGACTGTGAGGTGTGTATATAAGTGTATCACCCTGGTGTCCCTATGTTTAGGAGATCAGACTGTGTGGTGTGTATATAAGTGTATCACCCTGGTGTCCCTGTGTTTAGGAGATCAGACTGTGTGGTGTGTATATAAGTGTATCACCCTGGTGTCCCTGTGTTTAGGAGATCAGACTGTGTGGTGTGTATAGAAGTGTATCACCCTGGTGTCCCTGTGTTTAGGAGATCAGACTGTGTGATGTCTATATAAGTGTATCACCCCGGTGTCCTGTGTTTAGGAGATCAGACTGTGAGGTGTGTATATAAGTGTATCACCCTGGTGTCCTGTGTTTAGGAGATCAGACTGTGAGGTGTGTATATAAGTGTATCACCCTGGTGTCCCTGTGTTTAGCAGATCAGACTGTGTGGTGTATATAGAAGTGTATCACCTTGGTGTCCCTGTGTTTAGGAGATCAGACTGTGTGGTGTGTATATAAGGGTATCACCCTGGTGTCCCTGTGTTTAGGAGATCAGACTGTGTGGTGTGTATATAAGTGTATCACCCTGGTGTCCCTATATTTAGGAGATCAGACTGTGTGATGTCTATATAAGTGTATCACCCTGGTGTCCCTGTGTTTAGGAGATCACACTGTGTGGTGTGTATATAAGTGTATCACCCTGGTGTCCCTGTGTTTATGAGATCACACTGTGTGGTGTGTATATAAGTGTATCACCCTGGTGTCCCTGTGTTTAGGAGATCAGACTGTGTGGTGTGTATAGAAGTGTATCACCCTGGTGTCCCTGTGTTTAGGAGATCAGACTGTGTGGTGTGTATATAAGTGTATCACCCTGGTGTCCCTGTGTTTAGGAGATCAGACTGTGTGGTGTGTATAGAAGTGTATCACCCTGGTGTCCCTGTGTTTAGGACATCAAACTGTGTGGTGTGTATATAAGTGTATCACCCTGGTGTCCCTGTGTTTAGGACATCAGACTATGTGGTGTGTATATAAGGGTATCACCCTGGTGTCCCTGTGTTTAGGAGATCAGACTGTGTGGTGTGTATATAAGTGTATCACCCTGGTGTCCCTAGGAGATCAGACTATGTGGTGTGTATATAAGGGTATCACCCTGGTGTCCCTGTGTTTAGGAGATCAGACTGTGTGGTGTGTATATAAGTGTATCACCCTGGTGTCCCTGTGTTTAGGAGATCAGACTGTGTGATGTCTATATAAGTGTATCACCCTGGTGTCCCTGTGTTTAGGAGATCACACTGTGTGGTGTGTGTATATAAGTGTATCACCCTGGTGTCCCTGTGTTTATGAGATCACACTGTGTGGTGTGTATATAAGTGTATCACCCTGGTGCCCCTGTGTTTAGGAGATCAGACTGTGTGGTGTGTATAGAAGTGTATCACCCTGGTGTCCCTGTGTTTAGGAGATCAGACTGTGTGGTGTGTATATAAGTGTATCACCCTGGTGTCCCTGTGTTTAGGAGATCAGACTGTGTGGTGTGTATATAAGTGTATCACCCTGTTGTCCCTGTGTTTAGGACATCAGACTTTGTGGTGTGTATATAAGTGTATCACCCTGGTGTCCCTGTGTTTAGGACATCAGACTGTGTGGTATGAATATAAGTGTATCACCCTGGTGTCCCTGTGTTTAGGAGATCAGACTGTGCGGTGTGTATAGAAGTGTATCACCCTGGTGTCCCTGTGTTTAGGAGATCAGACTGTGTGGTGTGTATATAAGTGTATCACCCTGGTGTCCCTGTGTTTAGGAGATCAGACTGTGCGGTGTGTATAGAAGTGTATCACCCTGGTGTCCCTGTGTTTAGGAGATCAGACTGTGTGGTGTGTGTATAGAAGTGTATCACCCTGGTGTCCCTGTGTTTAGGAGATCAGACTGTTTGGTGTGTATATAAGTGTATCACCCTGGTGTCCCTGTGTTTAGGAGATCAGACTGTGCGGTGTGTATAGAAGTGTATCACCCTGGTGTCCCTGTGTTTAGGAGATCAGACTGTGCGGTGTGTATAGAAGTGTATCACCCTGGTGTCCCTGTGTTTAGGAGATCAGACTGTGTGGTGTGTATAGAAGTGTATCACCCTGATGTCCCTGTGTTTAGGAGATCAGACTGTGTGGTGTGTATATAAGTGTATCACCCTGGTGTCCCTGTGTTTAGGAGATCAGACTGTGTGGTGTGTATATAAGTGTATCACCCTGGTGTCCCTGTGTTTAGGAGATCAGACTGTGTGGTGTGTATATAAGTGTATCACCCTGGTGTCCCTGTGTTTAGGAGATCAGACTGTGTGGTGTGTATATAAGTGTATCACCCTGGTGTCCCTGTGTTTAGGAGATCAGGCTGTGTGGTGTATATAAGTGTATCACCCTGGTGTCCCTGTGTTTAGGAGATCAGACTGTGTGGTGTGTATGTAAGTGTATCACCCTGGTGTCCCTGTGTTTAGGAGATCAGACTGTGTGGTGTGTATATAAGTGTATCACCCTGGTGTCCCTGTGTTTAGGAGATCAGACTGTGTGGTGTGTATATAAGTGTATCACCCTGGTGTCCCTGTGTTTAGGAGATCAGACTGTGTGGTGTGTATATAAGTGTATCACCCTGGTGTCCCTGTGTTTAGGAGATCAGACTGTGTGGTGTGTATATATAAGTGTATCACCCTGGTGTTCCTGTGTTTAGGAGATCAGACTGTGTGGTGTGTATAGAAGTGTATCAGCCTGGTGTCGCTGTGTTTAGGAGATCAGACTGTGTGGTGTGTATATAAGTGTATTACCCTGGTGTCCCTGTGTTTAGGAGATCAGACTGTGTGGTGTGTATATAAGTGTATCACCCTGGTGTCCCTGTGTTTAGGAGATCAGGCTGTGTGGTGTGTATAGAAGTGTATCACCCTGATGTCCCTGTGTTTAGGAGATCAGACTGTGTGGTGTGTATATAAGTGTATCACCCTGGTGTCCCTGTGTTTAGGAGATCAGACTGTGTGGTGTGTATATAAGTGTATCACCCTGGTGTCCCTGTGTTTAGGAGATCAGACTGTGTGGTGTGTATATAAGTGTATCACCCTGGTGTCCCTGTGTTTAGGAGATCAGGCTGTGTGGTGTATATAAGTGTATCACCCTGGTGTCCCTGTGTTTAGGAGATCAGACTGTGTGGTGTATATGTAAGTGTATCACCCTGGTGTCCCTGTGTTTAGGAGATCAGACTGTGTGGTGTGTATATAAGTGTATCACCCTGGTGTCCCTGTGTTTAGGAGATCAGACTGTGTGGTGTGTATATAAGTGTATCACCCTGGTGTCCCTGTGTTTAGGAGATCAGACTGTGTGGTGTGTATAGAAGTGTATCACCCTGGTGTCCCTGTGTTTAGGAGATCAGACTGTGTGGTGTGTATATATAAGTGTATCACCCTGGTGTTCCTGTGTTTAGGAGATCAGACTGTGTGGTGTGTATAGAAGTGTATCAGCCTGGTGTCGCTGTGTTTAGGAGATCAGACTGTGTGGTGTGTATATAAGTGTATTACCCTGGTGTCCCTGTATTTAGGAGATCAGACTGTGTGGTGTGTATATAAGTGTATCACCCTGGTGTCCCTGTGTTTAGGAGATCAGGCTATGTGGTGTGTATTTAAGTGTATCACATTGCTCCACAGTAGTAACACTCACATTAACCCCTTAAGGACCAGCGGTCCCGGGTTGTGCGGTCCTTTAAGGACCACATAGGAAACTTTAACGTGACGTCCCATGTGACTGATCACGTGGGGCGGCACGCCGAACGGGGGACTGAAGGAGATTGCTCCGGTCTTGGAGCGATCAACTTCAGTCCTCGGTATTACTGCGCTCCTACAGGAGCACGGAGAGTAAAAGTACGTGACGTGTCAGGACCATCACTGGTCCTTAAGTGCTGGACCAGCGTGACGGTCCTGCCACGTCAATGGTCCTTAAGGGGTTAATGTTTGTTTACACATCACTATATGTGTTTATAAATGAGTCTGTGTAAATAAAATACTTTGATCTTGATCTTAAAGGGGAACTCTCACCTCTGTTAAAGTAGTTCTTATCTTAAAGTGCTATTCCAGTTAATCTGTTTTTTATTAATGTAATGCAGTATATCCCAAGATTTTACCTTTTAAAAAATAAGCCGGTGACATTAGTTCAGGACAGGATGCGGTAAATCTCTGTACCTCTCAGTCTTCACCTGTTCCCCTCCCCAGTAGTGCCTCTGTATAATGTTTTTTTATCTGTGTTTATAAGTTAGTCTGTGTGAATAGACTACTTTGGTCTTGATCTAAATCATTCATTCAGTTCCACAATGAGGTGTCAACAAGTCATGGAATAGCAACATCACCCAAAACATATGTGTCCCTCTTTGGCAGTTTGAAATGTTGGGAGGTATGATTTTCTGGCCCTAGTAAGATAAGCGAGATATTATTACTAGGAGGTGTTACTTTAATTCATCAGACTCCCAGTTCTTAGTTGAACTAATACGTTTGGCAAGCCTCACCACCACTTGTGCGGCCGGGTGACAAGCAAACTATCACTTGTTAAGTCTGACATTTCTACCCACTTTAAGTTAATACGTGCACAATCACAGAATTTATGAAGTCATATCCTGTCTTACCATTGTAAACTAAATTTAGTCTTTTTTTGTATAACGATGCTTTGACTGCTCTTCAGCAAGTCCCAGCCATGTGAAATCCCATTAATATTTACTGTGTGTTTCTAAGCTCGGTATCAGACAGTTTTCTTAAGTTAATAAAGTGTTCAGACGTAGGTCAGAGTAAGGACAGTTGATGTTTTCATTGCAAAAGGGCTTGTCAAATATTATTGCAGGTGTAGACAGACAAAGTTACACAGATAGATGGACGGTGGGAAATCCATGTTAATAATATTTAGATTTTAAATTAACCATAGGATGACATACTTTTACCACATGACAGGAGGATTCGTATTTTGCTTTAAGTTCCTTTATTGAAACCCATAGCAGCACAGATCATTTACATAACCAATCAGAAAACGGTAAGCAAGACCATATAAGACCCCTCCTCCAAAGACTCCTCCTCTTTCTTTGATGCTATACCAAGGCAGCACAGATCAGTGTATCTGTCTACCTCATTTGTGAGGATATTTGTTTCTTTTTGAGTATCTTCTAGGGACTGTTTTATTGTATGCATTTTTTAATGTGGGTAGTGATTAATGCTATGTTTGGGCTAGCTGGATTGCACCTTTAACACATTAGTAGTGGATTATCGCGTCACTGGTGTGGTTTAGCTACGTGGGTTCTAGACACCTTATTCACTGGTGTTTTGGGGTATCCATTTACACGGACCTTTTTTTCATGCCTGCTGGTCACCTGTCATCGCGTTTCTGCCTGATTTATTGTCCGGAGGCGACGGCGGGTAGTCAGGCTGGTTCTGCGTTAGGTTAATTTTGGGCCAGGGTTGCGGGTGACTGGATTCCCACTTTACTCGCTTTTTGTGCTTGTTTCGGTCCGCTGACCGCGACTTGCCTCCTGACACGATGGCCATCTTGAATCTCACGTGTGGCGGGATTCTCGGCGGCCATCTTGTTGGCAGTTCGGTCGTTTGGCCCGACACATGCGTCTTGTATTTTCTTTTGGTCTCTGGTTCGGGGCCTTCAGTACTTCATTTCTGTCACCCGTTCTGTTATATGTTCTTTAAGGATGAGCCCCCATATTATCACGTTGCCTGCACATATATATTAAAGTACTATCATTTAGGGTGAGCCCCCATATTGTCACATGTTTAATACACGTATATATATTAAAGTACTATCAATTGGGGTGAGCCCCCATATTGTCACATGTTTAATACACGTATATATATTAAAGTACTATCATTTGTGGTGAGCCCCCATATTGTCACACGTTTAATGTACATATTTACATTCAGGTGCTGTTCATTTGGGGGAGCCCCATATCTTCACACCTCAGGGGTGTGGGTTTATGGCCTGTACGTGTATTTGGTTGGCCTCTCTGAGGTGAGCCCTCAGATTACAGTTCCCGGGGGTGCTTGTTATGTGCCTACTAGGTAAAGTGAGCCCCTCCATTGTTTTCCTAGCCTATCTAGGTGGGGGGGAGCCCTTCTTATATGATTAGCCAGCAATTTATAAGCTGTGCCTGTTAAGTGCCGCTGGGGAGATCCCTTGCAGGTACATCTGGGGTGAGCCCCAACTGTTACTCTATTCATAAAAAAAAAAAAATGAATAGCACCATACTCTTTCTCTGTCCAATTACCAAAAGAGCCAGGAGCTTGTCATCCTCCTTTCCACTTACTTGTTGTGGTTTCACTGTGTGAGTCCAGTTGTATCTGACAGATGGAAACCAGCGGTTTGGTTCTTCTTGAGGGTCATTATCTGAACCCATTTTTCTGCCTTTAGGTTCAAAAGTTGTCCTTTACATACAACTGACATCATGGGTAACTCTCCTACTCATGTGTCGTATTTCCAGTCCATCATTAATGCTGCGGTGGTGGCATCGGTGGAAAAGGCCCTATTGAGACCCTGTTGCGGATATCCATCTTGTCAGAGAGGACGAGGATCTCCGGTCGGGAGGATCGTCTGGTGCTGAGGTCCCAACGGCCAAACGTCACTGGAAAGGAACCTCCACCGGACAGCATGGAACATCTGGCATGGCACCCCTCAAATGACAGAGGCACACGGAGGCTTCTGACCCTTTGCCTCTACCGGTTCACTCTTCAGAAGAGGAAGATGTTTCTCCAGATTTGGTAGTGGTGAATGAATGGAAGGCGGATTCTCCAATCTCGAAGGAGAAAGCCAGATGGGGTGACTATGATTGACCTTATGTGAAAGAATTGGTGGTGGCTGATTCTGTTCACCACGGATCCCAGGAGGGATGTTTTTATGATGCTAAAGGACTTCCACTCTCTGATCCCCATTTCCTGCGACATCCAAAGTCATCTGAATGGAGTCTGCCGGATCACCTTGCTCAATTTATCCACTTTTGGCTACGGAAGCCACTTGAACGAGAGGTTCGGAATCAGTTAAGGGCAGAATGTCCCAGGCTGTTACTGCCAGACAAAGTCTCGTTCACACCGGAATTTGATTGAACTATGCTGACATTTGTGTCCCAGTCGGGACGCGACCCATGGAAGGGAATTGAAAAGTGCCTGAAGATGGTGCAGGATAAAATGCTGGACATTTTGGGGCACTTACCAAGAATCTTATATTTCGCAGACCTCTCCTTATCAGAAGGCTCGGCTTTGGATGCAAATGCAGTTCGGGAATGGGCGCAGCGCACCAGCTGCCTGTTGGGAAATGCTGCATTATCTTCTGAGCGACGAAAGGAGGCCCTGCTACGCATAGATTCTAAATTAGCCGATTTGGGGTCTAAAGAATTGGGCCCAGCAGCCAATTGTCTTCTCTTTGGGGAACCATTCATCGCTGAGTTGAGGAAACATGTGAACCTGTTCACCACCTTGAATAAGACGCAGAGCTCATTGAAACAGGTGTTTTGCCCTATGACAGCTAGAGGTGTTTTTAGATGGGCTGGTCAGCAGTGAGGTCGGGCCACCAGTCGATTCTGGTCATCCGGCCTCAGGGCAAATCCTCCCTCAGCTTCATTCTACCCGTCTACCAGCTATAGACCTACCTCTTTCCAAAGGGGTTCGGATAGGAGCCAGGGATCTCGAGGACGAGGCAGAGGCAAGTTTACCTCCGGTGAGTGCTTACAGTCCAAATCTTTGTCCTATGATAACTGCTGGTAGACTGTCTCTTTTCTTTCAGAATTGAGAAAAGATCTCAACGTATGCATGGGTGCTGCAGACGGTCAGAGGGTACGTGATCGATTTTCACTGTTTTCCAGTTCAGCTTTCCCCTCCATCTCCAGCAGTTGTGTCGATGGAGGGCAGAGCATTGATCGATGCTGAAATTCAAGACCTGTTTCCAAATGCACAGTGCAGTATGCACCAGAAGACAAAGGTTTCATCAGCAACATTTTCTTGGTGTGGAAGAAGACAGGGAATTTTCATCCCATCATCAATTTACCGCCATTTCAAAATGGAAGGTATTCATCTTTTACGAGATCTGTTGGCCAAAGGCAACTGGTTCATGAGACTAGATCTCAAGGATACCTATCTGTCTATGCCCGTGGACGAGGGTTGTTGGCGTTTTCTGCGTTTCCAATGGAAAGGGAGGCTGTGTTAATTCACTTGACTACCGTTCAGTCTCAGTTCGGCTCAGTGGTCTTGCACAAAGCTCCTGAAACTGGTGGTTGCTCATTTCTGGGCAAGAGGAATTCGTTGTCTCATTTATCTGGATGATCTGTTGATCTTCTGTGACGAAGTGTCCAGATTGCACTGTCAAATGAAATTTATTGTTCACTTTCTCGAATCATTGGGTTTTATTGTCAACAAGGACAAGTCCGTATTGGTTCCTTCACAAGCTGTACAGTTCCTGGGGTTCGAGATCGATTTGGTATCTTGTTTGCCATGCCTTCCGCTGTCAAAGATTGCAGCCATATGGAAGGAGATTCGAAGGGTGCTTCGGTTGGATCACGTGCCCATACGCCTTCTCTTGTCCTCTATCCAGGCGATCTATCCGGGTCCTCTTCATTACAGGGCGATGCAGCGTTTGAAGGCTCGCCATCTTCGAGAGGATCATTCTTACGACCACTTGGTGGTTCTCTACTTGGAGGCTCGGTGGTGGTTGCTGCGGTGGTGGTTGATGCACATGCAAGCATGGAATGGCTTTTGTTCTGGAGTCAGATGCCAGTCTTTGGGGCTGGGGGTTCATAGTGCGGAGTTTTTCACAGGAGGTCCTTGGTCTCAGGAAGAAGAAGGCCTTCATTTCAATTGCCTCAAATTAATTGCAAGTTTGTTTGCAGTTTGCAGCCTTGCCAGGGAAATGTCCGATTGTTGCATTCTTCTTCGGATGGACAACATTTATGCGGTCCAGTATATCAACAGGCTGGGAGGTGCCAGGTCTCGGGTGCTCGCGGAGGCCACGAAGGATATTTAGCATTTTTGTTTGGAGCGCAACATTACGCTGAAAGCGGAGTATCTCCTGGGTGTATCCAACCTGACTGCAGATTGGTTCTCCCGCAATTGGAGGGACAGCAGCAATTGGAAGTTGGATGTAGAGGTATTTCTTCGGCTGCACTCTCTCAGGGAGCCTCTGATGTTAGACCTCTTTGCGTCCCGCACCAATTTCCAACTACGGACGTATTTCAGTTGGCTTCTAAATCCAGGGTGTGCAGCGGTGGACGCGTTTCTGCAGGTGTGGCCGTGAAAGGGAGGTACTCTTTCCCTCTATTTGCCATGCTGGTCAGAGTATTACATCACATCAAATCTCAGAAAGTGATCCTTCTCCTGGTTGCTCATTTATGACCAAGTCAACCATGGTATCCAGATTTGTTGGAGATGTCCTACGACCATCCTCTTCTTCTCCCTTACCTGCCGCATCTACTCGCCATTCCACGAGGAGAACCACACCCGCTAGTGCTGAAGGGCCATGTTTTCAGGAGATCCCGGGCTGTCGTTGGATTATCTCAGACGGCTAAACACCTTTTGTGGGAATCATGGGCCCCTGGCATGAGACGGAGTTACATCTCGTCCTGGAACTCCTGGGCTAGCTGGTGTCTGGAGAGGGATTGCGATCCCTTTACAGCAACTGTTCCTGTAATCTTTAATTTTTTGTCACATTTATTTTTGGTTGGTCGCTCTTATCGATCCATTAATGTGATGAGATCAGCCATTTCAGAGGCCCACGTGCCAGTAGCAGGTGTGTCGGTGGGCCAGGATCCTTTGATTTGCCTCCTTTTGAGGGGAATTAAATTGGCTTGCCCGCTGGTACCCAAACATGCATGTTTTTGGGAAGTTGAAGTTGTTCTGCATTTTTGGAGGAACTGGCCAGAGAATGAGCTGTTATCCTTGAGACAGCTTTCGGCAAAGATTACGCTCCTTCTTTGTCTAGTCACTTTTCGAAGGGTTTCGGATGTGATAGCATTCGATGTAGATGGATTTTCAGTTTCCCTGGAGGGGGTATCATTTGCTATTGCTAGGCATACAAAGACTGATTCAGCTTCCATTTTTTACCCCTTTTTTAGGGAGGTTCACCAACATTGTGTGGTTGGGGTTTTGTTGTGGTACGTGGAAGTGACTGCCCCTCTACGTTTGAGGCCATCTGGTCAGTTGTTGGCTTCTTATGTCAGGCCTCATAAACCTGTTTCATCCACGACGTTAACTAGATGATGGATTCTGACTTTGTCCGGGATTGATATTTCTTTCGGCGCTCACTCAGTTAGGGGAGCAGCGGCGTCACAGGCTTTGTCTGCAGGGCCTTCCCTCGTGGACATTTTGCATTTAGCTGATTGGTCGAGGAAGGACACATTTTGCACTTTCTATTTCCGCCCTTCTACTCATGATGCTTTATCATTTGTGTCTCAGCATTAAAAAAGCAAAATATGAAGCCTCCTGTCATGTGGTAAAATTGTAGCTTATGCTAACGTAGTGTACTGATAATCTTAACTTTAGTAATGACAGGAGGTGAATATTTTCCCTCCCTTCCCTTCCCTTTTTGCATCCTGGGTTTAGGAACTATGAGGGGGTCAGGTGTGAGAATTTAAAGGGATAGTAATACTTCGTTTTAACTTTATTTTGTTATGTAGGCATTAAAAAACATGAAGAATGATATAAGTCTTATCTCTCAAACCTTTATGGTTTGAGAGATATTCACAAGCAAAGTTTCCCCTCCCGCCCCTTTTACCTAGTGTAAGTCATCTCTTCTCAGATGTGGAATCCAGTCCATAGACCAGACAGATAACAGCAGGGGACAATCTTCTTCCTATGAGAACAATGAAAGCCCTTCCCCCCTTGACAAGTTTTTCAGCTTTTTCCCTTATCTTAATTGAAGATTGTCCCTCTCTGCAGTCTACCTGGGCACCTCCCTTCTGATCTGGCTGAACGGGGGGGGGGGATACTTTGCTTGTGAATATCTCTTAAACCATAAAGGTTTGAGAGATAAGACTTATATCGTTCTTCATGTTTTTTTAATGCCTACAAAATAAAAGAAAGATAAAACGAAGTATTACTATCCCTTTAAGAGGATATTATTTCTGTATCTATGTATTTTAAGAGGGTCTGTGTTGCATTTATATATGAATGATTGTTTACGTTTGTATTATGACATGTGTAGTATCATACATTTTCTTTTTCTTTCAGTTTAACTCCTGCAGTTTCGGAGGCTGACCCAGCCGGCATCAGTCACGAGTTGAAGAGGTTGCTGGTGTTGGCGGATTCTTAATATTACTATTACGTTATTTTGTTCTAAGTTTGCTTGATCTAGGCAAAGGACGAGGAGGAGTCTGTGGAGGAGGGGTCTTATATGGTCTTGCTTAGCGTTTTCTGATTGGTTATGTAAACGATCTGTGCTGCTATGGGTTTCAGTAAAGGAAGTTATAGCAAAATATTTGCCTCCTGTCATTACTAAAATTAAGATTATCAGTATACTACGTTAGCATAATCTATAATTTTAACCCATTTAGTTCTCCATTGACAGTTCTATCTCACAGAATACAGAGAAACATACGATGTAGAAAAAGGATCATTTAATGACATAGTAAAGTTTCATAATAAAAGCATCTCTAATTAATCATCATAGTATTTGGACCTTGGAGAGTGTTATTTCAATTCTGTCAGAGTTGTAGTTCAAGAGTAATTCAATGACAAAGTATCCCCTCCCGCCCCTTTTACTGATGTAACACTGCTCAGCCAGATCAGAAGGGAGGTGCCCAGGTAGACTACAGAGAGGGACAATCTTCAATTAAGATAAGGGAAAAACCTGAAATACTTGTCAAGGGGGGCAGGGCTTTCATTGTTCTCATAGGAAGAAGATTGTCCCCTTCTGTTATCTGTCTGGTCTTACAACCAGATTCCACATCTGAGAAGAGATGGCTTACACTAGGTAAAAGGGGCGGGAGGGGGAAACTGTATAATTCAATTACTCTTGAACTACAACACTGACAGTATTGAAACAGTACTCTCTATGACTCAGATACTAAGATTAATTGGAGCTGCTGTTTTTGTGAAACATTGCTATCCCTTTAATGGAGGGATTCCAAGCTGTTTTAATGATAAAACGAGGCACTGCCCAAAAGTGAGACAGAGTTAACTGCTTAAATTCCAGAGGAGGAGGAGGAGGGCATGATTTTCCTTTGCTTACTGAATATTGTTCCTTACCGCTCTAGATCCAAACCACAATAAGAAGAAGCGTGACGTGGCCAGAAAGGGGAGGGAGGGGGATTTTTTACATCTAATATCTACATAAAAGTAAGTTATTAAAAATAGCGCAATGTGTTAGGTTTGCAATAGAGAAGACTCGGAGAGCTACTTTATTGTAGACATTACTATCTCTTTAAGGCAAAAAAAAATATGGGTGCACTGAAGAAGGCAAAGGATGAAATTTTTTTTTTTTTTTTACTTTTCATAAAGCTTTATTAGGAATAATAAGCATGCAAGGAATGATTATAACAACAGCATATATACCATATAAGTAACTAATAAGATATCATAAACAAATAAAGTATCATATTAAATAAAGTGAAGGATGAACAATTCTGAAGTATCTCAGCACACTGCATAAGAATAACACAGAAGTTCTAATGCCTGTGCTGGATTATATGTACTGTATTCAGAAATGCCAAGTTGACGGTAATAAAAACACCTAAAAAAGGCCGGCCAGTTTTACTTCCCGTCTGTGCAGATGTTGAACACATCAGGAAGGTCTTGTCACATTTAAAATCTGTCATTCAAAAACTACAGCATCTTTGCATGAAAGTTCTGTGAAAGCTCTGTGAACAAAAATTAGCATTGATTTAAGTGGAGCTTTTTACACCTTAGGGGAGATTCACTAAGAGGTGATAAAGTGGAGATGACTTCTCCAATTCCTATGTTATTCTATGGAACCTATGCACTAAGATTTCTTCAACTCTGGAGATCTTAGCGAACATACTCCATAGAATAAAATAGGAATTGGAGAAGTGATATCACTGGAATAGTCATCTTTATCACCTCTTTATCACCGCTTAGACCTCCACGGATATCAGGAGGGGAGACATGTCTGAGCTGGGGTTAGGGTAGAGGAAATAAGTGTGGGTGGTAGAGGAAGTTAGGTAGGGGACGTAATGGAAGGTTATAAGAGCGGGTTACCACTTCCTGAAGTGTGGCAGAGCGGGTAAATCGGGAGAAGCCGCAGTTCCCTCCCTCTCTGTTTTAGGGGTTTTATTGGGTGAACTATTGTTATGTTCATGTGTTATTTGTATCTACTACTGTTATTTGTTGCAGCTTTGTTGGCGGTTTGGGCCCTTGCCAATGTATAGAATGGCAGTAAGATGGGGGAGGTTACAGGAAGATGGTAGGCCAGCGGCCTATGTCTAAGGACACCCGGACTTTGTCGCGGGTTAGAAGCCGGCCTCATTGAGCTGCATTGACCAGCTAATGAGGTGCGGTTAAGGAAAACAATTTGGGTGTTTGGAGTCTCGGCTCAAAAAGGAGGATAGGCTGGGTTAGCCTCTAAAAGTTGGACATTGGCAAGGGCTTAAGGTTGGAGGTAAATGTTAAATGATGGTCATGCTTTTATATAATAAAGCTGCGGCCTAATTTAAACCCAAGAAGGTGTGTAGTGTATTTCTTGGACCTATACCCCATGCTCAAGACAAGTGAATGTCCCCCCCTTATTACAGATCTTTATGTTTCGACAATGTAGGGAGAGCAATGACTCAGTAATATACATGCATTTTCAGTAATATACATTCGCTTACAGTAAATTTATTTGTTTTTTTCAATAAAGGCATCCTATATAATCGCTAAAATGCGTGTAACGACAAAGTCATGTGCAGTAGAGACTGCTGCGCGTGCTGCACTCATGCGCAGTAGAGACTGCCCGTGCCACGGCTGATACAGAGCTAGACACTCCTTCGGAGCACCCAGCTCTGTACCAGCCGCGGAGCGGGCAGTCTCTACTGCGCATGACTGCACCATGATCGGCTGGCAGTGGCACTGTGGCCCGTGTAACAGAGTCTTCAACTAGTTATAGAATAATATATTAAGAGCAACAAATCATTTGCTCTGCACTTTTATAAAGCTATTTTATTAAACAGAATATGTATCAAATTCAGTCTATTATTTTGCAAGAATTTCTGCAAGTTACAGAAAAATAACACAGTACTGCTCATTCCTTTGCTGGATTATATGTACTGTATGCAGAAATGCCAATTTGACACTAATGACAGTGGCTAAAATAGGCTGGTCAGTTTGACTTCCTGTCTGTTCAGACGTCGGGTCCCCAGAGACGGTTAAATGTTACGTTTCAGAATGTGCATTAACAATCAGAAAAAAAAGGGAATTTTCAGCAGGCTTCACTTCTTCAAAGATTATGGCAGTCAGTGAAATCTGGGTTAAGGAAAAACAGAGGGTGTGAACCAAAAACGAGACAGCTCCATGACATCACGCTCAAAAGTAAGACAATGATTGAGATGGATGTAGGAAACTTCGCCCATCCTTGGCACAGCCCAAAACGGTGATATCGCACACATTCACACATTGCTAAAATAGGATAATGGGGTTTGAGATTATATAATCTTCTGAAAGAATAAAAAAATATTCAAATTTGACATGTTCTTAATTGATAGAGTTTATCTGCCACCTAGTACCGGGTACAGTGAAATATTAGTGTTCCTGCCTCTTGGAATAGAAACAATCACTTTTACTTAAAGTGATAGTAATGTTTCAAAATAAATGCAGCTCCAATTAATCTTCATAGTATTTGGGCACCTTCTACTGATGAAACACATAATACAGAGCTTATAACTGAACTGGAGCTGTACTAATCATACTCTAGAGCTTATAACTGAACTGTAGCTGCACTAGTCATACTATAGAGCTTATAACTGAACTGTAGCTGTACTAGTCATACTATAGAGCTTATAACTGAACTGTAGCTGTACTAGTCATACTATAGAGATTATAACTGAACTGTAGCTGTACTAGTCATACTATAGAGCTTATAACTGAACTGTAGCTGTACTAGTCATCCTATAGAGCTTATAACTGAACTGGAGCTGTACTAGTCATACTATTGAGCTTATAACTGAACTGGAGCTGTACTAGTCATACTATAGAGCTTATAACTGAACTGTAGCTGCACTAGACATACTATAGAGCTTATAACTGAACTGGAGCTGTACTAGTCATACTATAGAGCTTATAACTGAACTGTAGCTGTACTAGTCATACTATAGAGCTTATAACTGAACTGTAGCTGCACTAGTCATACTATAGAGCTTATAACTGAACTGTAGCTGTACTAGTCATCCTATAGAGCTTATAACTGAACTGGAGCTGTACTAGTCATACTATTGAGCTTATAACTGAACTGTAGCTGTACTAGTCATCCTACAGAGCTTATAACTGAACTAGAGCTGTACTAGTCATACGATAGAGCTTATAACTGAACTGGAGCTGTACTAGTCATACTATAGAGCACTCACACACACTCAATTCCACTCACTCACACCCCTGGAGCCAGCACGATCCACCTTCCACCATAGTCACACTCACACACCTCGGGAGCCAGCACTATCCACCTTCCACCATAGTGTGTGCAATTACCACATGCATTTCAACTACATGAATGAATACCATTCACTCACACACATTCACTCACACTCACACCCCAGGAGCCAGTACGATATACCTTCCACCATAGTATGTGAAATTACTACATGCATTTCAACTATATGAATGAATGCCACAGTGGTGGCATAAGTACAAACACAAACTCATTACAATGACACATAATTCACCCCCTTATGACTCTGTGTGTGTGTGTGTGTATCTCTGTGTGTGCCTGTGTGTTCCTCACTGTGTGTGTTGCATGTCTGTATCACACTCTATGTGTCTGCATGTTGTGCATTGCATGTATGTGTGTATGACTGTGTCGCTCTTTATGCATCTCAGTGCATGCGTGTGCATTTGCGTATGTGTCTCTGTGTGTGTTTGTCTTGCATTCGTGTGTCTATTAATTCCCTATATATCCTGACGGGCAGCGCCATCCCACATTGCTAGTACTTTACTATAACATCTGCTGTTAAAGCAATATATCTTAAAAAGGGTTATTACAACAAAGTTACAGATAAATACAGACATACTGTGTTACAATTATACTTAGCTTGGTTTGCAGTGAAAATTCAACACATGCAAGCATATCTCTTTGTCCAAGGGAACCCTGCAAGTCATCTCTTTGATGTGACTCTTGGACAGCAAAAGACCTTTTTATTAGAAAATGTTTTACCAGGAAGAATATATTGAGATTTCTCTCGATTTGTACTGGACAGTTTTCAGTAGAGGGTTGCATATTTACTAGTGATGAGCGAGCACCCCAATGCTCGGATGTTCGGGTGCTCTGACCGAGCACCCCCTGAGGCTCGAGTGCTCGGCCGAGCATCCGAGCCCCATTGAAGTCAATGGGAGGACTCGAGCATTACACCAGGCACCCCCTGCTCTGATGAGGGGAGGGTGCCTGGTCCATAGGAAAAGGGCAGAAAAAGATGGAAACACTACAGAAATGGTTCAGGGACAGCATAGGGAGGATGTCTGGATGCACCTTGGACTCCAACATCGCTGCTGGGAACGATCTTTCGCCCGTAGTACGCCATTTTTACAGACTGACCGTAAAACACACAAAAAGGAAAATAAAAACGACTTTAGGCGAAAAATTGTTACCAAACAGTATTTGCTGTATATTTACTTGTATATCATCTGCAAATTCTCCCAAAAATTTCATCGATTTTCTGAAGTGAGGCCATGATTAAGAGGGAAACGTGCGCAGAGGCAAATTATCCCAAAAATTTCCTTGATTTTCAGAACTGAGGCCATGATTAAGATGGAAACGTGCGCTGAGCTGACCATCTAAAACATTATGGGTGAGGGTCTGCTGCAGAGCTGACCATCCTAAACATTATATGCGAAGGCCCGCTAGTGAGCTGACGCTATAAAACATTATATGAGAGGGCCCGCTAGAGAGCTGACCCAATAAAACATTATATGAGAAGGCCCGCTGGTGAGCTGACCTATAGAAAAATTGGCAAACAGGGCCCGCTGGTGAGCTGGCCCTATATAAAAATTATATCACAGGGCCCGCTGGTGAGCTGGCCCTATATAAAAATTATATCCCAGGGCACGCTGGTGAGCTGGCCCTATATAAAAATTATATCCCAGGGCATATGGAAGAGGAGGAGGAGGATGAGAACATTAAGAGTCAACCATATACCCGTTTTTGGGGTGGAAGGGGTGAATGGGAATACAGAGTATTCCCATCATTGTAAATAACATATATAAAGTGAGTTTATGTTCCCCCGGGGCTTTCCTCCAGTGGAGTGGAGAAGTCAGGGGAAATCCAGGCCTTGTTCATTTTTATAAGTGTCAACCTATCAGCATTGTCGGTGGAAAGGCGGATACGCTTATCTGTTATGATGCCACCAGCAGCACTAAATACCCGCTCAGACAGAACGCTGGCGGCAGGGCAGGCCAGCACCTCCAAGGCGTAGAGTGACAGTTCATACCACGTGTCCAGCTTGGACACCCAGTAGTTGTAAGGCACAGAGGGATCATTGAGGACGCTGACACGGTCTGCTACGTACTCCTTCACCATCTTCCAAAACTTTTCCCTCCTTGTGACACTAGGCTGCGCATCAGGGTGAGGGTGCTGGCGGGGTGTCATGAAGGTGTCCCACGCCTTGGAGAGTGTTGCCCTGCCTTTGTCGGAACTGCTGTGTGCTCCCCTTTTCTCCCCTTCTCGGTTGGCCAAGGTAGCACGTACTCTGCCGCCAGCGTTGTCAGATGGAAAATTTTGGAGCAATTTTTCAACAAGAACCTTCTGGTATTGCACCATTTTGCTTGTCCTCTCCACCGGAGGAATGAGAGATGAGAAATTCTCTTTGTAGCGGGGGTCCAGAAGGGTGAACACCCAGTAATCCGTGTTGTCTAAAATGCGTACAACGCGTGGGTCACGGGAAAGGCAGCCTAACATAAAGTCAGCCATGTGTGCCAGAGTACCAACAGTCAAGATTTCGCTGTCCTCACCAGGAGGCTGACTCTCAATATCCTCATCCTCTTCCTCCTCTTCTGCCCACCCACGCTGAAGAGATGGAACTAAAGTTCCATGGCTACCCTCTGTAGCGGAGGCAACCGTGTCTTCCTCCTCCTCCTCCTCCTCCTCCTCCTCCTCCGCCTCCTCCAATTGTCGCTGAGAAGACGAAGTGAGCGTGCTCTGGCTATCACCTTGTGTAAGCTCTTCCTCCCCCATTTCCACCTCTTCCACATGCAAAGCGTCGGTTTTAATTGTGAGCAGCGAGCGTTTCAGTAGACACAGAAGTGGGATGGTTACACTGATAATAGCGTTATCGCCGCTCACCATCTGTGTCGATTCCTCAAAATTGCGTAAAACCTCGCAGAGGTCTGACATCCATTCCCACTCCTCACTTCTGATTACAGGAAGTTGAATGGAGAGGCGACGACCGTGTAACAGCTGGTACTCCACTACTGCCCTCTGCTGCTCACAAAGCCGGGCCAACATGTGGAAGGTGGAGTTCCAGCGCGTGCTCACGTCACACAGCAGCCGGTGAGCTGGCAATTGTAAGCGCTGCTGCAGCTTCAACAGGCCGGCCGAAGCTGTAGATGACTTACGGAAATGTGCACACACGCGGCGCACCTTGGTCAAGAGATCATGCACATTGGGGTAGGTTTTTAGAAATCGCTGCACCACTAAATTAAATACATGCGCTAGGCATGGTACGTGTGTGAGCTTGCCGAGCTCCAAAGCCGCCACCAAGTTACGCCCATTATCACACACAACCATGCCTGGTTGCAGGTTGAGTGGCGAGAGCCACTGCTCGGTCTGGTGACTAATCCCCTGCAACAGCTCTGAGGCCGTGTGCTGTTTGTCCCCAAGGCAGATCAGCTTCAGCACGGCCTGTTGACGCTTCCCCACTGCAGTGCTACACTGCTTCCAGCTACTGGCTGATGGGGGAGTGGCGGTGTGTGTAGAGAATTCGGAGGTGGAAACGGAGGAGGAGGAGCCAATAACATAGGTGCTGGTGGAAACCCTGATGGAGGTAGGGCCCGCAATCCTCGGCGTGGGTAGCACCCGTGCCATCCCAGGGTCCGAGTCGCTCCCAGCCTCCACGACATTCACCCAGTGTGCCGTCAGGGAAATGTAGCGTCCCTGGCCACAAGCACTTGTCCATGTGTCAGTCGTTAAGTGGACCTTCCCAGTAACTGCGTTGGTCAGGGCACGGGTGATGTTACGGGACACATGGTGGTGTAATGCGGGGATGGCACACCGGGAAAAGTAGTGGCGGCTGGGGACCGCGTACCGAGGGACAGCTGCTGCCATCAGGCTGCGGAAGGACTCAGTGTCCACAAGCCTAAATGGCAGCATTTCGATGGCCAGTAATTTTGAAAGGTGTGAGGTTAGTGCTATGGCCTGTGGGTGGGTGGCTGGGTACTTTCTCTTGCGCTCAAATGCCTGGGGTAACGACATTTGGACGCTGTGCTGGGACAGGGAAGTGGATGTGGTCGCTGATGGTGCTTCAGATGCTACAGGTGCAGGGCGGGAGGTATGCGGGCCTGCGCCTTCGACAGGCGATTGGCCGGCACCGAAAACAGGGGAAGAGGAGGCAGTGGTGTGGCCTGCAGACACAGATGGGCGATCCAGGCGTTCCTCCCACTTACTACGGTGCTTGGATGCCATGTGTCGGATCATGCTGGTGGTGGTGAGGTTTCTAGTGTTCATGCCTCGGCTCATTCTGGTGTGGCACAGGTTGCAAACTACAATTCTTTTGTCGTCCGCACTTTCCTTAAAAAAACGCCATACCGCGGAACACCTACCCTTTGGCAAGGTAGATTTACGCAAGGGGGTGCTCCGTGGAACATTTGCGGGCCGGTTTGGTGCGGTCCGCCTTCTTTCTGTTGCCACACCACTGCCTCTTCCAGCCTGTTGCGGTGCTGCAGATGGCTCACCCTCAGGACTGCTGTCATCGCTCGGCTCTACACCTTCCCAGGTGGGGTCAGTCACCTCATCGTCCACCAAGTCCTCCTCCACTTCCTCACTCTGATCATCCTCCTCAAGTCTTGATCCCACCACATACTCAGTCATTGACAACTGTATAACATTCTCCTCAACAAGGTCTTGAGACGGAAATAGTGGTTGATTTAATGGCAACTGTGTCTCATCATCATCATCATCATCCACTACTTCCTTTGACCTTAAATGCCGTTCACATCTGTCATCTTCTTGTGATTGGGTAGCCTCTAGAGGTTGTGAATCAGGGCACAAGATGTCATGTTCCTCTGCAAGCGTGCTTGGAGAGAGGGTCAAATGAAGGATTGGTGATGAGACGAGCTCATCACTATATCCCAGTGTGGGATCACTTCTTTGACCAGACCGTGTATGGTGGGAGGAAGGATGATCAGAGTGAGGATTATGTTGACCAGACTCTTGGCTACTGAGAGTGGACTTGGTGGAAGACAGGGTGGTGCTTAACCGACTGGAAGCAGTATCAGCTGTCATCCAACCGACCACCTGTTCGCACTGGTCGGACCTCGAGAGTGATGTCCTGCGACGCCCTGTGAAATCAGACATGAAGCTAGGTATGGTGGATGTCTTTCTTTCTTGTGCTCTGGCACCAGGCACAGTTTCTCCGCGTCCTGACCCGCGCCCTGAACTTTCAGGATCACGTCCACTTCCCCGTCCCTTTTTACCCGCCTTCTTCATCTTACACGATATATATGACTTTAATATATATGAGTTTGAAAACTTAACAGTATTTCTTCCTATTCTGCAACTGTGCAGAGTACACAGAATAGGCTGTTAAACGGCGTTGAAACACACTGAATGGAATATGTGACTTTAATATTTGAGTTTGAAAACTTAACAGTATTTCTTCCTATTCTGCAACTCTGCACAGTACACAGAATGTGCTGCTACACTGCGGCGAAGCACACTGAATGGAATATGTGACTTTTAAATTTTAGTTTTAAAAACTTAACAGTATTTCTTCCTATTCTGCAACTCTGCACAGTACACAGAATGTGCTGCTACACTGCGGCGAAGCACACTGAATGGAATATGTGACTTTGATATTTTAGTTTGAAGACTTAACAGTATTTCTTCCTATTCTGCAACTCTGCACAGTACACAGAATGTGCTGCTACACTGCGGCGAAGCACACTGAATGGAATATGTGACTTTGATATTTTAGTTTGAAGACTTAACAGTATTTCTTCCTATTCTGCAACTGTGCAGAGTACACAGAATAGGCTGCTAAACTGCGGTGACACACACTGAATGGAATAAGTGACTTTAATATTTGAGTTTGAAAACTTAACAGTATTTCTTCCTATTCTGCAACTGTGCAGAGTACACAGAATAGGCTGTTAAACGGCGGTGAAAGACACTGAATGGAATATGTGACTTTAATATTTGAGTTTGAAAACTTAACAGTATTTCTTCCTATTCTGCAACTGTGCAGAGTACACAGAATAGGCTGTTAAACGGCGTTGAAACACACTGAATGGAATATGTGACTTTAATATTTGAGTTTGAAAACTTAACAGTATTTCTTACTATTCTGCAACTCTGCAGAGTACACAGAATAGGCTGTTAAACGGCGGTGAAAGACACTGAATGGAATATGTGACTTTAATATTTGAGTTTGAAAACTTAACAGTATTTCTTATAATTCTGGAACTGTACAGAGTACACAGAATAGGCTGTTAAACGGCGGTGAAAGACACTGAATGGAATATGTGACTTTAATATTTGAGTTTGAAAACTTAACAGTATTTCTTCCTATTCTGCAACTGTGCAGAGTACACAGAATAGGCTGTTAAACGGCGTTGAAACACACTGAATGGAATAAGTGACTTTAATATTTGAGTTTGAAAACTTAACAGTATTTCTTATAATTCTGGAACTGTACAGAGTACACAGAATAGGCTGTTAAACGGCGTTGAAACACACTGAATGGAATATGTGACTTTGATATTTTAGTTTGAAGACTTAACAGTATTTCTTCCTATTCTGCAACTGTGCACAGTACACAGAATGTGCTGCTACACTGCGGCGAAGCACACTGAATGGAATATGTGACTTTTAAATTTTAGTTTGAAGACTTAACAGTATTTCTTCCTATTCTGCAACTCTGCACAGTACACAGAATGTGCTGCTAAACTGCGGCGAAGCACACTGAATGGAATATGTGACTTTGATATTTTAGTTTGAAGACTTAACAGTATTTCTTCCTATTCTGCAACTGTGCACAGTACACAGAATGTGCTGCTACACTGCGGCGAAGCACACTGAATGGAATATGTGACTTTTAAATTTTAGTTTGAAGACTTAACAGTATTTCTTCCTATTCTGCAACTCTGCACAGTACACAGAATGTGCTGCTACACTGCGGCGAAGCACACTGAATGGAATATGTGACTTTTAAATTTTAGTTTTAAAAACTTAACAGTATTTCTTCCTATTCTGCAACTCTGCACAGTACACAGAATGTGCTGCTACACTGCGGCGAAGCACACTGAATGGAATATGTGACTTTGATATTTTAGTTTGAAGACTTAACAGTATTTCTTCCTATTCTGCAACTCTGCACAGTACACAGAATGTGCTGCTACACTGCGGCGAAGCACACTGAATGGAATATGTGACTTTGATATTTTAGTTTGAAGACTTAACAGTATTTCTTCCTATTCTGCAACTCTGCACAGTACACAGAATGTGCTGCTAAACTGCGGCGAAGCACACTGAATGGAATATGTGACTTTGATATTTTAGTTTGAAGACTTAACAGTATTTCTTCCTATTCTGCAACTCTGCACAGTACTCAGAATGTGCTGCTACACTGCGGCGAAGCACACTGAATGGAATATGTGACTTTTAAATTTTAGTTTTAAAAACTTAACAGTATTTCTTCCTATTCTGCAACTCTGCACAGTACACAGAATGTGCTGCTACACTGCGGCGAAGCACACTGAATGGAATATGTGACTTTGATATTTTAGTTTGAAGACTTAACAGTATTTCTTCCTATTCTGCAACTCTGCACAGTACACAGAATGTGCTGCTACACTGCGGCGAAGCACACTGAATGGAATATGTGACTTTGATATTTTAGTTTGAAGACTTAACAGTATTTCTTCCTATTCTGCAACTCTGCACAGTACACAGAATGTGCTGCTAAACTGCGGCGAAGCACACTGAATGGAATATGTGACTTTGATATTTTAGTTTGAAGACTTAACAGTATTTCTTCCTATTCTGCAACTCTGCACAGTACTCAGAATGTGCTGCTAAACTGCGGCGACGCACACTGAATGGAATACGTGACTTTGATATTTTAGTTTGAAGACTTAACAGAATGTGCTCTAATCTGCAACTTTGCACACTAAACAGAATGTGCTCTAATCTGCAACTTTGCACACTAAACAGAATGTGCTCTAATCTGCAACTTTGCACACTAAACAGAATGTGCTCTAATCTGCAACTGTGCACACTAAACAGAATGTGCTCTAATCTGCAACTTTGCACACTACACAGAATATATATATTTTTTTTTTTTTTTTTTGTTTTTTTCCCCCCACACCAAATAACCTGCTGCCCCCACACACAGTAGTCCTAAAAAGGACTTTTGGTTCTTTTTTTTTCACAATTTTTGTTTTTTTCCTCCCTACACTGCCTTTCCCTTCCTATCCTCAGCTCTCCCTGGCTCAGACTGAGCCGAACTCGATGGTCAGGTGCTATACAGCACCTGACCACGGGTTCTGGCCAGCCAATCAGTGTAATGCCAGCAGCCAACATGGCTGCTGGCATTACACCGATGTCAGAGCCTCCCTGCACGTTTATTGGCTGCGCAGCAGGCGCAAAACGTGCGGGGAGGAGACACGAACATGGCGGGCGAGCACATGCGGTACTCGTACGAGTACCGCCATGTGCCGAGCAGAGCGATGCTCGTGCCGATCCGAGCATCGGCCGAGCATGCTCGCTCAACACTAATATTTACACAAATTGAGAAACATTATATATTACATGTTATTAAATATACATACACATATGAATATACATACATATGAAATATTAAAATTATATACAGTTACACTCTGTTGGATTTTAGACTGGGAGCAGATTTGATTATTTCAGGCAGATTGTTCCAGGCCTTTGGAGCTCTGAAGGAGAAGGCAGATCTTCCTGCTTCTTTCTTGTATTGTGGTATACGTAGAGAGTTGTTAGCAGTGGAGTGGAGGTTATAGTTAGTATGGAGAGCAGGAGTGATCATACTGCTCAGGTAGTGTGGAATAGTCAGTGAGTTGTTAGTAGTGGAGTGAAGGTTATAGTTAGTATGGAGATCTGGAGTGATCATACTGCTCAGGTAGTGTGGAATAGTCAGTGAGTTGTTAGTAATGGAGCAGGAGGTTATAGTTAGTATGGAGAGCTGGAGGGATCATACTGTTCAGGTAGTGTGGAATAGTCAGTGAGTTGTTAGTAGTGGAGGTTATAGTTAGTATGGAGATCTGGAGTGATCATACTGCTCAGGTAGTGTGGAATAGTCAGTGAGTTGTTAGCAGTGGAGGTTATAGTTAGTATGGAGAGATGGAGTGATCATACTGCTCAGGTAGTGTGGAATAGTCAGTGAGTTATTAGTAGTGGAGGTTATAGTTAGTATGGAGATCTGGAGTGATCATACTGCTCAGGTAGAATAGTCAGTGAGTTGTTAGCAGTGGAGTGGAGGTTATAGTTAGTATGGAGAGCTGGAGTGCTCATACTGTTCAGGTAGTGTGGAATAGTCAGTGAGTTGTTAGTAGTGGAGGTTATAGTTAGTATGGAGATCTGGAGTGATCATACTGCTCAGGTAGTGTGGAATAGTCAGTGAGTTGTTAGCAGTGGAGTGGAGGTTATAGTTAGTATGGAGATCTGGAGGGATCATACTGTTCAGGTAGTGTGGAATAGTCAGTGAGTTGTTAGTAGTGGAGGTTATAGTTAGTATGGAGATCTGGAGTGATCATACTGTTCAGGTAGTGTGGAATAGTCAGTGAGTTGTTAGTAGTGGAGGTTATAGTTAGTATGGAGATCTGGAGTGATCATACTGCTCAGGTAGTGTGGAATAGCCAGTGAGTTGTTAGCAGTGGAGCGAAGGTTATAGTTAGTATGGAGATCTGGAGTGATCATACTGCTCAGGTAGTCTGGTAGTTTTCCAGAGAAGTGGTTGTGTACTAAGCAAGAAAGATGAAGGGCACATCTAGATTTGAGTGTTAACCAATTTAGTTCTTTTAGCATATCACAGCGATGAGTAGTGTAATTACATTGGAGGCTAAAGAAGCATATTGAATTATACAGGGTGTCAAGTTTACTAAGATGGATTTCTGGTGCTGGAGCATAAACTACATCACCATAGTCTATGACAGGCAGCAACATCTGTTGCACAATACGTTTTCTAACCAGGGGACTTAAACATGATTTGTGTCTAAAAAGAATACTGATTTTGGGATAAAGCTTGGAGGTTAATTTGTCAATATGATGACCAAAAGTGAGTTTGGGGTCAAGCCACATACCAAGATATTTATAGGTGTCCACTGGGGCCAATTTACGATTAGACTCCGTTACAATGGATAGGTGGGTATTTCCGAGATTACGCAGTTTGTGCTTTGTGCCAAATATCATTGTGACAGTTCTGTCTGTGTTTAAGAACAGTTTGTTCCTTGCTATCCATCTTTCAACCTTGTAGAAATCATGGTGTAATATGGCCTCAAGGTGTGATATGTTTGGGTTTTTAGCATAGAGTATGGTGTCGTCTGCATACATGTGTACTGAAGATGATTTGCAGACCTTGGGCAGATCATTTATAAAAAGAGAAAATAGAAGAGGGCCAAGAATGGAGCCTTGAGGAACCCCACTTGTTATTTTGAGCGGAAGGGAGTCATTGCCAGCAAATGACACATACTGCATTCTGTCTGATAAATAGGATCAGAACCAGTTTAGAGAATTATTACCCAGTCCTGATCTTTGGAGTTTATTTATAAGAATATTATGGTCTACTGTGTCAAAGGCCTTGGCAAAATCTAGGAAAATGGCTCCTGTGAGGTCACGATTTTCCATGCCTGTCTGGATATCGTTGGTTACTTTTAGGAGGGCCGTGACTGTTGAGTGATTTGGTTGAAAGCCTGATTGAAGTGGGGTGAAAAAACTGGTCTGTTGGTAATATTTATTTAGTTGCACCTGTACACATTTCTCTAGGAATTTAGATAAAGTGGAGAGGAGGAATATTGGTCTGTAGTTTGATACTATATTTGTATCCCCACTTTTATGGATAGGCACAACTCTAGCCATCTTCCAGGATTTGGGCATATACCCTGTTGCCAAAGAGGTATTAATTAAAGATGCAATCGGTTTGGCTATTACCATGGCACTGAGCTTTAATAGCATTGCTGGTAGTTTGTCAGGACTAGATTGACATTTCATTTTTGGGTTGAGGAGGTGATCATATATTTCGCTTTCATTTACTGGTATGAAATTTAATTCATTTTCATAGTTGGACCAGGCAACAGGTGCCAATGAGTGTTCTGTAGATGGCTGAACTGAGTTATCTTTGTTTTTGTAATCAGGGTGGTGGGACATCCAACAAAGTAGCCTTTAAATGCATTGGCTACAGCTATGGGGCACTGTATTATTTCTTTGTCTACAGTTATAGTTGATGGGTGAGAATTATTAGGAGGGTTATAGAGGTTTTAAATAACCTTCCAAATGTTGGCTGGCTTTGAAATGTTACTGTTTAAGTTGACAGTAAAATATTGTGCTTTTGCTAATTTTGTTTGTTTTGTACATGTTTTCCTTAATTGTGTGTATGCAGTGTGATCATATGCGGAACCGGTTTGTTTAAAGTTTGTCCATAAGGCATCTCTGAAACTGTATAATTGAGTCAAGTCCGCTGAGACCCAGGGTAGATGGGCCCCCCTAACCCTGACCTTCCCTAGTGGGGCATGTGTATTACAGACCTGTAAGAATTCAGAGTTAAAGAATTCTATCGCTGAGTCTAGGTGTGGTATTAGATGTATTCTATGCAATGAGCAATTTCTTAAATCATTTAGGAAGGACTGAAGATTAAAATTTCAAAATTATATTGTGAGTATGACTTTGGAACCTGACTTGACTGGTTTTATTTTGCGGACACAGTAAACTATGGAGTGATCGCTAAACACATTTGCTAGTACACCTGAATCTTGAATTCTGCTTGTGCAGGATGAGAGGATACAGTCTAGCAGAGAATGGTTGGACGTTTTAAGATTTATGCGAGTGGGGGAGGATATTAGCTGTGATAAGTTCAATGTTTTAAACAGTGAACAAAATTTTTCATTCCTGGAGTCTAGCCAATTAATATTAAAGTCTCCAAGAACCATCAGCTCGCTTTTCTTGTTTTGAGTGGCAATCTCCTTTAGGTGTTGAGCTATGTATGACAGGGAATGTGCTGGGTTATTTGGCGGTCTGTAGATGCCAACAGTTATGATTTGTTTTGAGTATGGAAGACAAATTTTGCCAGCAATGTGTTAATAAGAATCAGAGTTATGAGAGTCATTTAGAAGTGTAAAGTTTACTGATTCCTGTATGTATATGATTACCCCTCCTCCTCACTTTGCACGGTCTTTTCTAAAGCATGAGTATCCATCTATGGCAACAGCAGTATCAGGTATTTTTGGGGATAACCAGGATTCAGTAAGAATAAGAATTTTAGGTTTGTGTGCGTAACACCATGCTTTTAGTTCATCCATTTTGGGCAGTATACTGCGTATGTTGCAGTGCACAAAAGACAGACCCATTTTAAAGGGGAGGTTGCCATTTATTGCTATTTGAGGGCCAGAGATGGTTTCTAGGTCATTTGCCAAGGCAAGTAATAGAATGCATAAAAATTTAGTGATTTGTTTTCGGTGAGCATATAGTGAGAGGGTGCGTCTGTTACTATAATTACTGGGGGTGGGTGATCTTGTATTTAATACTCTCCACCAGCATTCAGAGGGAAGTGCACATGTATGCAGAAGTCCATGGTGTATTAATATGTTATGGTAGGGTGTGGGACATGGCTGCAGGGATAAGAGGAAATCTGTATTAATAGTGGAATGGTTAGAACAGATACAATAGTAATATATTCATGTTGGCATGCATGTGACAAGGATTGCAGGGTGCATACAGGTAGACAGAAACCAGCTGAGAGAAAAATAATTTTATACTTGTAATATTTAATCTATTTCTCCAATTCCTCTTTATTCCTTTTTGTTTACTTGCCTGTGGTCATCAGTGGATGTGCTGCAGCTGCTGTGTTTCTTTCCTGTCCACTCTCCTGTCCAGCTCTCTTGTATAACTCTCCATACTTCGATAAGGTGGTAATACCCCTGGCAAATGTCACCCCGGCATAATGCCACCCCTAACTGGGATCTAAATATATACTAGATGGAGCCACTAGGAAGACTGACTGAATGACTGAGAGAATTCCAAATTACAAATGGTTTTGCACTGAGTGCAATCAGCTGTGACACCATTAAAACATCTGATAAGAAACAGACACAGAGATTTAGGACAGGGATGGGGGAGGTAAGCAATATGGAGACTGGAAAAGGGTGTTGTATATGGCTAATGGTTAGTACATACCACACAATGGGTTAAAATTGTAAGGGGAGACTGCATGTGAATTGCACTTCCACTCAACAGGTCTGGTTACTACGTACCACAAAAGGGGTTAAAATTGTTAGGGGAGACTGCATGTGAATTGCACTTCCACTCAACAGGTCTGGTTACTACGTACCACAAAAGGGGTTAAAATTGTTAGGGGAGACTGCATGTGAATTGTACTTCCACACAACAGGACTCGTTACTACATACCACACAAGGGGTTAAAATTGTAAGGAGAGACTGCCTGTTCATCCTTCATTTTGCATGGTGGGTTCTACCCAAGCAATGGCTCCAAAGACCTAATATCTCCAGGCACTGTCCAATCAGGTTGCCTGAATAAGTCACATGGCTCCTTTGTTCCTGGCCACATGACATACTGTAAGGGAGCCATTGCACAGGTGGTCAGGACATTTTTATACATAAGGTAACATGTAAGACACACTTCTATAGGGGTGATGGATCACCTGTAAAGTCTTAGCGCTGCTGGAATGTGCGCGGTGGAATCCACTAAAGTGATCATACATTACACCCCGGAGTGCAGCTGCCGCAGTTGGAAGCTGGGGCCAAATGAGCCGCCCTGTTGGATTGTCCCCCAGAGTAAAATAGGAGAAATGTTATTTCAAAGCCAAAGTGACATTTTTAACAAATATTCCTTATGATATTTTATGATTTACTGGAAAACGCATTTGAATATAATTCCAACCAACGAACACAAAAGAGCGAGATTCAGACGAGCGCGTTAGGAAATCTGCTGTATAAATTTGGTTCATTTGCAGTTCATGTTTCTTTGTTTCCCACAGAGAATCAAGTTCACTTCCTAAAACAATATTCAAGAGCCAAACACCTTGTCTGATTTTTTTTGTTCCTAAATGGATTCTTACATGACCCAGTTTGGGTTTCTGTTTAGTTTAGACATCACCCATAAGGGCGGAATCTGACTGCGGGGCATTTCAGCTTTCACATTCAGTGAACTGGAGAGATTCAGGGGCAATGCAGCTAGGCCAGAAAATTCCCACTGACTTCAATGGGGCTTTAACACCTTCAGTGCCTGAGCGAGGTCTCCAATGTATTGTGAAGGAGGTGTTAATTCTCCTTCATATCTGCTTTTTAGCTGTATACATAGGTCTGTCTATCTACCTATCTATCTATCTGTCTATCTAGCTAGATATATCTGTCTGTACGTCTATCTATCTATCTATATGTCTGTTTATCTATCTATCTATCTATCTATCTATCTATCTATCTATCCCATATCTATCTATCTCATATCTATCTCTCTATCTATCTATCTATCTATCTATCTATCTATCTATCTATCTCATATCTGTCTATCTGCATGCCTAATTATCTATCTATCTATCTATCTATCTCATATCTATCTATCTATCTATCTATCTATCTATCTATCTATCTATCTATCTCATGTCTATCTCATATCTATCTATCTCATATCTATCTATCTATCTATCTATCTCATATCTATCTATCGATCTATCTATCAATCTATCTCATACCTATGTATCTGTCTGTCTGTATGTCTATTTATCTAATCTATTTCATATCTATCTATCTATCTATCTATCTATCTATCTATCTATCTAATCTATTTCATATCTATCTATCTCATATCTATGTATCAATCTCTATCTATTTCATATCTATTATCTATCTATCTATCTATCTATCTATCTATCTATCTATCTATCTATCTATCTATCTCATGTCTATATCATATCTATCTATCTATCTATCTCATATCTATCTATCTATCAATCTATCTATCTATCTATCTATCTATCTATCTATCTATCTATCTCATATCTATCTCATATCTATCTATCTATCTATCTATCTATCTCATATCTATCTATCTCATATCTATCTATCTATCTATCTATCTATCTATCTATCTATCTATCTATCTATCTCATGTCTATATCATATCTATCTATCTATCTATCTATCTATCTATCTATCTCATATCTATCTATCTATCTATCTATCTATCTATCTATCTATCTATCTATCTCATGTCTCTATCTATCTATCTATCTCATGTCTATCTATCTATCTATCTATCTATCTATCTATCTATCTATCTTTCTATCTCATATCTATCTATCTATCTATCTATCTATCTATCTATCTATCTCATATCTATCTATCTCATATCTATCTGTCTATCTATCTATCTATCTATCTATCTATCTATCTATCTATCTCATATTTATCCATCTATCTATATCATATCTATGTATCTGTCTCATATCTATCTATCCATCTCATATCTATCTGTCTGTCTATCTATCTATCTATCTATCTATCTATCTATCTATCTATCTACCTCATATCTGTCTGTCTAGCTCTATCTATCTATTTCATATCTATCTATCTATCTATCTATCTATCTATCTATCTATCTATCTCATATCTATATATTTCATATCTATCTATCTATCTATCTATCTATCTATCTATCTAATATGCATGTATAATTTTGTTTCACAATAAACATTTTGTGCTACGTTTAACCCTTTCTCAATGCATTGGATACCCCTCTGGGGCTCATAAGGTTAATATCTATCTCTTCTACTGGCATTTATACTTCCACAAACATTTGTCTCAAAATGTATCTCCTTTATTCCTCTGCATTATGGGCTTTATACAGAAACCAAATATGAACAATTCTGGAGCAAACCACACACAGCAGCCTGCATGTGTGTGAGTGTGTATGTGTGAATGTATATCTGTGCGTGTGCTTGCATGTGTGTGAATGTGTGTGTGCACATGTGTGGGTGTCTGTGTTTGGTTTTGAATGTATATGTATGTGTGTGTTTGTATGTGTGTGTGTGAATGTATATGTGAATGTGTTTGTGTGTGTTTGTATGTGTTTGTGTGTGAATGTATATGTATGTGTGAAAGTATTTGTGTGTGAATGTATATGCATGCGTTTTGAGTGTGAGTACATTTCAGTGTGCGTGTTTATGTGTGTATGTATGTATATGTCTATATGTGTTTGTGTGTATGTTTGTTTGTGAATATATATGAGTGTGTATTTACGTTTCAGTGTGCATGTGTATATGTTTTTATTTATGAATGTATGTATAAATGTGTGTGTGTGTGAGTGGGGTTCTGTGTGTGAATGTATATGTAGGTATGTACGTTTGAGTGTGCATGTGTATATGTTTTTATGTATGAATGTATGTATATATGTGTGTGTGTGTGTGTGTGTGAGTGGGGTTCTGTGTGTGAATGTATATGTATGCATGTACGTTTGAGTGTGCATGTTTGTATGTATATATGTATGCGTGTGGGTGGATGTGTGTTTGTGGGATAGACAGACAGATATATAGGCTGACGGACAGAATTTTAATTCAGCCCCTATGGAACATTTGGTTTGGTCTAGAATTGCTCATTTTTTTGCTTTCTCCGTAAGACCCTGTATAGCTAAACATTTGCAGTTTGGGGTGTCTAGACGGTAATACAAATTGGCAAACAACACTTGTTCCATTTTACAATGAAATCTTATGTTTTGTTTTTCTTAATCCCCACTTTAATTCATCTTTCATTCTCGCCGGTTATGTGTTGTCTGTAGGGAGAACAGTTCTATGGTTACAAGTGAAGTATCCGAGAGGAATGCCAGTGTGTAAACGTTATAGCGGTTCTGTTACCCAGAGGCCAATATCTCAATCTCTTAATCAGTTTGTGTCCATTGAGAAGGGATCATAGAATCTGGAAAATCTAATGGGAAAGAATATTCAATTAATGCTCTATACACAGTCTTTAAGCTACCAAAACATGTCATTTAGCAACTAATCTTTTTGGCAAATGCAAGATGGTGCACAGATCCTTACTTCTCACCAAGCCTGGCTTTGTATGATGTGTTTAACAGCTGAATAGTAAGCGAGGATATGTCTCCTGTACCATGGACCACTGACCTGATGATCCCATTTATGCAAGGGTTCATCCATTAGCCTGGTAGTCTGATGTTTATTTAAGTAAACAAAGGGGGGAATTGAAATAAACCTTGTGTAGTGTTCATGACAATAAGAATGTATATTACAGCCTCATCTTGCCTTTGTACAGATTCATTTTTAGCATAGACCAAAAATATTTTTGTGGAAAAGTAGAAGAACCGATAAAAAAATAGATTGAAGGGGCATATAGGAATCTGATTCCAGGCTAAACTGCAATGTAGTGTTCTGTCCTACTTCTGCCTAGGTGTGGGGGTTTTAGGGTGTTCGTTTGCTCAGCACCTTGTTGTATGAGATGTACTAACAAGTCACACAGGAAATTTTGTTATAGGTGAAGTGTTGCGGATTTGCTGGCATTACATTCTTAACCCTTTGAGTGCCAGAGAGGTACTTTGCAATGCTTTGCGTACCCCTCTGGCACTCAAAGGGTTAATAACAACATCGTGTGCGCACCTTTATGTACTAAAGCAATCAAACACACTAATACATATAATACATACATCTGCTGTTGGAGGAGATATGGCGCGGCTCTGGCAGATTCGTACATTTCAATCACTGATTGCAAATGAAGGAAGATAGTAAAAGAATGAAACAAGAAAAGAAAAATGACAAATTCAAAATTATTTCTGGGCAAGAGACCTTCTTGGTATCAAATATCTTGAAGCAAATAAACCTTTTGGATACTAAAGAGATCTTCATTGCAATATGTGACGGAACCCCGCTACCCCGACTGGGTAGCTTCGATAAACTGTGCTCCCTTATCTTGGGACTGCATCCACCGATACCTCCAGCCACCAAAACCAATAGTTTCAAAGTAGTGTAGGGTGACTGGAGGTATCGGTGGGTCTAGTCCCAAGCTAAGGGAGCACAGGTTGGCGGAGCTACCCAGTCGGAGTAACGGGGTTCCCGTCACACTGATGGCAGTGGTAGGATGAATGTCTATCTATCTATCTATCTATCTATCTCATGTCTATCTATCTATCTATCTATCTATCTATCTATCTATCTCATATCTATCTATCTATCTATCTATCTATCTATCTATCATCTATCTATCTATCTATCTATCTATCTATCTATCTATCTCATATCTATCTATCTATCTATCTATCTATCTATCTATCATCTATCTATCTATCTATCTATCTATCTATCTATCTATCTATTTCATATCTATCTATCTATCTATCTATCTATCTATCCATATATCGGTCTATCTATCTATATATTTCATGTGTATCTTATATCTATCTATCTATCTATCTATCTATCTATCTATCTATCTATCTATTTCATATCTATCTATATCTATCTATCTATCTATCTATCTATCTATCTATCTATCATCTATCTCACATATATCTGTCCGTCTCTCTATTTATCTGTTTATCTCATATCTATCTATCTATCTATCTATCTATCTATCTATCTATCTATATATCTATCTATATATCTATCATCTATCTGTCTGTGTATCTAATCTATCTATTGGTGGCATTGGTAGGATGAATGTCCCATAAGTTAGGAAGCATCCCACCACTATCTCCAGTGTGATGGAACCCCGCTACCCCGACCAGTTACCTCCGTGAACCTGTGCTCCCTTAAGTTGGGATTGCGCACACCGATCTCTCCAGCCACCCTATACTATGTTGCGACTAGTGGATTAGGTGGCTGGGGAGATCGGTGGTGCAGTTCCAAGTTAAGGGAGCACAGGTTGCTGGAGCTACCTGGTCGGGGTAGCAGGGTTCCTTCACACAACAACTCCAGCTTTATGCAAACTGGGGGGAGATTCACTAAGCGTTGATAAAGTGGAGACGACTTCTCCAGTGATATCACTTCTCCAATCCCTATGTTATTCTATGGAGCCTATGCACTAAGCTTTCTACAACTTTGGAGATTTTAGTGCATTGGCTCCAAAGAATAACATAGGAATTGGAGAAGTGATATCACTGGAGAAGTCATCTCCACTTTATCACCTATTTATCACATTTTCTCACCTCTTTATCAGCTCTTTATGAATCTCCCCCTGATCTGGAACAAATAGCAAAGGAACAATGGAAAGGGGTGAGGGCGGTGCATGGGGTGCATACAGGGGTAGACAGACAAGGGTCCCCCAGGCCAGTCGTAAATCTGGGACTCATTCCACCACCCGATTTTGCAAGCAGGAAGTGTGCAGAGATTGACCCAGCAATGTGGGAGGACACATACATCTTTAATGCATTGGACAGGGGTGTAGCAAAGGCTTGCCGCAACCGCAGAATTTGCCTTCAGACAAATAGACTGGGCCACCATAACCTGGTGTATCTCCTGGCAGGCAATGTCCTTTTAAGCTGCTTGCCTTTGACCCTCTAAGACAAGGATTTTAATTGACATGCATTACAGGAAGTCTGGGATGGCCCCTTTATTCTACCTATAGGAGACTCAGAAGAGGAGGTCCTCTTTCATCTAACAGGCTCTTTATGTGAGATTATTGCCAACCATGTGAAGAGGAGAGGACCAACCCAGAGTGTTCACTATGACCAGTGAGCGTCCATCACTGAGACATTATTTGTCTTTCTCCTGTGTTAGGCCAGTGGTGCTGAACTATTCAAGGTCCAAAGAGATATCCAAGATACTGCAGCACTTATCTGGAACTCAAAGGGGCAACTTTCTCTGTTGCCAATCCATGGGGGCTGCCTGTCAGTACTTTTACTACCCCTTTACCACATGGGGACACCAGGGTTATACACAGATATACACACACCACAGATTCTGATCTCCTAAACACAAGAACACCAGGGTGAAACACTTATACACACACCACATAGTCTGATCTCCTAAACACAGGGACACCAGGGTGAAACACTTATACACACACCACACAGTCTGATCTCCTAAACACAGGAACACCAGGGTGATACACTTATATACACACCACACAGTCTGATCTCCTAAACACAGGGACACCAGGGTGATATACTTATATGCACACACCACACAGTCTGTTCTCGTAAACACAGGGACATCAGTGTGATTCAATTATGTACACAGACCACACAGTCTGATCTCCAAAACACAGGGACACCAGGGTGATACACTTATATACACACCACACAGTCTGATGTCCTAAACACAGGGACACCAGGGTGATACACTTATATACACACCACACAGTCTTTTTGCCTAAACGCAGGGACACCAAGGTGATACACTTCTATACACACACCACACAGTCTGATCTCCTAAACACAGGGACACCAGGGTGATACACTTATATACACACCACACAGTCTGATCTCCTAAACACAGGGACACCAGGGTGATATACTTATATGCACACACCACACAGTCTGTTCTCGTAAACACAGGGACATCAGTGTGATACAATTATGTACACAGACCACACAGTCTGATCTCCAAAACACAGGGACACCAGGGTGATACACTTATACACACACCACACAGTCTGATCTCCTAAACACAGGGACACCAGGGTGATACGCTTCTATACACACTACACAGTCTGATCTCCTAAACCCAGGGACACCAGGGTGATACACTTATATACACACCACAGAGTCTGATCTCCTAAACACAGGGACACCAGGGTGATGATACCCTTATATACACACGACACAGTCTGATCTCCTAAACACAGGGACACCAGGGTGATACACTTATATACACACCGCACCATCTGATCTCCTAAACACAGGGACACCAGGGTGATACACTTATATACACACCACACAGTGTGATCTCCTAAACACAGGGACACCAGGGTGATACACTTATAGACACACCACACAGTCTGATCTCCTAAACACAGGGACACAAGGGTGATACACTTATATACACAGCACACAGTCTGATCTCCTAAACACAGGGACACAAGGGTGATACACTTATATACACACCACACAGCCTGATGTCCTAAATACGAGGACACCAGGGTGATACACTTATAGACATACCACACAGTCTGATCTCCTAAACACAGGGACACAAGGGTGATACACTTATATACACACCACACAGCCTGATGTCCTAAATACGGGGACACCAGGGTGATACACTTATATACACACCACACAGTCTTATCGCCTAAACGCAGGGACACCAGGGTGATACACTTCTATACACACCACACAGTCTGATCTCCTAAACACAGGGACACCAGGGTGATACGCTTCTATATACACTACACAGTCTGATCTCCTAAACCCAGGGACACCAGGGTGATACACTTATATACACACGACACTTGGGAGGTATGGACCTCTAATTTCTCCTAAAGAGGGAAACTTGGGAGATATGGACCCTTAAAATCTCCTAAAGATGTACACTTGGGAGGTATGGACCCCTAATATCCCCTGAAGAGGGACACTTGGGAGGTATGGACCCCTAATATCTCTTAACGAGTGACACTTGGGAGGCATTCACTCCTAATATCTACTAAAGAAGGACACTTGGGAGATATGGACCCCTAATATCTTCTATAGAGGGACACTTGGGAGGCATGGACCCCTAATATCGCCTAAAGAGGGACAGTTGGGAGGTTTGGACCCCTAATATTTCCTATAGAGGGACACCTTGGAGGCATGGATCCCTAATATCTTCCAAAGAGGGACACTTGGGTGGTATGGATCCCTAATATCTCCTATAGAGGGACACCTTGGAGGCATGGATCCCTAATATCTCCTAAAGAGGGACACTTGGGAGGCATTGACCCTTAATATCTCCTAATAAGGACACTTGGGAGGTACGGATCCCTAATATCCCCTAAAGAGGGACAGTTAGGAGGTTCGGACCCTAATATCTCCTAAAGAAGAACACTTGGGAGGTATGACCCCTAATATCTCCTAAAGAGGGACACTGGGGAGGTATGAGAATTTTTAGGTTACTTTGTGACCTATTGACACCCCTTTGTGTAGCTGAATAAAGGATCTAGAGCACAACCAAAGTATTTTATTTGCATGCCACTGCCATCCGGTCGCGGGGCAGTCATGCGCAGTAGAGACTGCCCACGCCGCGGCTGATACAGTGCCAGCTGGTGGCGGTGCAGTCATGCACAGTAGAGACTGCCCGTGCCGCGGCTGATACAGTGCCAGCTGGTGGTGGTGCAGTCATGCACAGTAGAGACTGCCCGCGCCGTGGCTGATACAGTGCCAGCTGGTGGCGGTGCAGTCATGCACAGTAGAGACTGCCCGCGCCGCGGCTCATACAGAGCTGGATGCTCCTTCGGAGTCTCTACTGAGCATGACTGCACCGGGACTGGCTGGCACTGTATCAGCCGCGACGTGGGCAGTCTCTACTGAGCATAACTGCGTTGTTACAAACTTTCTAGTGAATTATTATATAGGACATTTATGTTTAATTAGTTACATGTTTGTAGTTCAAAAGATATTAACCCCTTCCCGACAATGGACGTACAGGTACATCCCGCAAAAACTGTCGCTTAGTGACAGAGGACGTACATGTATCTCCCGAGTCTCCGCACGGCTGCACGCCGTTCGGGGACTCCGAAATAATTAAAAAAAAAAAAAATCTTAGCCGGACATTAAGTGACTAAGAGGTTAAAAGCTGAAAGGACCCGCCCCTTCTGGCTGCATCACACTTCCTCTCATGCTGGTGCGGACAGATGCAGCGAGGGACAATCTTCAGCAAGCAAAAGGAAAATCCTGCCCTCGTTCATTAAGAGAGGAGAGTTTTCCTTATACTTACTGAGTGACGATTGTCCCTCGCTACATCTGTCCGGTCCCGCGACCGGATTGCAGCTGTAAGGGGAGGCAGCCAGAAGGGACGGGAGGGGAATCCTTTCAGCTTTAATATCTTTTGAACTAAAAACATGTAAGTAATTAAACATAGTGATATATGTTATACAAACCATACAGCAGACTCAGAGATAAACTTTAATATAGACATATAGTAATACTTAAAATGTAAAAAAATATACGTTGTAGGGCTTATCCCCCCGAATAAAACAAGGGGACTCCCACTGCTTAGAGATATTTTATTAAAAAATTATAACAGTTCAAACTTGAATTTTTTAAGTGCAATATCACAGTGGCCTGAAAATTTACAGTGGCGCTGTTGCTACACCACCCTATGGAGATTTATGGTCTACAGACCACAGCAGTCCATAGGATGGTGTAGCAACAGCACCACTGTAAATTTTCAGGCCGCTGTGATATTGCACCTAAAAAAATTAAACTTTGAGCTGTTATAATTTTTAATAAAATATCTCTCAGCAGTGTGAGTACCCTTGTTTTACTCAGGGGGATAAACCCTACAATATATGTTTTTTTACATTTTAAGTATCACTGTCCCTTTACACCTCTGAGTGGAAGAATGACATCCAGTCCCTCTGGCACTCAAAGGTTAAAGAGTTAACCAAGATGTCTGAGGCAGGAACAAGACAGGGATAAGCGTGTGATTAGGCCAAGTCTAGAGGTCAGGTCTGACATGATCAGGAGCAATAAGTACTTTCAGCTGATGAATGAAAAGAGATAGAAAGAAATGGGAAAAACAGACAATGCAGAAAGAGAGGTCGAAAGAGCATGTCAAAACATGATGTAACCCTACAAAATATTTGGGGCCAGCTATGATCCCGAACAGACAGGAATTGACGTTTGTTAACCTATGCTTCTTCTTGTCTCCTATTGAAAGCATTTTTTTTTCTTTCTCCGTTGCGGTATAATTAGTTTTTGTCACGTTGCTTAGATTTACATGTGGTTATTTTTAGGAAAGCCTTAATATCTTTTCCCAATGTGTGCCATTATCATCGAATGTACAGAGCGCTTTGTGTTCACTTCCTTCCTGATTCTCTGTAAGTGCATTGCTTTGTAAAATTTGTTTTCACTATTATAATACATGAAAAATCGCCTTATGTGATAAACCAGCAAACCGTACATTTGGGGGTCTGTTTTATAAAACTGGGATTTAAAGGGATAGTAACGTCTGAAAAAAAGTATTAACTACATGGTAGATACAATTAAAAGAGAGTGCTTGCACTTATTCGTATCTCTCAAACCGTTATGGTTTGAGAGATATAGGAAAATAAAGTTCTCTGGTCCCTCCCCTTTCTGCTTGACGAGCTGTAAAGCTGTCAGAAGCAGATTCTGTTCGCGCGACCAGATGCGGCTCTTCAGCAGCGCCGATATAACAATATCTTAAGATAAATACTTAATATGGAACGGTCTACAAAGTGTGCCTGGCTTGCAAGCACACTTTGTAGACCGTTCCAATGAAGTATTTATTTCTAAATAGTGTGATTTCAGCTCTGCTGAAGAGCGTCTGTCTGGTCAAATGACTGGAGTCTGCAGCTGTCAGCTAGATGGCAGACTTGAGTAAAACAGCCAGGAAAAGGTAACTTTAGCAAGTTATATCTCTCAAACCATAAAGGTTTGAGAGATAAGACTTACATAGATGTTAATCTTTTTTTAATGTCTACAATATTAAATCAACTTAAAATTAACCATTACTATCCCTTTAAAAACACATAGCAAACCCAACAGCGATTATGATAGTGTTTCTCATATTTAACTCTTTTGAGCTCCAGAGGGGTGTCCAACGCATTGACGCTCAAATTTTAATGACGATAGAATGTAACAGGCTCCTAAAATATTGACACTTCTTGTAAAATAAATTTGCCTAGTTCATATAAGAAATGACATTGCTAATACTTTTGCAATGCTTAAAAAATTTGCAAGGCTAATAAAAATGTGCATAATTTTAAATAAAATTTTGTAATATCAATAAATCCCATTTGTAGAAAAAAATATTACCCTGCTAATAAAATTGCATGTCTGCTAATAAAAATTCTCATTGCTTCTAAGAAAAGTGAGCAATGCTAATAAACTATTTAGGCACCTAAATCTGCAACTATGTATATTTTTTTATACTCAATGCAAATTTTTTTAACCCTTTGAGTGCCAGAGGGGTACGCAACGCATTGCAAAGCAATGCGTTGCGTACCCCTCTGGCACTCAAAGGGTTAAAGCTCATCAATAAAAGCACAGCTCCTGCTAAATGTATTAATAAACTAAGAGAATTACCTATTTGACTTGCGATTTTCAGGCTCAGTTTTATTAACCCTTTGAGTGACATAGAGATGTGTAATGCATTGCTCTGCTGTGTGTTGCTTACCCTTTAGACCATCCTGCACAATTCTGGAGCAAACCAACTTCATCACAGGAGAGAAATAAAAATTCCCATTGCATTTACTGGTCTTTAACCCTTTAAATGCTAATAGGTCTCCAACGCATTGAGACGCAATTCATTGGAGACCTATCTAGCATTCAAGGGATTCAAATTAAAAGTCTCATTCAAATCAATGTGAATTTGGGGAATTTTAATTTGCTGCCTGTGGGGCAGTTGCTTGGCCCCAGAATGACTCCTGCTTTCTTTTGGACATGCAACATGTATAAAGTGATGTAGAATATAATTAATACTATTTTGATTTATTTTATTATTTTATTTATAAAGCAACAACATATTCCGTGGCACTGTACAAAAAATGGAGTATACAAACAAAACAATGTAACGTCCATATACAAACCAAAAGAACTGGAGAGAGGGTCCTGCAAGTCAGAGTTTGCAGTTTAGGTCAAGGTTAGGTCAAGTGAGGCCTTCCTGCTGCTGCCAGACTACAATTCTCATATTTCCCTACCAAGCTATGTACTAAAATGTAGTCTCCATCATATCCCCATGAGCACGTCATAAACATGACAATGTCACCATGTTTTCGCCAAGCCTTCTACACGTTTACTATTTTATAGCGTCTACTTCCCCAATGGCTCATTGCATATTGAAATTTAGCTTAATGAGCCATTTTTCATATTCCTAAAGTTGCCTTCCTCGTAGTCAGCGTTGTAGCTGACTGAAGGGAAATCCAGTCATACGACCATCAGGTGGCTCTGCAGCATTGAAGAGATTGCATTATTAAAAAAAAAATCTTTCACTAAAACGGTCTTCTATGTGTGCTTGCAAACCAAGGACACTGCAAACCAAGCACACATAGAAGACCATTTCAGTTAAAGATTTCTTTTTTATTAACGTGATTGTGGCAATGCTGCAGAGCCGCCTGATGGTCGTACAACGGGATTTCCTTTCAGTCAGCTACTGTTAAAGGGGATCTATCATTGGCCAGAGAGTGCTCCAGCTTACAGGCAGAAAGCCTCTCTCATTGGAGGAGGCTGGATAGAGGGAGAGGAGCAGAGACAGAGTGATAGACTGCGGGTACAGAGCTGGTAACTGCAGTCTGTCCATAAGGAAGACACAGAATCATCTTAACATGTTTAATTTTGGCCAAAAACGGAATTAAAAAAATGTATATTTGTACTGCAGCTAGTCGCTATATACACCTCCATTTAAAGAGATAGTAATACTTAATAATTATTAATCCCTATATTAAAGTCATATTAAAAACAAATGTAATGTCCCCAGTGTCACCTTTATGGTTTGAGAGATAATCACTCCTAAAGTTGCCCTCTCCCTCCCCCATCCCTGAAGTCAGTGCTGTAGCTGACTGAAGGGAAATCCGGTCATAGATCATCAGGCGGCTCTGCAGCTGAGCCGAGATCACGTTAATAAAAAAGAAATCTTTCACTGAAATGGTATTCTACGTATGCTTGGTTTGTGCTTGGTTTGCAAGCACACATAGAAGACCATTTTAGTGAAATATTTTTTTTTATTAACGCGATCACGGCTTTGCTGCAGAGCCGCCTGATGATCGTAAGACCAGATTTCCCTTCAGTCAGCTACAACTCTGACTTTGGGGAAGGGGGAGGGAGAGGACAACTTTAGGAGCGATTATCTCTCAAACCATAAAGGTTTGAGAGATGACACTGGGGGCAATACATTTATTTTTAATAGGACTTTAATATAGGGGTTAGTAATTATTAAGTATTACTATCCCTTTAAGACAAACTTGTATTGAGGTGATAGATCCCCTTTAATGTGGTACTTCACCAAGTGCAGTCAGCTCTGATAGCAGTCGGACGGGTACAGTCCCAACTTTGCCAAACTGAGTTTAAAAGTTGGGATCTTCCCATAAGTTTCTATGTCTATACTGAAGAACAGTAGACTGGTAGATTAAAAGTAATACCTTTATTTGCTAACTGAGTATCTGTAGAATGCAAACTTTCAAGACAGCAGTTGTTGCTGTCTAAAGCTACTTAGTCAGCCAATAAAACGCATCCCTTTTCCTCTACCAGTCTCTGACTTCAATTAGCTGATAATCCAGTTTATGTAAAGACGGAACTGTCAGAGAAGCTGCTACATTTAATAGCTGCTTTACCGGTACTGTGTGTCTGTGAATGAAGTGAGAAGCAGTGCAAGGGATTCTTTATGTTAATGAGAGGGGGCAGCTGCTGTGTCTGTTCTCCAGTATGGGTAAAGCAGGGTACCGTGTTAGTTATTGACAAAGCAAGAGCCACACACACACATACACACACATACGTACACACAAACTTACACACAAGCACTCACACAAACACACACACATGTACATACACACATCTATCATACATACACATGTGATGGCTGAAGCATTGAGAGCTTTTTTGCTTTCCTTGTTTCTTTTTTTAAACACAATGTAATAAAGGTTATATGTTGTTGTATACTTTTTTGCTCTGAATTAAGATTCCCTGTTTGTTTTTTCAACCAGATGTCATTCAAGGGTGAATGGCAACTGGCTGAAAAAGGTAGGCAGTCAATGTAACAAAGTGGTGGGGAATGCAAGCAGGGTTCTGGGTTATATATATATATATATCTATATATATCTATATATATATATATATATTTCTTGCTGCTATCTATATCTTTCATCTTTATATTTATATGTTATTTGTATTTATTATATGGATATTTCATGATGAGTTAGCGCTGCGAGCTTTCTTCTCTTTTTCTGTTTTTGTACACATATCTCCATCAGCTCACTTTAGCAGCTTCTCATTTTATCCACTTAAATCACACAGAAAAAAACACATTATCACTTTACTTTATTTCACCATTTCTTTCCTTTTCTATCCCACTTGGCCTTTAAGAACTAGGCTTTTTGGCCTGTTCCATTGTGTATAACCCCTTGTGGGGAATGATACAAATGGAACACAGTTCTCTATGTAATCACTTTAGTAATGCAGGCCCATAAGGTTCCTGCACCAGGTAGGTCCTTCATCTACACCTTTTTTATTTTATTGTATGTCTGTTGTTTTTAATTGCACTACACTGGGACCCACAAATAAGAATAAAAACATCAAAATACCATTTAAAGGGTCCCCTCCGACGCGTTTCAAAATAACATCTTTCTTCAGGGATTTTTAATTTAGATAGTATTTGTAGGTGTATTAGTGTAGGACTTACCATAAAGTGAGATACCTTGGCGTGGTTGGTAAGCTTACACACGGATTGGCCAATTTGTGGGACGAAACTCTCACTTATTTTACTTAGATTTACTAAGGATTATTATATATGCCCATTACAGGGCACACATTATTCACAGCATATAGAGGAGCGCAGATTTGGTTGTTTGTATGTGTTTTCACTTTTGGGTTTAGGCCTAATGTCAGGGGGACTGGAGAACCCTCTAATTTCTTGCTGCTATCTATATCTTTCATCTTTATGTTTATATGTTATTTGTATTTATTATATGGATATTCCATGATGAGTTAGCGCTGCAAGCTTTCTTCTTTTTCTGTTATATATATATATAGGCATTAGTAGCAGAAAAAGGGACGTGATCATGCCACTCTACAGATCTCTGGTTAGACCTCACCTAGAGTATTGTGTACAGTACTTGAGACCCCATCTCCAGAAGGATATAGATACTTTAGAGAGAATTCAGAGAAGGGCTACTAAAATGGTGACTGGTTTACAGGAAAAGAAATATCAGGATGGACTAAAGGATCTGAACATGTATAGCTTGGAGGAGAGAAGAGAGAGAGGGATATGATAGATACATTCAAATACATGAAGAGATTCAACAAAGTGCAGGAGTGTAGTACATTTCAAAGGAGTAAAAATGTCAGGACAAGAGGTCATAGTCTAAAACTAGAGGGACACAGGTTTAGATGTAATGTAAGAAAGTTTATCTTCTCTGAGAGGATAGTAGATAAGTGGGATAGCCTACAAGTAGAAGTGGTAGAGGTTAATACAGCGAGAGGACGTAAACATGTATGGAATATGCATAAGGCTATCCTGAACATAAGACAAGTCCAAGGTCCAAGTAAGGTTTGAGGTTTTTACAGTATTAAAATGGGCACACTAGATGGGCCGAATGGTTTTTACCTGCCGTCAAATACTATGTTTCTATGAGTTTGGTGCTTTCTATATCTGATTCCTTTTTTGTCAATGATATACTGCACATGGGACCTTATACACAACAGAAAAGTGGAGAAATGAGAGGGGAAACCAGATCTACCATAGGGGACAAGTAGAAATGGTCTCATTTGTTCCTTCATGAAGTTTAGGTAATAAAAATACATTTTTGTTCTATGATCATTTCAACGCTCTTTTGAAATTCCCTATAAAAATTATTGTGTGACTGTGTCTGTCTCTTGATAATTTGCAGTAAAGACCAGAAGTATTAGAAGTCATCCGTTTGGACCCATCAAGCACTGAGTAAGACAACTCTAACTGAACTGTTTACACATCTGTCCTTGGCCATCATATTTTTACACAAAGTCCCACGTTTCAGTCTGTACAGTACCAACAAATCAATTCATCATTCAACCTGACAAATTAGTGGTCTACCTCTCAAGTCTTGAAATGTAAAAACTGATAGAGTATCAGCTATTATTTCTGACATGTAGTTTCAATTTACTCATTCCTTTGGGGGCTTTCTACAAGTTCACACAAGAAGCTCGATCTTGCTATTGAATTTTCCTCCAACGTGATAGAAAGATGTTTTTAGCTAATTCCACGATGTCAGCCAGTGGTGACAAATTCTGGGACTCAGGCGAATGTGGTCATAACATAGACAGTGTTTATAACAACTGCTAGCTGATATACCGTGAAAACTATCTCAGTTCTGAAAGTCAGTGCAAACAAAAGAATTAGGCACGGGTTATAACAAAAAAAGAAAGCACTCTTCAACCATTGTCATCAAATAATAATAGCAAATATAATTTGTTTTCACATAAACTATAAAAGATCAATGTCATATCGAGTGTCTGGATCAGGGGTGGGCAAATATTTTCTTTGGAGACATGTTTTTAGTTAGAATTTTGTAGGGGACCAAAGAGGTCATATTGCATGCTTACATACACACTTTCACACAACTCACACACAAACTCCCAGGCGCACTTGCTCGCACACACACATATACAGTACACACACACTTTCACCCAACACATATACAGTACATACACATTCATACACAAACTCTCAGACACACACACACACACACACACACACCCACACATAACACACATATAAACTGTTAGACACATGCATACACACACATATACAGTACACACACACTCATAAACAAACTCTCAGACACACACACACACACACATTCAAACTGTTAGACACATGCTCACAGACATGTACAGTACACATACACTCTCACCCAACACATACACACATAAACAGTATACACACACTCATACAAAAACTCTCAGACACACTCACTCACCGCCGCTCAGATGCACACAAACACATATATAGTACACACACACACACACACACTCTCGCCCAACACATTCCCATACAAACTCTTAGACACACACATATACAGCACACACACACACACTCTCTGACACACACATTATTATTATTATTATTATTATTCTTTATTTATATAGCGCCAACTAATTCCGCAGCGCTGTACAATTGGGGAATAGACATACAGAGGTATTAAATAGTACAATCAGATGTGTAGAACAGGAGGATCAGATACACAGTATACACAAACACTCCTACAAAACACACATACACAAACTCTCACACGCACACACATATGTAGTATACACACACACATGCTTTTAAAAAATAAAAAAAAGTATTAATACAATACCCCAACCCCATTAAAGGGATAGCAATACATTGTTTTATCTTTATTTTATTTTGTAGGCATTCAAAAAACATGAAGAACGATATAAGTCTTATCTCTCAAACCTTTATGGTTTGAGAGATATTCACAAGCAAAGTTTCCCCTCCCGTCCCTTTTACCTAGTGTAAGCCACCTCTTCTCAGATGTGGAATCCAGTCCATAGACCAGACAGATAACAGAAGGGGACAATCTTCTTCCTATGAGAATAATGAAAGCCCTGCCCCCCTTGACAAGTTGTTCAGGTTTTTCCCTTATCTTAATTGAAGATTGTCCCTCTCTGCAATCTACCTGGGCACCTCCCTTCTGATCTGGCTGAACAGTGTTACATCAGTAAAAGGGGCGGGAGGGGGATACTTTGTCACTGAATTACTCTTGAACTACAAATCTGACAGAATTGAAATAACACTCTCCAAAGTCCAAATACTATGATGATTAATTAGAGCTGCTTTTATTACAAAACATTACTATCCCTTTAAATGGAAAAAAGAGGACCATATACCATGGAGATGAAGCCGGTATGATCTTCCTCAACCCAAACTGGTTTATGTCTTTCCCAGTGCCGCATCTTGACATCGTCAGGGTCAGCATGACGTAATAATGTCATTGTGTTTTTCTGACCTCATCAAGACCTGGAGACATTTATATCTGAATTAAAAAACACATTGGTCTGATCAGCTCGGTCAGTCAGCCGATTCCAGCCCATGGGCCATTCTTTCCCCTACCCCTGGTCTACCATACAAATCAAAATGGTATATTCGTGTGAAATCAGAAACACGATATGCATAAACACACCTCAAAAAATTCCGAGGTACCTTTCTATTGATCCCCAAGGCTTTATTACTATAAAGAAAAAAATCACATACTCATAGGAGATAACTTTAACCCTTTGAGTGCCAGAGAGGTATCCAATGCATTACAACGCAATGCATTGGATATTTCTATGGCACTCAGAGGGTTAATAAACGGCTTGCAAAGTACCCATAATCAGAATGGGATAACTTGCATGTTCTCAAAAAATATTAAAAAAAAAGATGCCATCTTCATCCAGTCCAAGATATCACTTCCAAGGAGGCGGACAGGACAGGTACCGTCCGTTTTTTAAATAATTAACCCATTAAAAACCTGAAGGACACACAATTTATTGCAAAGCAATGCATTACACACCTCCATGGTCCTTAAAGGGTTAAGATTAACATAGACAATGAGCACACACTGAGGTCTCGTGGTACTGACAGCAACTGTCATAGATATGACATAAAGGACTGAATTAATATATTATTTTTTTGAACAGAAGCACAGGGGTGAATTTCCTAGGGGCCTTTAGGATTTGCAGGTCATCATAACATGAGAGGTTATTAGTTAGTTAGTTAGTTTTCCTTTAATTGGCCTCACAATATTGCACTTGCGTCCTGACCATTCAATAGCATATCATAATGACTTAAAGTTACTTACAGTTCACTGCATTGTCTTTTGGTTTTTGTCTGCCCTTAAACCCCAAATAACAAGTGTTCTGCCAGTTCCCTCCAAGGTACCACATTCCCATACTCAAACATTAGATTTTCTCAAAGAGCTGAGCAAACAAAGGCAGGGATTCTTTACAGTAAAGGTAGTAAAGATATGGAATTCTTTGCCTCGGGATGCTGGACTTGCAGATACAGTAACTGCTTTCAAAAAGTAATGGATACCTATCTAGCATGGAACAATATTGAGAATTTTGACATTTGGCTTCAAAGCAGATAGGATTTTG